>PVKB01000823.1:227093-574763 GCA_004027205.1 Ctenodactylus gundi
GAGAGTATGCAGACTTTCAGGTTCTGAAGCCCTCAGAGACGTCAATGTGCTCTCTAGGCCATTTGGACGTTCACAATCTGTCATGGATTCCTATGAAACTCTGCTCATGAGTACCTGTTTGTGTCTCCCCTCAGCGGATGTGTTTTCTTTCTTCTCTCCCTGAAGCCCTGATCACTCCTTGCGTTTGGGACGACTAGCTCTGCTCTCTAGTAGTTAACACAAGTTACATCATTTGAAGTGATTCGGCATTTTGTTGTGGTAAGTACCTTTAACATGGGATTACTCTCTTTAACACCATTTAATCATATGACACTTGATTGGTAGTATAGGTATAAAGTTGTATCACAGATCCCTGGGGCTCATTCACCTTGCTTTACTTGGCTCTATTTTTGTGAGAGTGGAGAGAAAAGTCCTTTCAATCCTCTAAAACCCAGAAGAAAAGTGAAAAACTATTATGTATATGTTTTTTAACGTAAGTAACTCAATTAAAATTTCAACTCTAGCAATATCTGTGATAAAAATCTGACATTTTAAATTTGCAATGTTTTTATTTATAAACTTAAAAGTATACAGTAGATATAAATATTTGATAGCCATTAAATTATCTTCAACATATTTTAGAACCTTCTCAAAATGCTTCATTTATATTTCTGGAAGATAACAATTGGTTGTATAGTTTCCACAGAAATGATCAATTTAAAATCTGTACTGCACTGTCATTTGATGACAGTGATGTAATCAAGGATAGATATTGCTCTGTTGCAATTCTCATAATCAGATTGCTCGTGTATTCTGCACAAAGTTTTCTTTTTCACTTAAAATGAAATGTACATTTATTTTTAGTATAAACGAAGCTTCATGAGAATATACAGATATTCAGTTTTTGCAACTTCTTAATAGTTCAGAAAAATACAGGAGGTAAGACATGTTCTTTTTGTTTATTTGCTTTAGTAAGTGTTGACTTTCTAACTTGTATGTGAAGACTTTGTTTTGTTTATTTTGGACTATACTAGCAATACCAAATATTATCTCAGTGTTCTGTAAATATTTATTATTAACTATTAGAACATTTCTTCAAAGAACTCAACTATATGCCAGCCATTTTTACTTATAAATGTCTTTTAAAAACAAACTAAAATAATTGTGGTGATACATAGTGGTCAAATTCTTTATGTATTGAAAATATTTTCTACATGTTATGTTACATATATGTGCATCTATATATATATGTGTGTGTGTGTGTATACAATCTAATCTATGTGTTGTCAATTTTGTTAAGCCAGTCTCCACTATTTACTTAGTATCTCCTTGTAGATTTTATTTATTTTCATTTTTCTGTATTTAGTACACAAATGATTTAAACCCAAACTCCTCTTTTGTTATTGTTGTTTTGTGCACTTTTGCTCTTTGTGTGATCTTATCTGTCCCTGGCTACTGGGACATCTAATTGGAAAATGATGTATCACCGTATAAATATAGTGGAACAGGAATCCATTGTGATTGAGTGATCTTTACATCGCTACGATATTAACTGATTTCTTAAGAACTTATAGAAAAAGAGCCAATTTTGCAATTTAGGTGAATGTGTTAATGTTAATGATCATAGCTTGATAAGTTGTACATGTTTTTTCTTGTCATTATTCTACCTGTCATTTAGATTATTATGCATCTGGATTATTAAAATATAACATTTAACATATTTGTATGTATTATGTTCTTATTTACTTTTCCTCTACAGTGCATGGCGGATGGGCTGGGGGCATAACTCAGTGGTTAGGGTTCTAGCAAGCACAAGCCTCTGGGTTTGATTCCCCGCATCATATATGCTTGATGTGGTGGCACATGTGTGTAATCCCAGCACTCAGGAGGCTGAGACAGGAGGACTTCTTGGGTTATAGAGTGAGTTCAGGACCATTCTATATTACAGACCAAGCACTTGTTTCAAAAAAAGTTCAGGCTTAATGAAGATATTGCTACTTCATCTTTGCATCTTTGTATAATTATTATAATAATTAGTAGACTATGTTTTTATCCCTCAGAAGTTCACTAGTTTGGATTTGAAGAGTCCCCTAAAGCCTCATGCATTTGTAAGGTGATTGGGTTTGGGGATTAATTGTATCAATGGGTCAATCCATTGATGATGTCATGTGCTGATGGGGAGGGCGGGTCACTGGAGTATCCCAAGCTCTGACCTTCTTACTTATTGTGCTATCTGTTCAATGGCATAAACAGCATTTCTCCAGCCTCAGCCTCCAACATGTTTTTATACCACTGCCAATACTAAGAATTCACCTTCTGAAGCTTGAGCTATACTGTAAATCTCTCCACCTTTAAGTTGTGAGTGTCATTTATTGTGTCCCAGTAATGACAAAGTAACTCACACAATCCTATTGGTCAAAACTCAATCATGTGGCTATACTATCTGACATAAAGTCCGGGAAATGTTGTCTCTGAGAGGCCCAGATAAATTTTGAGAAACTTAAAAAAAAGAAAAGGAGAAAAAAATACTCAGCAAACATTTAACAGTCTGTGTTACATTTTCCTATGAATTGATAAAATGTATCCATATACCTATTCATCCAGAAATATTTATTAAGGACCTATTATATATCACATATTTTTTGGAGGCAGGGAACACAAGGATGATAGAAAATCTTGACTGCATGCTCACTCATTCTTCTCCTGCCTTATCTCTAAGCTCCATGTGATGGGTTAGGACTAGCATGGCTAGTATTTCCATTTTCCCTCTAACTGAGATGTTTCTTAGGACCTAGAATTTTCCAGTGATAAAATTAGAAATATTGTAGGCAAATGAGGGAACTGAGTGTTGTGGTTTGGATCTGGCATGTCCCTCAAAAGATTCATGTACCTATAGATACTGTGTACTGTTGGGTGGTGGGGCCTGGCTCCAAGGGGTGGATGTTTGGGCCTGACCTGCTGGGGTGTGTGCTGATTCAACCCTTCCTCCCAATCTTGGCTTGTTCTGTCATGCAGTAACGAGGAACTCCAGCTCTGCTCCAGCTCCTGCTCTGGCCTTGCCCTCGTCATTGCCATGTGATCCCATTTCCAGCTGCCCATCAGTGAACAGACTGTAACCTTCTGAAATTGTGAGCTAAAATAAATCTTTCCTCCCTACAGTTGCCAGTGTCAGATATTCTGTCCCCACAACAAGAAAGAAACTAAGACATCGAGTGAGCAAAATTTACTATTTCTGTTTAATCCCCGTTTCCATTTTTAGTATCCACTAACTACCGACCTGAAATCACATATTGCATCTTTCTTTTGAGTGTTTTCCACCATGCATCTCCCCCTAAATTGAATCCATTGCTATCTATACCAGTTTATTTTCTGAGTAATTACTATGTTCCATGAAATGGTATAACTGATAATATTTCATAATTAGAGCATTATATCATTTGATCATCAAAGGCTTCATGACAACATATTTTAATTTTACACATGAGCAAGCTGCATTCTAGACATGATGATTTGTTCAAGGTCACAAAGCAAGACGGTAGAAGGAAGTGGTTATGGTTCAGCTGCATCTTCTAACAAAGATCAGGCTTTAATTTGTGTACTACCACACCATTTCTTAACAGGACCACTGCAATGTCCTTCTGATGGTATACTAAGCTCCCCAATCCACCCTTCTGAGAATTCAGAAATAACAGTCACAAATATCGGTGCCTACAGGTGGGCCAATGGTAGTATAAATGTTGAAGCAATTCAGGCATCATATCGAGATATACGGGGCTAAGTTCTTCATTTCTCTGACAAGGCCCAACATCTACCTGGCTGCTTTGTCATTTTTGTCATATTGAGACTTGAACCTATGCTCTTCCCACTGACTTATACCCACAACTATTTACTTATTTATTTATTTATCTATACTCTTGCCTAGACTGGGCTCAAACTTTCAATCTTCCTGCCTCAGCCTCCCAGAGTGCTAGAATTATGCTTTGCCTCGTAAGATCCAAACAAAATGTACAAACTGAAAGAGTCTAAGTGGGACTTTAGTGTAAAGTACGACCTTTGGCGCAGTGTGTGCAATCAGCCACACTTTGCTTTGTTGGATTTTCCACTCAACATCCTGTTGTCATGGTTTTGTTGTTCCAGTTGTGCTTACCGCACATTGAACAGTTTTATAAGTAAACACAATCGTCTATGGATAATTAGGTGGTTTAAGCTATTTCACAAGCTTCTGATCTATTAATTAATTGGGACAACAGATATGTCTATACATGTAGCATTTGCTTTTCTTAAGTGATAAATTTTTAAAGTTATATTTTATCTTGACTACCATGCATTTTTGCTTTCTATCCTGTATACTATCACCGTCAGCCTCACGTTTCTATAATTTCACTTGGCATTTCTCCTACATATTGCTGATTATTCCACAGGGCACTTGATGAAGGTTAGGCTATGAATCTTTCCCATGTTGCTTTTCAATAACAACATAGAGACAGAAGCGATATCGTGAAAAATTGGGGCATCTACTGCATCTGCTTTAAGCTGCGTACATGCTTTATTCTTCTCCTTGACTTCTTCTTTGTCCTCCTCAACTACACATTTGGCTCAGTCATTACCAACCAACTTTTGTTCACTTTATCAAATTTATACATTGTGGTTCATAATGGACTGCTTTTCCCTATGAACATTAATCCAAATATTATACATGTAGAAACTAAGGAATTATTGAATATTCCTTAAATGACTGAAAAAATATTGTCAGATTAATTTTCTTCACACCTTCACTAAGTGCAGCAAAAATAACATTTTCTTAAAAGTGTAAACTTATGAAAATATCAATTATATATCCAAATATATTTTATGAGTTCTTATGAATTAGATACAAAGTTAATATCGTGTATAGATTACACTATTTGTATTGATCAGCTAATATTTGTAACACACACTTTGAAAGATAAGGAGGTAGTATTAAGCTGTGCTTTTGATTTTTAATGATGTTACTTTTAATATATACTATTTCCTCTGCTTAAATCTTTCAATTTTGGTAAGTGCAGATAAGGCCAGATTAATTACATGAGAGTTAAAATTAGTAATAACACTGAACTATATCCACATGGAAAGAGTATGATATTAACTCAACTTTCTTAATTCCTATTTGATTAAGGAAATTATTTGTATAATTTTAAATTGGACAAATGGAAACTAATTGCCCTTACCTTGGATATGTTTTTGTAACCCCAATGTAGAATTTGTTTTAATACAATCTGTAGAGAAATTTTGGAAATAAAACATTTAATAAATTAAACCTTGTAAATCTTTCTTCAACTTTTAGCAAAAGCTGATTAATATGCAAACCAGGGACACATATGACACATATAATATAATGGATTAACCTCACAGTTCAAATGTTAATACCTAACTGCCAAATTGAAGGGCTAAAATATATTTCTTAAGTATTTCATAATTAAAATGGAAGAAAAATTTAATAAGCAAGTAAGTGATATTTATGATACCCTGGGAATGGCCAGTCTCATTCAGATATAAAAAGATTGCTCTGTGTCATTTTACTATACTTAATTAAAGATAAATGGTTTATTAAGTTTCACTACAGAAGTTTAAATAAGATTATGTTCTCAAACCTGTGCTTCTATTTGAAACCCATTCTGATAAAAAAGACTTTTATGTATAAATGAACTTATAATAAAACAACTGTGTCGAGGAACAATTTTGGTATATTTTCATTAATTTTCTACCTTGTACTCTCATCAAATTTTAAATTAAAGAAGATACAAATCTGTTAGGATAAAATGATTAAAAGTTACCATCTTCAAAAAAAAATCCCACTTTACCTTAGATGGTCCAGTTCCATATGGAAGCTACAAACCTCATTTTGGGAAATTTGAGAAGCATGTTAGCAAAATAATTTCTCAAGTAGCTAGCTGTAGAAGTTAAGTTCACAGTTTAATTTGGCCCCAATTTTACTGCTTCATTAATTTTTATCTTGACAAATAGTAATGCCAAATATCACTATTTAGCAGGCTTGCAAGGCTGTCTTCGCCTACCATTTTTTTTTAAACTACCTATTTTTTTCAGCACAGTGCTACTAGATTCAATAAGATCATTTTTTCTGTAAAACTTCCAATTTGTGGATTTCTTTTTATTCTCTTAAATATGTCCTACAATGCAGATACAATCAATTCTCCTCATTTCAATATTTTCTGCCCTGTGGTATCTGAGCACTTGATAAAACCAGCTCACTTTTTCTTTCCTTTTTCTATTTTTCGTCCATTTCTTTTCCTTTCCTGATCATCTTAAAGGCATCTGAGGATAACTTGTCTTTTTTTTCCTGCCCTGATTCTGAGCATATAACCAACTTGCCTGAACTCTCTCTGTCTCTTGCCTTCCCACCTACTTATGAAGGGACAAGTCTCACTGCAACTCTGAATAAAATTTTGTTCCTTGTTCTATGCAAAGGCAAAAGCCTGTTTTCCTCTTGTGTATAATTCAGTTACAGTTTACTCAGCAAATTAAATAGTGTCCAAGAGAATTATATTGCCCATGCTGGTTTGTGCTTATTGTTTCTTGAATTTCTCATGGTGGAAATTAAATCCCTTCACTCTCTGACTTGGACTCTGATAGCGTTTCAGAAGTGGTAATTAATCACACTCTTCTCTTCCCTTCTATGAATTTAAAATAAGCTGAGAAATAGATGTGGAAATAAGGCAGATGGAGATCAAAATGTCAGCTTAATTATTTATAACGATGAATTGGAAAGTTGCCTGGAATTTAGAATCCAATGAGCTTTATTGATACCTTCCACCAAAACCAAATGCATGCATCCATGAGGGGCACGTCATAGATTTGCTGTTACACATGAAGGAAAAAGCCAAAAGTGTGGATTCCTGGATTCAAGATATTTGGAAATAAAGAGAAGTCTCCTCATTGACTCTTGTACCACTCCTCCACCCAAATTTATTAATTGGACATGTTGCTTTTCCTCTTATGGCAAATCACCAGTGAGAGACAGATTGAGATTGACCTTTTCTCCCATACTTATCTCTTTTATGAATGAATAGACTACTCTGTATACATCTCATAAGTTAGAGATAAAACTCACCACTCACTTCTGATTGGCTGTCCTTTATTATTATGTCCGCCTTTCTCTCAATCCAATAAAATTGTTTCATTAAATAAAATTTTGAGTACTTCTGCACTCCCCCTTAACTTGTAGTTCTGACATACAACATTGAATTGAGTGAGACTGATCACTTTGATAGCTTTAGCACTCAATAATACTACAATGAGAATCTTTACTGTCAGAAATTATGTTCAGCCACAGGGATGCCAACATTAACAAATCAAGCATTCTTTGTTCAAGCTGTTCAAAGGACATCTATAGAACATCTATTATTTATATACTTGAACTGTTCAAATCGGTATTTTTCTTGAATACTCAGATTACATTTTCCCATATCACCTGTGTAAGATTACAAATCACTCTCTGAAGGCAGAATTTCCTACACTTGTATTTCTTATTCTAAAGTAATTCTTGGTCCAGATGCTCTTGAGATATTCTGAGGTTTATTTCAGTGATTTTTCTCTATGGGATTTTGTAGGTATGGTTGTACTGTTTAATTTCACATCAGAAAAAAAATTTTCCCAGGTGCCATATAGTTTGAGGCCTTTGTTATTTGATTAACCTGCTGTCTGTTTTGTGTGGCTAAGTTGCTAATTTATGTGTCAGCTGGCCTCATTTTGCCCTAGGCCAGTCATCATGCTGTGTTTTTTTGTGAGTTGCATGTAAACTCCAAAGTCCAGTTAGATCCTCAATTGAAAAAGTCTCCAGAAGAGCCTATCATTGATCTTTACACGACAGCATGTTCAGTCTCCAGCATTTGACCCTGTGTTTAGTTTTTCTCTGATGACATTACTCCATCAAGTTTCTGTTCTACACACACTCATATGGTTATTGTTAAGAAAATTGTGATCTTTATTTAGACAACACAGTGGTCAGAGAGGTGTTCTGAATTCTTTTTACCCATCAGGAATGCTTACCAGTTGAGTAAACTGAAACATGGTCTGGTTTTGATTTCATGATTAGGCTTAATATTCTACTATTTAATTGGCTGTCCCTTCTCCATTGCAGTTATTTATCCCTCTTCCTCTGACCTCTGACATTGTGGATTGTGACATCTGAAGCCAGACACCTTGGATTATTCCATTTCATTTCTGTAGGGACTTAAGGAAATGACTTTAACTCACTGTAAACTCTGTTGCTTTAATTCTCGTGTAGAATGACCATAGCATCTGTTTTATTGGATATTTTGAGGATTAAATGTGTAAATGTCTGTATAATCCTTAGGAAATCCCTGGTCCTCAGGGAGTATTCCATAAATGTTAGACCTTCACATTTACTGAACTAGTTGACTGTTAGCTCATTGTGATGTACTACAGGGCCCATTTTCCATCTTTATTTACTGGTAAATGATGCGCATGGTTTTCTCATTGTCATTCTGTGTTTTTTCTAAGAGTTACACAAAAAAGAAAGTGAAAAAATATGGTGCTAAATCTTGAAAGAAGTCTGAAATAGGATGTCATTTGAGAAACGTTTGATAAATACTTATGCTTCAAGACCACCTTTTTATTTTTGGTATCTTGTTTTTAGAAAAACAAAAAATGTGCAGGCTTCTTTCTTTAATTTTTTGTTACTCTTCTTGAAATCATATCAGAGAGAAATTAAGTTATTCTAAGCTAATTAAAATGTCTGGTCCGTTAAATGACCTTATGAAAGTGAAGTAAAACATGTAAAACATGTAAGTGATTGATCCCTTCAAAAAGATACAATTTTACAATGTAATTAAATTGGATAGGTAATATATTGAAATTGGAAGTTTCAAGAAAATAGCTTCTGGTAGTTTATTCATTGTTCTCTTCTTGAATATCTTGTAATCTTTATTTTATTTAAAATGTGTCTTCAGAGATTTCTTACATGCTTATGATGTTCTGACACACAAATATCTCCACATGTTATTGAAGCTATGGAAACTATTGAAATATAGACAACAGCATAGATAACAATTTTCATGTGATATCATTGATGTTTTTGTTATTCTTCTCTATGTGACCATTCAAGTATTATACATACTTGAATGGATTAAGAAAAGTCCAGCTAATCTGTATGCAGAACTTTGGGTGTGAGTGACACATGAGTCAACATATGAGGAAAGAAGACCCCCCCCCCCAGATGAGAGTAGCCCAACTAATAGACTAGTAGCTTGAACTGAATAATAAGGAAGTAAGAAGAAAACATACAGTTCCTTCTTCTGAACACTCATTTTGTTTCTTGCTCTGGGAGAGCACTGATTTTCCCCACTGTCTCCAGGTACTAATCCCCAGGGCAGATGGACTTCAGCCTTTGCGTCACTTCTGTACCCCAATCTCCACCATAGGTTTGTTCCAGTGTTCAGGTCATTGACATCACCTTTGGACACTGATCCTTAGCACAAAATTGCACTGATTATCCTACAGTGAATGTCTGGACTTGCAGTTTGGACTGGTGGTACAGGTAGGGCAGCCATTAGGCCCTTTCTCATCAGATTCTGTAAATCAACCTCATATATTTTCATATATATATATATATATATATATATATATATATATATCCATGAACCCTAACTAATACATCATAAGAAGTTTTTCTTACAGATTAAAAGGGTACTGGTTTTATAAATGAATTTTTATTATTTAAAAGATTTTTAAATTGTTTCATCGCATTTAATCAAATTTTCCAAAGTAGTTTAGACAGAATCTTGTTCTGTAGTCCAAACTAGTCTTGAACTCTCTGTGTAGCCCAAGATGGCCTCAAACTCACAGCAATTCTATTGCCTCAGCCTCTCAAATGCTGGGATTACAGGCTTATCTCAACATACCTGCTTAAAATATGTTTGCAAAAATCACTGATATTTTTCATACTAATTAAAATAGAGTCATTGGCCAAAGAAAATTCACCAGTCAAAAGGATTGTTGGCAGCAAGCAAGCTGTGAAAATTAGGTTGACTACTATGGTGAATGTATTATTTTACTAATTTAGTTATCCAAAAATTTATTTATTATATAGACCCACATGGATATAAAAACCTTTAGTTTATTTTAATCATATTTCCTGACATGTAATTATATTTTTGCTATGTAGGGGAGAATTGCTCCTTGAAACTCCATGGTTATCAAAATGCGCAGATGAACCCCTATATAACATATTGTACTATTTTTATATAAGCTAAAGATACCCTCCTGTGTGCTTTGAATTATTTACAAATTGCTTAAAATTTGTAATATAATGTAAAAACTATGCAAGTATTTGTTATATTGCATTGTTTAGTTGAGATAAAAATGAGAACCCATGGATACAGAAAAAAAAAAAGGATTGTTGGCCAAGATAGCTTCTACTACATGATTTTTGGCACTATAATACAGGCACTAATGTGTATAATAGTTAAGCAGGGATGAATTCTAATGAGAAGTATATTTATACTCTCTTTTATTCAATATAATCACTTTGCTATCACATCCAAATGGTTTCTATAATTATTGTTATATGACTATATAATACTTATAGTCTAATATTTGAAACCATTCAATAAAATTATTCATACACTTATTTGATGTGAATTCAATATTAAAGTGGTAGACTCAACAATTCTAGTTTCCAGGTATGACTTTTCAACCATTTCCTTCTTTGTACACAGTAGAGCATTTCATACTTTTAATCTGCATCTGAACTACTGTAGAAATTTTGCTAACTTCTTTCCTAATTCCTTTTCATTCAATTTTTCCATTAAAAGCACAAGTAACTTCTATTCTAAAAACAATGAGTAACTTCAAGTTGTTCTCAGAAATCCCAAATCCTCTTTGCATCCTGCACAGTCTGGAGTATTTTTGCCTGACTTGCCCTCTGCATTTTTTGGCAAACTTCTACTCCCTCTATACAATTCACATGCATTCTTCCTCAAATGAGCCTAGCTGGTTTTCATCGTAAATAATTCTTAGAATGAACTCCAATGAGTAGAAAGTGTTTTTTTTTTTTTTCACTCACTACATATACTTGGCCTTCATTCACTCCTTAGGTTTGGTGTATTGGTCTTCCTGGGAATTTTTAGCAGTCAGGTTTCTATGACCTATGCTTGCATAATCTCCTTTGCATGTCCATGGTAACAAGTATCACAGTAAAGACATAAAAACTAAATGAGGCATTGGAAATTCAATGTCAATTCTCTTGTCTTCCTCACAAGCTCCCTGATAGAAACAGAAACTTTCATCCCAATGAAAACTCTCAATATTTGATGAATTAGTACAGAAATCAAAATGCAATTATAAATGACAAAAAAGTTGTAAAATTTGTGTGTGTGTGTGTGTGTGTGTGTGTGTGTGTGTGTGTTGTTTTGCATTTCCTTTAATATAGGGTCTCACTGTGTACTTGAGGATGGTCTTGAAGCCACTATGAAGTCCAGGATGGCCTTCATCTCACACCAGTTCTCCTGCCTTAGCCTTCAGAGTGCTGGGACTTCAGGCTTGTGCCACTACACACAGCTATTTTGAAGTTCTGGGGAACCAAACTTCCCCTCATACTTCCTAGGCAAGTGTTCTAATCACCGAGCTATTCACCCAGTCCAAAAGTTGTGTTTTTAAATTACAGCTAGAATAAATATAATCTTGGGGTAAAACATTATCTCTTCTTTATTCATGAATTTCAACATGCTTAGAGAAGTACAACTGAGAGGATATTTATAACTTTTAGTGGTTTATGAAAATCTTCATTTACTTGGAGGTAATTGAAAAGGGGGATGCTTTAAAAAGACAAGTTTCTACAATTATACAGCATAAGCTGAAAAATATCTTCATGAGCATATTAGACATCCTTATCCTGAATACTGGTTTCATAAAGTTGAACGTTTTATTAAGGGATTGCTAAAAAAGGAAAGATATTTTCTCAAATATTAAAAAAATTATGATATTAAGAAGAGCTGTTGAATTGCAACTTTGAAATTGAAATGTGTATTAATAGAAGATACATTTTAAAATACTTGTTTTAGTAACCTGCATTTATTCTCTCAAAGCTGTTATGTCCTTCAAAAAGAGATTGGTTTTACCCTCAAACTACATAATTCACTGATGTAGGTTTTTTTTCAAACCAATTCAGATAAAATATAGCATAGATTCTAAGTTAAGAGCACATAACAAAAGGCATTTTTTACATGAGAATCAGATTCTCTAAATAAAATATTGAAATGGTAACAGCTCAGTTTTAAAACACAATGTAGACTGTCACTATTATGACATTTGTCTAAGGCTGATTCTGTCTCACTCTCTTAGAGGCTCATATCCAATGTAACTGAGTTCCAGACAGCAGCAATGAATGTGCTGTGAAAAATATAAAGTGATTACTCATCCTCTTCCGCATTAGGAAAAAAAAAACAGAAGAAAAATAGTCACATATTTCTGTTTTGTACCAAGGCATATTAGGATAATCGAAATTATTACAACAATAGTGAGAAATCTCCACAGAGGGTTCAAAGATCCTAAAACGGAAATTAGTTTTTATTTCCTCAGCTTCATTCTGACAATGTCATGTAGTAGATAATTAAGTAGAAATCTGTAATGCATCTGTGCATGTAGGTTTTTATGCATAATGAGAACGCCAGGCTGTAGGGGAGTGCAAAGAACCAGAAGGAGGTAGGAGTTACAAAGAAGAGAATATCTGTCTTTTTTAAAGCAGAGACTTTTCCTTATTTTAAAACGTGGAGGGGAGGGAAATTATTTCCTGAGAGTGAGCATTGTGAGATTCATTTTGAGAAAACACACACACATAAAGGATTTTAAATATAAATATAAAATGAATGCACATACTTTGAGAAATAAATGTAAACAAGCTTTGAATGTTGTTGGTCATTACACAGGACTTTCATAAGTAGTGTACACTTTTCTGACTTTTTATACCTTGGTTGGCCATTTTTAATAGATATTTGAAAAGATTTTTGAGCTCCATGTATGGTGACTACATGCAAAAGCCATGCAGCTCTCATAAATTTGCAATAATTAACAACCACATCTTTGTCTGAAGCAGTTGTCATGTCACTTGGGCAGCATTTGTGTCAGAGTCATCTAGAAACAACTTTTAAAATTGTCACAGAAAGCTATGGTATAATATGCTCTTTAGAGCTCACATATCTCATGAAAACCTGTTTATATTTTTCTGGTTTCAAAGCTCTAAATTAGATTTCAGTCTGTAGTTATAAAAATCTAAGTAAGGGCCAGTAAAAAATGAATTTGCGTTATAGCTAAAGGTATGTTTTCCATCCCCTTGAGATGTCATAAAAACTAAAATATATAACTTACTAGACATATAGAAGTATCTAATTTGATAGTTATTACATGAGAATTGAAACAAAACAATCCTCAACCATAAATTCTGATGAGAACTGCAAAAGATGTACCTAAAATCTTAAAACAAAACAAAACAAAAAGTATGAGTTGTATGCACTAGTATGAGTTATTATATAAGCAAAATAATTGATGCATACTTTTTCAATTTCAGCCTTACTAGTCATTTGGAGCCAGAAAATCATTTGTTGTAATGAGCTGTACTGTGTATTGGGGAATGTTTGGAAGTACTGTTGATTTCTACCAACACCCTTCCTCCATTCCGACAACCAAAATATATCCTGCCATTGCCAGATATTACTGCAGGAGGACAAAATAACTCCATCATTTTTGAAATACCATGATCTAGCTCAAAGCTTGTCAATTCATGCACATGTAGGTGGGTCATGCAGCAAAGTTTCATGGTATTACGATGGCTGTATCGACTGGTATCTTTAGCAGATATTGCCAAATCCTCTTTCCTAAGGATATGCCATATTTTGGTGCCCACTTGCAATGTAAGACAGTGTTTAGTGTTTCAGATGAAACAGATAAAAACATTTCAAAAATCAATTTAATTTGACCAATGATATGCTGCAGATGTTTAATCAACACAGACAACATGAATATGGAATTACTTTCTAAGGAAGAATCTTAGAAGTTTGAGCAGTCAGACTTTGAAAATTTGCCAACTTGATAGCCAAGGAAAAAACGTGTCAGTGCTGCTTTGACTTGGATATACAAAATTATTTTCACACTATTGTTATTATCTCTTGTTAAGTTCTTGCAGAACTTGTTAGTTCTTTATATTCATTCTTCCAAAACTTATCTATTGTTCATATAATTTATGAAAAGAAAAAATTGTCTCTCTCATCTGAAATAATTTTATTAGGCAGTACTTACACATGTTAAAACACAGGCACATCTATCTATGTATCTATCTATCTATCTATCTACCTATGTATCTATCTGTCTATCTATAGAAACCTATCACAACTGAACACAATGGGCTCATCTTCTAGCAAGTCCAATTCCAACAACAAACATAGCCAGCAATCCAAGATTGTAGGAGGAAAATTTACTCCCTGCAGGTACAAGGTCACTTTCAAAGAAGGCACATTGTTTGAACAAAGGTGGGGGTAGGGTTTTGATATATGTGTATGAGATTTATACATATTCTAATGGGAAGGGTATTTTGGACCAGGCCCATTTGTGAACATAATAAGATTCCTATTTCAAGAAGAAAAGATGGAGAGAAGAAACGCTTTCATCTACGTCCAGTCTGTATGTTGTGTGGTGCTGGGAATGAAATCCAGGGCTTTGCACTGGCGAAATATGTGCTCTAATAACTGAGTGATGCCATTGGCCCTGTCTAGGCTGTGTTTGACAGTGTTATATAAGGTGCCCTTTGGGGCACTGGCCTACACTGCTTTTATGCAACTAACATGAATTATCACTTTTAAATAAAAACAAATCAAAACATTTAAAAATCAGTTTAATTTGACCAATGATTTGTTGCAGATGTTTTATCAGCACAGACAGTATGAATGTGGAATTGCTTTCTCAGGAAGAATGTTATGTCTTTTCCTTTGACTTTGGTACAAAGTGTCACAGGATTAGGCAGTCTTTTCCCTATGGATAAGCCTCTGTGTAACTGTAGACCTCATTGTAGCATTCATGACAGCATCTCATCTTTTTTTGGTGAAAATATCGTCGATATCTATATCCTATTTCTGTTGTTATTAAAAATACCGCAGTATCACAAAGAGGATCTATTATGTTTAAAGGAGGTCTTTACTATTTCTTTTCTTCTACTGGTTTTGGACTTAATTTATTTTATTGTTCTAGTACATTGCGGTTCATCATTAGATTGTCATGTGGAAATGCTATTTTCTGTCATAAACAGTCATAGCTTTAAACTTATCTTTTAGAATCGCTTTGTCTCCCATGGATCCTGAATGTTGTGTATCTAAAATTGCTTTATTCTAGGATTTTTAATAGTTCTCTCTTTATTTCTTTAGCAATTCATTGTCTGTTCAAAAGTTTATTATCCAATTTCCATGTGTTTGTGTGATTTCTGTAGTTTCTTCCATTGTTGATTTTTAGTTTAACTTCATTGTGAAAGACTACATAAAATTATTTTAATTTTTGTATTAAATAAGCATTGCTTTGTCACCTAAAATACAGGGTTTTCTTTACAAAAAGTTTTGTGGATTGCTGAAGACAATGTTAAATTTTGCTTTTGGTGGATAGAAAGCTCTGTAGATTTCTGTTAAATTCATTTGATCTGCAGTGCAGCTTAATGCTAGTGTTTATTTTTTGATTTTTGTCTTGTTGAACTTTTTATTGGAATGGAAAATTGAATCCCAACAATGTGTTTGATTCTCTTCTTTTATTTCAACGAATGCTTGCTTTATAAGACTGGGTGCACAAGCATTCAGTGCACGTATATTTACAATTATTATCCCTTCTCTATGAATTGTTTCTTTTCCCAATATATAGGAATCTTCTTTTTCCTTTCAGACCATTTTGATTTGAAATCAACTTTGCTGGATATAAGTATACCTGTGTTTGCCTGGTTTCAGATTAAGCTGCGTAGATTATCATTTTTGATTTTCTTACTTTTAGTCTTTGTATATCTGCAGGTGTAGTGTGTTTTGTATATAGGCAACATTTAGATGGATCTTTTTATATAGTTTTCCTGTTTTACGTTGAAGACATTTACATTAAATATTAATGTTGAAAGATATGTAATCATTTATATCATTCTGTTGTTTTTCTGGTGTTTGATTTATTTCCGTTTCTCATTCATTTATCTATCCTCTGCAAAATTTGTGGTTTCCCTTGGCCTCTTGGATCTTGCTGTATTCATCCTTTCCATTTAAGATTTCCTTAAAATTTCAGTAACACTGCCTCAGTAGATATGATTTTCTTTAGTTTGTCCTTATCATGAAAGGTTTTGATTTTATCTTGATTTTGTAGGATAACCTTGCAAGATACAGTAATGTGGATTAGCAAATATTTTCATTCAAATCTTGTAAATATTCATTCCAAGCCCCCACCAGACTTTTAATTTTCCATTGAGAAATTTACTAACATACTTATGGATTTACTTTTATAAGTAATTAATTTTCTTACACATAATTTATATTTTTGCTTCAATTTCAGTAATTTCTCCTCTGATCTTCTCTGTATCCTGTTTTTGACATCATTTCTTTCTTCTGAATTTTTTTGTCTCTAATGTGTTTTGGGCAGGTTTTTCTTTTCTGTTGTTCTGTCCTTTTGACCTTCTGAATCCCTCTTTACTTTGTTATCCTCATTACACAGGTTTGGGGAACTTTTTTACAACAATTTCAGCGAGTAGGCTCTTTTATGCTATTAGCCTGTGTTTCCACACCTCTTTTACTCTGATGAACTTTATTTTTTTATATTCATTCAAGAACTCTTAAATAGTCTATCGATTGTTTCTTTTTTTCTTTGATACTGTCTGAATGCTATAGTACATACATTTTTCAAGTCCTGATATTTTTATCTGATTTATTTTATGTCCTATTTCAAATTTTCACTGAGCTTTTTTAACTTGATTTATTGAAGTTCTTTTCATTTCCAAGATTTCTACTCAGTTCTTTTTTTTATAACCTCTATCCCTTTATTTTAACAGTTTTTCACATTCTGGTTTTCCTAACTTATTTGTTGGTTTTTAAAAATCTTCTTTGATCAAATTAATAATTTTAGCAATTGATTCATTCACCTGCTTGTCTTTTCTTTAGTCTCACCGATCTTTTTAACTGTTAGTTTTCAAAATTCTTTATTGGAAATTTTATCCACTTCATTACATGTGGGATCAGCTTTTGAGAATGTCAATTTTTTGCAGAATGTCTTATCACTTTATCATCTCATTTTAATTGTGTTTCTGTTTTGAAGTTTGGAGATGAGTTGAGCAGGATGTCTCTTTCATGCTCATGTGGTATTGTTTTGTAAGTTATTTTTTTCTTGTGAGCCCTAGGATTTATGTATGTCTTTGTGTGAAAGTTTCTACACAGTCTGTTCTGAATAGAAGATTCAGACCATGCCACAGCTTTGAGAAGGAAAAGTAACCAGCACTAACATCACTTTTGAATCTAATCATATATTATCAGTAATTAATAGCTTGTTTATAAAGATCTGTATTATTGGTCTCTACCCTCTGCCATTGGTTGCATTGGACATAGGTCCAGCCAAGTCTTCCAGCCCATCACCAGTGCCAGGGGTTGCCATGGATGCAGGCCAGGGCCTCCAGGCCCACTGGCTTTACTTGCTTTGGACTAAGCCCACGTCTCACCGCCCACCACTACCTTTGCTTTCTGTGATCCAGGGCCTTGTCTCCCTGTCCCCTGCAATTGCTTCCTGTGGTGGTAGACACAGATTTCCCAGACCACCATCTTTTCTAGCCAGGAATCTAGGCCTGAGTCTCACCCTCAGCTGCCAATTAGGTGCTGCAGACTTGCCCTGATGTCTCCCTGCCCACAGCCATCACTCCCAGCAGAGGTAGGGAGAGATTTACCAGCCAGAAGCCATAGCTTGTTGTGGAGGCCTGGTTGTCTTTGCCCGCTGCCATCACTCGCAGAGGATACAGGCCCAGCCAAGCCTTCCAGCTTTCAGGCAGCACCAGCATTCCTGCAGTTATAGGCCAGTGTCTCCAGGCCTGCTGCTTTCATTAGCTGCTGACTAAGCCCAGGTGTCACCCCCACAGCCAATGCCAACTTCAACCACTGCAAACTGAGTCCAGGTATCCCTGACCACCGCCACCATTGCTTGCCTGTGATTTGAAGCCTTGCTTCCCTGCCTGCCACCATCCCCTGCTATTGAGCCATAGCTTGCAGCTGATCTAGCCCAGGTCTTCCTGCCTGTGGCTATAGCCTACCACCAGGGTTAGCCTCAAATCTGGGCCAATATCACCACACCCACCACCATCACTTGCTGTGGGCATAAGCCCAGGCCTTACCACCTGCTGCCTTCCCTGCCTTGGAGGTTGTGATGCTGTTGTGATGTTGTGTTTTGGCTTATTATTCATTTATCTTTTAAGTTTAGCTCTTTCCCTTTCCCACAACTGACATTTTATTTCTTTTACCTTTTTCTTTCTTATTTCTTTTTATCCTCTTTTTCTTATCTTCTTTTTTGTTTTCATTTTCTTTTGTCTTTTTCTTTGCTTTCTTTTTAAAACATCTTTTACTTTTTTCTTTTCTTTTTTCTTTTCTTTTTTCTTTCCTATTGCCTTTTTCTTTTTCTTCTTTTTCTCTTTATTCCTTTTTCTAATTTCATAGATTGGTTAGTTGGACTGAAAAATACAACCCAACTCTATGCTGCTTTCAAGAGACACATTTCAAGCATGAAGATAAACACAGACTCGAAGTTAAAGGCTGTTGTTCTATATTCCTCTTAACTGGGGGGTGGAGGGGGGGCAAAAAAGCAGGGTCGCAATACTCTGCTGAAAAAGTGGATTTTTAAGCCAAAACTAGTTTAAAAAGACAAAGATGGTCACTTTCTTACTGTAAAGGGAACAATCTATCAAGAAAAACTGACAATCATAAATATTTCTTCCCAGAAGAGCGGTGCACTCAGCTATATAAAACAAAAGCTACTGGACTTCAAAAATACATAAACTCCAATGCTATACTAGTGGGAGAATTTAACACCTCTCTATCCCAAGAAGACAGGCCAACAAGACACAAAATCAACAAAGACATAGCAGATATAAACTACATTATAGAAGAAATGGATCTGACAGACATATACACAATTTTTAGTCCAACATAAACAGAATACACATTTTTATTAGCTGCTTGTGGAAAATTCTCTATAATAGACCACATTCTAGGCCAAAAAACAAGCTCAAGCAGATTCAAGAAAATTGATATAATACCATGTACCTTGTACGATCATAGCAGAATAAGACTAGAAATCAACTGCAACACAACCAAAAGATACAGCTCAAACCATTGGAGACTGAACAGAACTCTTCTAAGTAAACATTGGGTTACAGTAGATATCAAGGAAGAAATAAAAAAGTTCACAGAGACAAATGACAATGGGACTACATTAAATTTGCATAGCAAAGGAAACAATCAGCAAGATCAAGAAACAACCCACAAAGTGGGAAAAGATATTCACCAGTAACACTTCAGACAAAGGATTAATATGTAAAATATACAAGGCACTGAGAAACATAAACCCCCCTAAAAATAAATGATCCCATCAAGAATTGGACAGCTGAAATGAAAAGAAACTTCACAGAAGAAGAAGTGCAAATGGCCCACAAATATATGAGAAAGTGTTCTCCATCACTGGCATTCAGAGACACGCAAATACAAACCTCACTGAGGCTTCACCTCACTCCAGTGAGAACGGCCTACATCAAGAATGCAAAAAACAACAATTGTTGGTGAGGGTACAGAAAAAAAGGAACTCTATTCTACTGCTGGTGGGGATGCAATCTGGTACAACCATTATGTAAAGCAGTCTGGACGTTCCTTAGAAAGGTGAGAATGGAAATTTCATTAGATCCAGCTACAACCCTGCTGGGCATGATCCCAAAAGAAATAAAGTTAACATACCAAAAAGAAACATGCATATCCGTGTTTATAGCAGCAGAATTCATAATAGCCATTTTCTGGAAACAACCTACCTGCCCATCCATACAGGAATGGTTAATAAAGATGTGGCACCCATATGCGATAGAATACTATGCAGCCATAAAGAAAGACATATATGAAGTATTTGAACGAAAATGGGGCCACCTAGAGTCAATAATCCTCAGTGAAATGGACCAACCCAAAAAGACTGACTATAGAGGGGTGTTCCTCTTATGACATGCACAAAAATGACAACATTAGAAGGCCCCAACATGAATGGCAGGGTAGAAAGAGAGGCAAAGGTCAGATGGAAAGGGGTGAACCTCTGAAAAAGGGGTGGACAGAGATGCTCATTGATTCCCCAAACTTCATGGTTCCAATGTATCACAAAAGTTTGAATTCATGTATTTATAAAAAATTGTTAAATTTTATGTCATGTGAATTTCTTATCACAAGAAAATTATTTAAAAATTTAAAAGTTCCATGTTATTTTGGTAACCCAGTAAATGAAATAGAAGGCATTAAAATATAGTAGGCTAAGAAAAATGAAACATTAATGATATTCAGATTAATAATAGTACATATACATATACACGTGTGTGTGTATATCTATAAAGAAGAAATAGGAAAGAGAAAAATGGAGGAAAGTAGAGAGACAGAAGAAGGTATTTGAGGAAAATAAAACAAATAAAACAGAAAAGGGGGGAAATACAAACAGGTGACATGAGAATAATTACAGAGATTGTTTAACTATCCAAGTTAGGTGTCCCCGGGAAGCAGCTGTTGGTGTGAGAATATATGACTAAACAGTATTGTATTACAGTTCAAAAGCAGAAAACCTATATACGCACCTATACTCATATACAGATATACAAAAAGACCAAAATTTTCAATGAAATAGAACACTGACAAATAAGTAACAAAGCCGAGAAAGAAGGGGTGGGGGATAAAAAACAGAAGAGAACAATTATCTCACTCTGTTAATTTTGACGGATATCCCAGAGCCCCTTGTGTGTGCCGCTGCGGTTGTGCTGTCTCATCAGGAGCCTGCCGCGTTCTCAGAGGGGTGGCCGTGTGTCTGCCCTGCTCTTTGCTGAGCCTCAGCTTTGGGTTCCCGGACTAGGCACGTGCCACACTCCCTGCAGAAAGCTCAGTCCTATGCCACTCTCTGGTATGTCAGTGGCTGTGCTGCAGGTTGCCAGACACTCCCTTGGCTCACAACCTAAGTGGCGTCTAGTTTTCTTCATTTCTATGTGTGTCACTTTTCTTGCCATGCCTTGTGCTGGGTAGGTGAAAAATAGAGTCAGGCATGCCCCATCCTTCCCTCATTGATCCCACATTCTCTGATTCCAACTCTGTCTTCGGTTCCCAGAATAGGTATTTCTGCGGTTTTTTTGTTTTGTTTTGTTTTGTTTGTTTTTTTTAACCAGAACTGAGGTCAATAGCATAGTTCTTTTAGTGCTTGATGCTGGAGAGGCAAAATCTAAGGCCAGATCCTTCCATTCGTGTTTTTCTGCACCCAGGACGCAATGATTCTCTGCCACAGTTCTCTGATTTTCAATGTGGCTTGTGATTCTATGGTGACTGGGATCCGTAGGGACCTCTCTTGTAAATATCTCAATCTCTTGGTCTCTGTGTCCTGATGATAAAATCATTTTTATTTACCAGAACTGAAGTTAATAGCAGCTAGGATGAAGGCCAGGTTGCTGATTTTCCCATAAAGTTTTCCCTTAGAGAATATTTTTAGTGTCTGACAAAATGGTGTGGTGTCTAACCCTGTGCTGCATACAGCTCTACATCCGGGTTCTCTGTCTGACTTTGCATACATTCCTGTGGTGGGATCTCTTCCACCATGAACTTGTGTACCTGCATATCTAAAAATAATCTAAAAATAATCTGTGAGTGCTGTTTTCTGTAAGCCATAACGAAGATCTTCAGTGCCTTACACAGTGAATTTTAAGTATATTTTGGCTGAATGTTTCCTGATTTTTATATGCATTTAAAAAGCTCACTAGGGATACTGATAAGCTACTTCTTTGCCAAGGGCTACATAGAAGAATGATACATTTCCAATTGAATAGGCGAAACTTCTCCAGAAAAAATGTTAGTCACTTCCATTCAACACGGGCTAATAAAATCTGATGAGTGGAGATATAAGGGGTGACACTGAACAACTCCTGCACAAGATGGCGGAAGTAATTCATTGGGAGGGCAATACCTACAGAACATAGATTTTGGCAGTATTTGTCCTTCTGTGCTTCACGATGGCTCAGGACAACCCCTGTATTTACTATAGAAATAAACTTTTAAAAAGAACTGGACAGGTACTAATGTATTCTGTGGTCTTACACCAAAAATCAAAAGCAGTGAAATTTAGAATTACATTTGATAACTTTCACCTTCAAAGCATAGGCCTTCAATTAATTGTTTTGAGTCTGTTATATCAGCATTAAATAACTGTCTGGCAATTAACCAAAAAATATTGCAAATCTAGATTTTTATTTCAAACCTAAATTGATTTAATTCATCCAAAATGTTTTTCTGGTGTAGGAAAAAAATTCAACTGTATTCAACAATAATCGATTTTTTTGTCAGAACACGTGTTGAAAATATTTCATTCATCTTGAAAGAGAAAAGGACACTTGAAAATTATGTCAAAATGTATTTTTAAATTGTATTGTTGAAATTATTTGCTACTTAACATTGTGTATATGACAAAAACACTGCTATCATTGTGGTTTCATTTTGCCTGTTTCAGTTTGTTATATCTTTCTCATTTCTCATTACTGTCTCTTACTTTCAACCCACAATAAAAAGTACATTAAAATCACCTCTCTAATACTTTGTTGTAAGTGTGTCACTTCCACTATTAATGGCCTTCAAACTCTCCTTGTTGCTTCCGAGCAGGAGCGTTTCCGCTGTATCTTCTCTTCGCAGTACTACCTCACTCATTTCTATTTCTGTCTGAAATACATCCGGGTACAGAAAGTAGTTTCCAGAGCGTGTCTTGCGGATTTGCCTCCCTCAGCCTTCTAAGTTTACATTAAGCCCATAAGATGGAAATCTTTGCCCTCTACCATTGTATCTTTGGCACATATGACTTGCTTTTTATTTTTGTAGGGGTTCACGGTTAAGAGTTTTTCTTGAGACTTTGGATTTGGACTATTGAGCAATGCTGGAACTGTTGAGAGCCTGGAAAACATTTTTTTACTGCATTTTCAGCTGCAGTCAGGACAGTTACATCAGGCTAGGCAGAATTATTAACTTGTTACTGTGTGTATTTGGAGTTAACTATGATTTAAGGAGGTATCAAGTTGGCAATGATTGGAGCTCTGCCAGTTAATTCTTGTCAGTTTGACTGGATTAAGAGATTCCTAAAGAGGTTATTGATCGTGAGGGCACTGTACTCACCAGTGGGATTAATTCATGAATTTTTATAGCTGACTGTGCTGTTTGGAGGTACAGCTCAGTTGGCCGTGAGTCGCTAGGGGAATGCCTTTGGAGGGTTTACAACTTTATGGTGCTCTGCCACTGCCTGCTTCCAGGCTTCCAGGAAGAAAAGAAGTAAGAAACTCTGCTCTACCACGCACTTCTGCCTCAGTATCCCTGTCTTGGAGTAAGCTGATAGTCTATTTCATCCAGTTTTTTTGATACATATGTTCCCAGTGTAATGTTCTCTCATCATTCCTTCAATGTCTATGACGCGTAAGCAGTATCTTTTCTTTATGGCTATCATTAATATGTGTGTTGTTTTTGCCTTTGCTAGACCGGCTAGGAGTTTGTAGTAGTGGGTCATGTTTTGTTCTTATAATCATAATTTTGGTTCATTTAACTTCATGTATTGTTCTGTTCTTTATTTCCACTTCATTTTATAAATTTCTAGTTCATATTATTTTATTCCATTTTTGGCAGTACTGCACCTTTCCCAACCCCCCCCCCCCAACCCACCAACTCCCACTATCATAACCATTAGGCTCTATAACATACTTATATTCTGGGTTTCTCATATTAGAGAAACCAAATGATATTTAACCTTCTAGGTTTGACTCATCTCACTGAGCAAGATGGTCTCAAGTTATGTTCATTTATCTACAAAAGCCTCAAATCTGCCTGTCTCTGCAGAAGAGTAATACTCCATTTTGTACATTTACCACATTTTTTTGTATCCATTGGTCTGTTGATAGGTATTTTGATGTCTTCCATATTTTGGCTACTGTTAATTGTGCTGCTATGAAACATGGGTATGCATGCATGTCTGTTAAAAGTTGCTTCTAACTCTTTTGGAAAGATGCCCAGAAGAGGTATCTGTGGATTGAGCAGCATATTTATTTTCAGTCTTTTAAGGAAACTTCATACTACCTTCCATAGTGGTTATACCACTTCATAGTCCCACCAGTAAAGTAAATGGATTCTATTTTTCCCCACAACTTCACCAAAACCTCACCAACTTTTTTGGAATAACAGGAATCCATATTTTTAATTCTATGTTACTTTGACAAAATCCCCTATTGTCATATTGGTTCATATTGTCTGTATACATTCTTACGTGTGTATGTGTGTGTGTGTGTGTGTTTTATACATAGGCAATTGACACAAAATGAAAATATCCTAGTATTGTAATCTTCACTTGTAATGTAATAATGTGACATTTCTAAAAGTCAACTATATTTTTTCTTTATAGCTTAATAATGTATCAGTGTAAAATACATGACTCACTTCTCATTTTATTGAGTAAGCTGCATTACAGAAAAATTCAATCTTAAGATGTACAATCTAGTGGCACTTATTCTGTTCGCAAGCTTGTTAAACAATAACCACAAACTTACAGAACACATGATTTATACATATCTGTAAAATTAGATATTTTAATTCCAATATATATTCATCACTCCAAAATTATACCAAGTAGCCATTAAAAGCCTTTCCTCTTCAATCATACACAGAAATTTTCTAATATATTGTGTTCCTTTATAGATTTGTGTATTCTTAGCTTTTCAGATTAAAATAAATAGAGTTTATGGCTGTTTTGGGTTTCTTTTACTTCACATAATGCTTTTAGAGTTCATAGTTGCTGTAGTATGTATCACTAGCTCATTTTTATTGGCTAATAATATTCCAATGGCATATAAAAGTAGTGAACTATTAGTAGTTGTTATCAATTGGTGGACACTGGGAAATTTTGAATATTTTCTACTATAAACATTATTGCTATAAAAATTTATGTATATTACTTTTTATGAGCATATTTTCAATTCTTCCAGCTATATGCCGAGTCGAATTTTTGAGTCATATGTTCACTCGATGTGCAAATTTTGATTTAAAAGAATTGTCATTTTTGTCCCAAATGATGTATAATCATTCCAATTTTTCTATACTCTTGACAAGAGTTACTGTTTTTCCTTTTGGTTACAGCCATTTTATTTTATTTTATTTGAAGCTGTAGTTACATTTAGCAAATAACTCATGATGTTGACTATCTTTTTACAGGATTATTTGCTGTTTTTAGACTTTCTTTAAAGAGATGTTTATACAGATATGTTACTTGTTCTTTAACTTGGGTTACTCCTATTTTGTTGTTTATGTTCAAACATTCTTTTCCATCGTGTAGACTGCTTTTTACTTTCATGGTAATCTCTATTAAAGTCACATGCATTTGTAATTTTGAAATCCGTTTATCTATATTTTGGTTGCTTACTTGTGATTTTGGTGACAGATTTAAGAAGCCACTACATAGTCTGAGATTATTAAGATTTACACTTACATTTTTCTTCTCAAAAGTTTATTTTTAGGACTTACATTTAGGGTTGGATATATTTTAATCTATTTTTGTATATAATATGAAGTGAAGTTTCAATTTCCTTCTCTTGCACAAAAATATCTATTTGCCTCAGCCCAATTTATTAAAATAAAATGGTGTTGAGTTATTTTGACACTTTAGATAAGTTAACTCACCAAAGCATGTAGTTGTTTATGGACTCCCAGACATATTCCACCTGTTTGTGTGGTTTTTAATTTTATTCCATTAATTCTTATGCCATTACACATACTGTTTTTATTGTTGCATGTACACAGTATGCATTGACGTAATATCTCCTGCATTTTCATGTGCATTTTAGAATCAGTTTATGAATTTCTTTAAAAATAATCTAGTTGAGATTTCAGTAGAAATTGTGTTAGTCTTATGGTCATATATTGCTTATGTAACAATATTAAATTTTTCAACCAGTATGCTTGACATGATTTGCAATGTATTTAAATAGTATTTATTTTAGTAATAATACTCTTCAGTTTTTAGTATGTACATTGTACACTGCATTTACTAAACTTATTCCTAGGAGTCATACTTGATCATGTTGATTGTAAAAGGTCATTTCACCAATGACTGTACGTCATAGGAATAGAGATTTAGCAGGGGAATGTCCCCTAGCTCCTAACAGAAAAGGTGAGGATTCCTTGGACCTGAGTGGTAACCAGGGAACACTGGGAAGTGGGGTGAGGATTGCCAGCACATGAATGCAGGCTCCCAAACAGAGAGAAACAAACAAACAAAAAAGTAGCCAGAAAGAAGATTTGAACTGTGGAATGCCCTATTGCTGTGCTGGTGGGGGACCAAAGAGCTGGTAAGTGTCTGCTAAGTTTGCAGCACATTGTGCGACCTAAAGAGAGCTACTGAATTTTGGGGATTCTTCACTAATAGTACCACTGGGCTGTGGTGAACCAGAACAATGACTCATAATGGCTTCAGAGAGGCAATAGAGGGGTTTCATCTGTGGGGCCTTGGAGACTGTGGTCCTCTGGTTGAGGACAGGCTCAGGTAGTAGCTGTTATGGAGTTATGGAGAAGGAATCACAATCAGTGTCTCTTAATAAATTTGGGGAGGAGAGTTGGACTACCTGTGCCTCCTGTGTGTCACAAAACCAGCTGGAAGCAGAGCACTTGCATACACAAAAATGACACTCCTTTTAAATCAAAATTTGCACATGGAGTTACCATATGACTCAAAAATTCCACTCTTGATATATAGCTGAAAGAATTGAAAATATGCTCATAAAAACTAAAATGTTTGTAGCAGCAATATTCATAGTAACAAATACTCAAAACTTCCCACTGTCTACCAATTGATAACAACTAGTAATACTTCACTTTTTGCATATGCCATTGGAATATTATTAGTCAATAAAAATGAAGTAGTTATACAGACTACAGTAAGTATGAACTTTAAAAATATTATGTGAATTGAAAGAATTCCCCAAAAGCCATATTCTCTATGATTATTTATTTTATTTGAAAAGGTGAGAATACAGAAATTTATTTAAAAACACAATATATTAGAAATGTTCAGTGTATGGTTGAAGAGGAAAGTCTGTTAGTGGATGATATTTTGTTACTAATTAATAGTAATATAAATGTAAGTATCTTTCTTTTTGAATTAGCTTAGTAGCTTATCTTTCTGTTTGTCCATGTTGGTTATTTAATTGATTGGTACACATTTATTCAGAATATAATCCTTTTTAAGCAACTTTTAAATTCACTTCTTTTTATTGTTTTTCTATTACCTATTTTAACAATTTTATTTTAATCTTTTAAATTTTCTCCTCTATATTAGTTTTCATTTTAACTATATTACTTTTTTTGTTCCTTAAGCTGAAACATTAAGTTATAAATTTGAGATCTTTCTTAATGCAGACATATGTAGTAATAACATTCCCTCTAAGGATTCCTTTCATGATACACCATAAATTTTGCAGTTTTTAATTTTCAGTGACATTAAAGTATTTTATAATTTCTTTTTAACTAATTATACTTTTAGAAACATATTGCTTACTTTCCACGTATTTGTGAATAATGTATAAATTTCATTCCACTGGTTTCTAAGTTCCATTGTGCTCAGAGAACATATTTTGCATGATTTCTGTCCTTTTATTTTTTTTTAATTTGGACTCTTCTGTGGTCTGTTCTATTGAATTTTTCATATGGATCAAGGTCAAGATGGCGGCCAAGTAACAGAGCTGCATAATGTCTTCTCACTGATCTACATAAAAAGTCAAGAATTTGGTCATAAAACACGTATTCAATGTAGCCAGGACAGACAGGAGTACCTCAGCAATTGAAAGGAGGCTAGGGGAAGGCCAGAATTTACAAAGGAATATCAAAAGCAAAGGAAAAACACTCCCAGCAGCCCAGGAAGCCACCCCATGCCAGCTGCAAACAGCTGGGAGCCACAGGCATCTGCAGATGGAGGAAAGACCACGTGGAGCCTGGGACATTGACATCTGACAGACCTGGGAGAAGAAGGAGCACCCCAACAACTGACAGGAGACCATGGGGAAGGTCAGAAATCCTGAAGATATATCAGAAGTGGAGGAAAACAGCAACCCACTTGGTGTGATTCTGAGCTGCCAACACCCACAGATCACATGGGGAAAGCCTGGAGCCAGAACCTCAGTCTGAGGTAAGAGCGAATCCAAGAGAACTGGGAATTGTCAGCAGCTGGCAGCCCCAGCCTCCAAAAAATGAACCTGTGGGTAGTGTATACTACAAAAGCAATGCATGTGCCCCCTAGAAATCGCCCTCGGGAGTCCAGACAAGAAGCAGTGCTTGGCAGCAGGAAATGACATAAGCAGGAACCATTTTTTTAAAAAAGCCTGAGACTGAACCCATTAGTGTAAAATAAAGCTCAAAAGAGCACATCAGGGCTTTTGGGATCACCCTTAAGCAGTACCTAGGAAGAAACCGGCACAAGAGGCAGAGAGAGGAGAAACGAGGGGGAAAAAAGGCTACTGATCTTCTGAACGGCTTAGTGTAGTGGGTGTACATCTGAGGGCGGGGAGCCCCGCTCTGGGAGAAGGAAACCAAGACAGGCAGGAGAGCTTTGCTGAGAGGGCTGGGGTGAACAAGACACCTCAAGGGCCAGTGGACTCACAGGTCCCCCTCACTGGCTACTCTCAGCACAGAACTAAGATGAAGTTTGGCTCCCCACCACATACCATCATAGCTGTTCAAAGAAACCTCTCAGCTAAGCCTCTAAAGTGAAGTCCTTCAACACCAGAAACACAGAGATGACTGAGACCCCAGATACTGATGGCATGGGCCCTGAAATAGTGGAACTCATAGGGAAGAAAGTCAAAA
Organism: Ctenodactylus gundi; assembly: GCA_004027205.1. Classification (NCBI taxonomy): domain Eukaryota; kingdom Metazoa; phylum Chordata; class Mammalia; order Rodentia; family Ctenodactylidae; genus Ctenodactylus; species Ctenodactylus gundi. Next base: position 256,220 of record PVKB01000823.1, read on the forward strand.
AGCAAACAAATGAATCAAACAACCAGTTCAAGCAAGATATTCTCAAAGAAATTCAAGTATTGATCAGCAGGCTTACAGAGGATCTTACTAAGCAAACAATAGTCCTAGTGGAGACAAAGTTCACTGAGCACATTGAAGCCACCGATAAAAAGCTGGCTGAGGTAAATAAAGAAATGCAAGATATGAAGGAACATTTTAATAGAAAAGTGGAAAATTTAAAAATAAATCTAGATGAAACTAAGAGCATGAAAACTATGTGTAATAACAGGGAAAGATGACTCAGATATTGTGAAGACAAGGTGAGGAAACAAATGATAAAACTAGACATAACTCCAAAGTTAGAAATGAGCAAAGTAGCTGGATACACCAGCTGATGGATGATTCAAAGAGAACCAATCTCAGAATTATGGGTGTGAGAGAAAGAGCAGAAGACAGCACCAAAGATACAAAGATTTTATTCATGGCAATAGTGTAAAAAAAAAAAAAAAAAAACCTCCCTAACCTGCGAAAAGAAATGAAATTCCAGATCCAAGAAGCATATGGAATACCAAATAACCTCAACCAGCAATGAGACTCATCATTTGATCATAATCAAAACCTTAGAAATTCAGCATCAAAAGAGAATATTAAAAGCAGCAAGAGAAAAACAGGCATTATTCTACCAAGGCAAACCCACTCGAATCACTGCAGATTTCTCAAGTCAGACTTTAAAGGCCAGGAGACCCTGGAGCAGGAGCCTTCAAGCTTTAACAGACAGCAAGTATCAACCCAGGTTGTTACATCCATCAAAATTATTTCTGAAAATTGAAGAAGAAGAATAAAATTTTTATGACCAAGAATCTCTTAAGAAATTTGCAAGAACTACCCCAGCATTGCAGATATTACTTAGAGGAATCTTTGAGAGAAGCAGAGAAGCAAGGAGCACTGAAAAAAAAACATGAAGGATAAGGATAAAATCTTTAAAATACGCATGCATGAAATTAGAGATGAATAGATAGGTAAAAGGATAAACCAAATCGGGCAAAATGTTAAAATTAATGAAATGTTAGTAAACAATATATGAAACTTAAAAATAGTCTGAAATAACTAAGTATTCTTCTCCTATTGCTTTGACTGTAGTATACTTATGTGATAGAGATTTAAGTTCATTTAATGTAGCCAATTGATATAGTCTTAAGCATGTTTAATGTAGCAATTCACTTTTTTGATGTTGAGTATGAGTTTATCCTCTTTGAGAGAAGCAGAAAGATAAGCAGCACCAAAAAATGAAGGAAAGGTAACATCTGAAGAGAAAGTGTAATAAAAATATATTGGTATTTAAATCACTTGACTGATATACTTCTAAAACAGTACCAACTGTTCTATAAAATCTGTGAAATGTCCCACATCATTATTATCAGTAATAGTATAGTAGTTTGCAAAACAGAATAATTACATGCAACATGGGGAACTGACATAAAATCTTTAAAAATATGTATGCATGATTATATGGGTGAATAGGCAGATAAAATTATAAGCCAATTCTAGCAAAATGTTGTTAATCAGTTAAATGTGAGGAAATAAGTTATAAAAGTTAAACATTTTTGAAATAACTAAATTTGCCTTAATATCTGTTACTCCAAGTATACTTATGTGATATAGACTTAAGTCCATTTAATGTAGCAATGTGATATATTTTTAAGTTCGTTTATTGTAGCAATTCACTTATTAGGTATTTGATGTAAATTTATCCTAAGAAAACTGATTGATATACAGACAACCCTTTGAATGTGAAAACATGTACCTTCCTGTACACAGCTAAGGCATTTGAAATTTAACTTTTCTTCTTTTTCATATTTACCAGCCTTACAAATTACATGGTTGTAGTTCTTTTCTTATGTGGACTGGTTGGTGAGGCGAGGTTTAAGAATCTTAGCAAAAACATAGCAAAATATAGGAAAAAAACTTTTGTCAAATATCCCAATAAAGAGATTTGCTGGACTCAGAGAGGAGGCATCAAGATTTGACTACTGTGGCCCATTCAAGGAACAGGAAGCTGAGCTAAAGGGTAGTGATTTAAGTGAAATTATTCAGATGCAGATTAATTATATTTAAGTACTATATAGTCTCTTTGACTTGGGAAACCCAGAATACAGTCATTCTATAGAACCACATGATGTGATAGCCACAGTTGAGGCATAGGGAGGGGGGGTGTGGGAGGGTCAAAATTTGGAAGGGATTGTAAAGTTGATGTGATATATATATATATATATATATATATATATATATATATATATGTATCATATGATATATATATCATATATATATGCACAAAATACTCAAGTTTAATGTAAACATTAGGTATTGCATATGTGTGTTAATAAAATAGTGGAAAAAAAAGAAATTTTCATATGCACATGAGAAAATCATACAGTTTTCTGTTATTGGTTGGAAAGTTCTATAGGCATCTCTTAACTTTAGTTGGCTTATACTGTTCTTCTTTTACTCTCTTCCAATTGTTGTTTCAACTCTTTAGCGTGGGGTGTTGAAAGACTCAGATTATGGTATAATTTTTTGTTTCTACTTTGCTCTTCCAATCTTGTTTTATGGGAATCTTGTATCAGGGTCACACAACTAACTTTTGCTTTGGGTGAGACTGAGTATCGCTCTGAAGTCCAGGTTGGTCTTGAACTCACTAGGTAGCACAGGCTGGCCTAGAATTCAGCCTCCCAATTTCTGGGATTATACATATGAGCCCCCACACCCAGCTATTCTGTGGAGGGATCCATCCCAGGACCTTGTGTTTCCTAGGCAAGTACTCTAATCATTGAGCTATGCCCTCAGCTCATAATTGAATTATTTCATACTTATTTATATACATACTCACTCATACTTTTAAAGAATTTATCTTTTTCATGAAAATTGTCCTTCTTTGAAGATAAAATTTTTGTTTATCGTATGCTGAAAACTTGTTAGAGCCATACATATTTTATATTATTATATCTTCTTGATTAATGTTATTTTATAATACATTTGTATGGTTGAATATTGCAATATTGCTATTTTATTTTGATTTTTGCATAATTTTTTTGGTTGCTTTGATTTACCTCTGAATCATTCTTAAATTTGTTATTCATTAAAAATATATATACAGATATTTTTGAGACATTATAATAACCTCTATTTTTATTGATCTGTCTAGATGTATTTATTCTAATCATCAATATATTTGGGCATTAAGCTCCCATTTTAATATTGTGATCTATTCGGTCCCTCGGGTTGCTATTATTGTGCTTCTCTGTCTTCTCCTTGCCCTTCTTCTATTTTTCTTCCTATATTTTCAGCTTCTTTCCTCCTTCAACATTATTTGAATTATTTTAGTATACCTTTTATTTTGTGTATTACGCTTCTTACTACATCTATTTGTGGTTACATGAAAATTCTGGCTGAGATTTATGACCTTCTGGAAAATGGATATTTATTTATTTTCAGTTTGGAAAATTTTAGGCTTCAATTCTTGAAATATATTTTTGGAAGTGCTCTTCGTATTTCTATGACTCCAATCACACACCCCACCCTTCACCACCTCAAGGGTCAAGAGGCAAAAGACTTTGCTCTGAGAAGTGTACTCACTGGCCAATGGAAAAAAAAAATTCTTTTTCCTTCAGAGTTGAGTTTCCTGAAGTTCAACCATCTAAGAACTTGGAGACCTTGGCAGCGTTTGCCCACTGGGGTCAGGTTACTGCTCAAGCAAGTGGCAGATCTTGGCAACATCCATGTGGTCCTGGCTTTATAGGTTGCATAGTGCATGAGTTGTGGGTTCATGGATGATTCCACCCAGATTTCAGAAGCAGGCCTTGGAGGCCAGGCAGTGTGTCCCAGGGAAGGCAATGTGTGAAGTGATTAAGGAGAAGCCAAAAGTGCAATGGAGAACCCAGGAATTTGGAGAAGTCAGAGGCATTGATCATTGGCTGAGTAAAACTGCATGCCATGAGCAGATTCAGCCCAAAGCAGAAGGGATGGAGGTTGCAGCCAGCTGCCATGCTGTAGGAGAAGGCCCCCCAAGCCTTCTGAATTTATATCTTGCTGCAGTTTACTCCAGGTGCTGGACATGGAAATATAGAATTTAATCCTTGCCTTGCTGAGTTTAGGAAATGTCTAATTGTCTTTTGTCCTCCTTCTCCTCCCTTTTGGAATGGGAATGTTCACCTCATACCATCGTATGTTGGAAGTGCTTAACTCTTTGGTTTTAACAGGAGCTCACAGCTGAGAGTTTGCCTTCCATCTCAGAGGAAACTTTGGACTTCGGCTTAAAAAAAAAAAAACAGTGCTGGAATTGTTAAAACTTCGGCAACTCTTGGAGAAGAGGTAAATACCTTTTGATTAAAGGAGTAGATATGGGTCCTTTGGGGGCCAAGGGAGAAATGTCATGATTTGGATCTGGAGTGTCCCCCAAAAGCCTTATGGACCTGAGGATACTGTGAGGTGTTAGGAAGGGGGGTCTGGCTGGTTGAGGTGGATGCTTAGGGCTTGACTTGGAGAGGTGTGTGCTGATCGGTGCTCCCTTCCAGGCTTCTCAGTTCTGCCATGCTACTGTAACAATCTCTGTCTCCTGGAGCACTGGCTCCAGCTATGGATCTAGTTGTGACTCCACTATGTGATTCCATCATTTTTTCAGCCACCCATTCATGAACGACTGAGACCTTCTGAAACTGTGAGTTACAATGAACTTTTTCTCCTCTAATTTGCACATGTTGAGTATTGAGTCACAGTGGTGAGAAAGTAATAAGACAGATGCCATAAATAAACTATATTTTCCTGTAATAGGATTCAATTTGCTTCAATGAGACTGGCAGTTTTACTTTGGATTTATGGTTATAATGGATGCTAATCTGTGCAATTTTAATCCATAAGGACTAACTTTTTTGTAGAAATCACTAGTACTTGGAATGAGTAGCCATAACAACAATAAAGAAAAGTCTAGATATTTTAAACATGTAACTGTAACATTGTTGCTCCAAGTGACATAAATTTTTAATCTATTTGAATATTGTATTTTAAGAGTGTATTTATATATGACTAGGGACTCTAGAAACAAGAAAAATAAGATGAGGAAATCTAAAAATACTTCACTAAAATTCTGCGGAATTCAATGCATGTGTGTGTGTGTGTGTGTGTGTGTGTGTGTGTACATTATGTGAAAGTTCAATTACTAAATATAAGAATGATTACCACCTTCTTACTAAACATGGATTCCAATTGTTTCAGTGAGTAATTCTATCTTATCATTTCTTTATTCACTCAGTTCATGTATTAATTATGTCTCATTCAAAAATGTGAAACTGTGTGATACATAAGAAGTATGTGATCTTTGCATATAATGAGAAAATTTGACTTAGTCATGTGAGGCAGCAATTTCCTCTGGAAATACTATTTTAGGCTGCAGAGAGTTATAAAGGAAACGAGGAGAAGAGTATTACAAACAGTAGGCACCAAATAAAGGTTCTTTGAGTGGGCAAAGCAGGATGTGGACAAGAAATGTGACAGACAGGTTGGTTCAGGATAAGGAGGTATGTAGAGAAGATGAAGGCTGACTTGCCCCTTTAGTGTGATCTCAATGTGAAGACAGGAGGTCTACTTATTTACATTTGTATTGTTAAGTAGAGGATGAAGGACATGGTGTAAAGGATAGACCTGAACCCTTGAATAAAGTAGAATTATACAGATGAGGGCAACTCCTGGAGAGGCCTGACAGTCTGGTGCTGTCAGTCAGCTGCATTCTTACCAACTGCAAATAAGCCTTTCATTTATGAAAGGAAATCTAGAAAAAAGACCACAATGTCAACACACCTATTTATTTTCTATTCACTCATTAGGACTCAATCCAAATATTGTTTTTCTGTGGAAGCAAGCTAAGTAATCAAACATATGTTTCCTTAAAAATAAAGCACAGGATTATTCTTTTGGGTTATACCTCGTGATGTTCTCACCTGTGCAATGTCTGCTGTCACCATTAGCTTGAACTCAACGAGGGCAGAAACCAGTGTCATCTTGTTCATCCCTCGCTTCTACAGCAAGCAGAGTAGTTTAACCATATGAAATGCATTAAACAAATGTACCTACTAAGAATCTAAGTCCTCAAGAACTTAGGTTTTCATGGTAAGTTTCAGATAAAATTATGATTATCTCATTAATTATTGACTATAAATATGCCTTGAAGTGTAACCTGGGAAAAAAGTGCTTTGGTGTATTTCTTGGATAATTGACCTCAAACTTACACTGACATACACAATTGAAACTTCTAAATAGCCTGTAAAAACAAGCAAATTTTTGTGCTATCATAATTATATCCTTACTTATTGAATAAAATCATTATTCCTGTACATATGGAGTTTCTCAAAGTTAATTGTTTATTGTATGGACTATTATTAAATTGTTTAATCAACTCCAATGAAACATAATTATGGACAGGAATGAGAACAATGCTCCTCTACTAATTGATTAAATATTCAACATAATGTGATAAGTTTGGTCAGGTTTTAAATATTTCCTTTGAAATCAGGAGCACAAAAATGTATTTCTACTTATTGTTAGGCATTTTATTATACTATCCTATTTGTTTACTTTGATAAATTTGCCTCTTGGCTAAATCGGTTTCCTTTCATTCATTTTTCTATAGTCATCTGGCTAACATACAGCTTGGGATTTATTCAGAGCATCTGCAATAATGAATGTCTTTTGATAGTCTGCATTGTAAGTTTCCACTGTAGGTGAAAATTAACAGAATGGAAGCCAGACTGTTTTATCTAAAATATGATGAATTGAACTGATTTTGTAACTTCCATGGGTCTTGAATGCATAAATTTATCTTTATTCTTTCTTGATTATAAAACACCATAAATCTAAGAATGATTGCTCTATTACATTGCATTCTTGTTAATTAATTATCCTGCAATCTCATTCTGCATATAAGTTGATGAAAACAGAGCAATCAAATCGTTTCTATTAAAAATAACACAAGTTCTACTTTCTATTGCTTCATTTGTGATTACTTTTGACAGATACAATTATATAATTTAATCTTTAGTTATAAGAGATTATAATCAACAAAATAGCATCAAAACTGTAGATAATGAAAAGGAAACCTCTCAATAAAGATCTGAAATAAAATGACTCTTCTGCAACAATGTCATCAAGATTATTCCTGTCTAAATTGAGGAAAATGATCATTGGTGCAAAACGTCTGTAAATTGGTCTAGAAATTTCCTGTAGAGACAGAGATTACAATCCTTTACGCAGGGTCAGAAAGAGAGTTAGGAAAAATAGGGTAATGTCACATTTTATTGAATAGACAGTTTAATTCTGATGTCATTATGACTCCTTCCTGTTTGGAGAGTAATATGACTTTATGTTACAATGAAAGATGCAATATTTTCCATTATGAATATCACAATATTGATCTTAAGTCTATTTCACCAAATGATAAATTAGAAGGCTCAATTCTCATTCCCACTTCTTTCTTCCCCCATATTTATTCTTATTTTTCTCAATTCAATTTCAACTTGATTTCCAGACTGCCATACTACATTTTCTAGGCCTTTAGAGAATGAATAAGTTAATATTTATTCAGACTATCACTTAGTTTAATTGTGTATTTTCAATGAGCACATAAATAGTTTTAATGTATTTATGGTAATCTGGTTATGGGAACTACTGGAAAATTGATAACATATGACTCAGTTTCTAATGTATTAAGATCTGCTTCCTATGTCTTGTTTTTATCTCTGCAATGAAAAAATATGGTAATAAATGTGTACAGAAGAAACAACTAGTGACTAAACTCATTTTTAAATTAATATTTCTAATATAATAATAGATGTTCAATTCAAAATGGAAGCGTTGGTCTTTATTTAGAGATGTTCCTGTAAGACTTATGTTAAAAAAAATTCTCAGATAAACATGAAATAAACCTGATGGTCATCTTGTATGAGGAAATTACTTAGAGTTTCCATGCAACGCAGGCATACTATCAATATATTTTATATAAATGCTAATTTAATTTAAATTGGGTCTGAGAATAGTGCATTCTTTATGCATATAGTGGCATATATTTGAAAACATTAATTTGTAAATTAAAATTTCTTCATGAATTTGATGTTCAGGTTTAAAGTCCATTTTTATGCATTTTAATTAATGAAGTTATTTTATGAGGGTATAGTCATATGCTTCCCATATATCTCACAGTTATCTGAACGCTTGGAAGAGCTGGATAATCAAAATGGTTTATTCTTAAAATGGCTGTTTATTCAGATTGTTGACTGGAAGTTCATCAGAAGCCATAAACCAATCTTTCTACAACTCAATGCAATCTTTCTACTAGGTGTTTACTCAGGAGTAGTATTTTATACATGTAGCTGATTTCCCACTGAATGTGTGTCCTGTCCAAACCAGAGAGAACATACACGACATTTTCTGATAGAGATTCCAGATGTTCCACAGTGTCACTTCAGCCACATTTTAGTGGTAATGAGAGAATTACTATGTGTTATAACATAGATCTAAAATATCCCACAAGTGTCTCCTATGTTTAAAAGATAATTCGATTATTGGGGTGCTGCACTCTTCAGTGGACTCATCTGTTGATGAGTACAGTAGCTGAATGTGCTGCTTTCATGTGGGAACTGGTTTTAGGTGGATCACAGGGAGTGTAACTTCAAAGGGTATATTCTTGCCTTTTGTGGTCATGCCCACCCACTATATGCTTCTTCCTTGAAGCCAACCAGATCCGGACTGAACCCTGTGGAGACAGAAGCAAACAAGCTTCTCTTCCTGTAAATGATGTGCACCAGATATTATGTCCCAGTGACAAGAAAGACATTAATATGCTCTTTTGACTTGGGCCTAAGAAAGGGCTTTTATGATGAAAACAATATCAAAGGAGTGTGGTCATGGCATGCTAAACTATGTTACTTGAGTATTTTGAACCTTTTGTAAGTTGCTAGCATTTCTATACTTCACCAGAATATTGCTGCCAGCCGAATTTCTTTTTGTAGCAGAACTAAGATCACGGTAGGCAACACAATCAAGGTAAAGCAAGGAGTGAAGCTGCTTAATTTTCATAGGTCATTTTTCTGGGGCATTGAAAATTACTTTCTTCCCTCTGTCAAGTCTGTCATAAAATTTATTCTAGATGGCACATTGATGTAAATAAGCTTGTGATTATATCTGGCTTGTTTTTTATTCCTGAGTAGGCGGTGTATGTAAAGAGGTATTAGAAATTGCAAGTCATTATGTGACTCCTGAAAACTAGTGAGGATTATATGAGAAATTGGATGATGTGGGAAAACAGACACTTCTAATTATACTTGGAATCTTACTAACTTATGAATCTACTTAATATTTCCCCAGTCTTCATAGGGTCGAGAATAAAAATAAGTTCTTATGAGGAATCACTCCCATGTTCTGACAGCTACGTATTTTCTTATTTCCTGAGGATGTGGGGGTGAGGAATGCTTGGCAAGCTATTGGAAGCTATTTTGTCTCTTAAATGAAACAATCTCTAAAACATCTGGGTCCTCAGAAGAGGAGAAGGGAAAATCAACCGAGAGACTGTTCTAAGAAACACAGCTCACTCCTGTGTGTGTCCACTGTGAGAAAAGTCCACAGTTATTCAAGGAACAATTATATATCTGATGATTCAGTGCTATAAAAGGTCCTGAAGATTTAATATAAATATGTAACAGGAATTTCAAATGAAAGAAGTGTCTCTTAATGATATTTTATCATGAAAAGGACGTGAAAATAATTTATTTTCAATAAAAGTAAGAGCCATGTCAAACTAAGGATATGATCTTCTTAAATGATTATTCATGGTAACCACAGTTTACCTTAATCCCTTGTCTGTTCTGCTTAAGGAGAACAATACAAAAACAGGTCATGTTTATTATATGTCTACTAATTTTATAGCCTATGTAAAATTATTTTTACAAAACTTCTACAAAATAGAAAAATAGAAGCAACTTTCTCTGTAATTCACCTGCGCGCGCGCGCGCGCGCGCACACACGCACACACACACACACACACACAACCTTATGCAAGTGAAGTGAAAAATAAAGATAAAGTATGATATATGGCTGTGTATCGTTAGCAAGTTCGCCTGTACTCTGTTAGGAAGAACCACAGCCACATATTAGCTAAAGCAGTAAAAAAAAAAATATGTTCAGAAACTATTGAAAAAAGGGAAAGAGATTAAAGTAACAAACAAGCTCAATTCTGAGTACTACAGTGGCAAAAAGGAGGTTTACGGACAAAACACAGAATGAGGGGTTAGTGGATGAGCAATTGCTTGGTTATGAAAAGCGAGGGTGGTATTCCTAAGTTTAATTAACAGGATGCTTGCTGAAGGAAAGCCAGATGACCAGATATTAATAATGACGGAATTAGCATCCAGATTCTTGCTGCAGATGGATGCGACAAAGATGCATAGACACACCCAGGGTCATGGTCTTGATGAAGAGAAAGTTTTAATGATCTTGTCTAACCTTTCATTAACGAGATAATTTTTGTCACTTCCCTCTAATACCAGCTCAAATGAGACACCTCTGTTTACAATCGAATCTCAGTTTGTAGCTTTATAATGTGAGATTTAGACCATTGGAAAGTGCAATGGGCCAAAGAATATGGCAGATCTGCCTAGCTATGTTTCTCATATTTTTATTATAACTTAAAAAAAGGGCAACATTAAAAAAAACTGGAGGGATGTACAACCTTGTTTTTGTGAAATAAATGCATCAAAAATCATGCCAAAAATCTCATGTTTTAAGAAAATTTTTGAAGTTGTGTTGGGCCACATTCAAAGCCATCTGTGAGACATAGGTAGGACAAGCTTGGTGAAATCTTCCTCGTTTTTTGCCTCTCAAGACAAGCTTCTGTCCTTAAGTCCCTAATAAGTCACATCCTATGCAATGCTGGATTTGTCTGCCTCTTTCTTTGGGTTCACAGTACTTACTGTCTGCCTAGCTATATTTTCAATATCAACAACCCTAGGAAAAGAATAGAGGATTTTGGTGGAATGAGGACCCTTTTGGGTCATATTATTTAAGGACTAGCTCTTACAGAAAGTTCTATTTTTAAATAGATAGATATCCGTCATCTCACATTGAGGTCTGAATGCTTCTGAGTCTCATTCTTTTGGATTACTATTGCTAATTTTTAAATGTATAGCTCCATTTTCCTAACCAAATAGCCCCAATACATCCAAATCCTTAGTATTTAAACAAAAAAAAATCTCTGTTTTCTGTGTTATCTTCATGTATGCTTCTTTGTAACTTGCTTGAGTAAAGGAGTCCATGATTAAAGTAAAATAAACTTAAATGAAATGAATTTAATAAAACCTAAATCTGTAAACCACTTGGTAAAGGAGATCTTTGCAGAAGCCATGGAAAATCCCTTAAAATAGGACTGTTTGGGGCAGTGTGACAACGATCTTAACATACTAATAGACGTGTAGAGGACTTTATAAGTTTGGAAAGGTAACATAGGTAAGGCAGGGCTAACAATGTAACAAAATGAGCTTAGGAACTACCTAGTGGTTCTCAACAAGGGCAGTAACATTTTCTTAGACAGTACTTGAAAACACATGGGAGAGTGTTTCATTAGGTGATTATAGACATTTAAAGGCTCAGGGAAGGGACACTATACCTCCTGCTGTTTTCAGGACACCACAGGACACATAAACATTTTATAGTACTTCAGTTTCTCTGGTTTGGATCGCTCCCATTTCCTTTCTCTGCTTCTATGAGGAAGGGTCTTTGTAAGGCTTGTCACAGGTGAGAGCCTTCTATGCTCATGTTTTCTTTCATGATTCATGTGTCGCCTCCACAGGCTCCAAGGCTTCTTGGAGTCCTTGGGCCACTCATATTTCTATCTTCTTCATTGCTAATGCCATCTCTTCTTCTCAGCTTTTCTTCACCTTAGACAAGGACACAGGCTTCCAGTAGAGTGTGGAGAAGCTGGCATACCTTTATTATTCCACAGGTCAGAGAGACAGAACATGGTGTTGTTTCAGGTAGGTACTGACTTACCCCTAAGTATTGGAGACTATGTCCGCAGTCAGCAGACACTATTGGTGATCACACACATCCAGCCTGGAACTAAATTTACAACCCTATCAGGCCTTCTGTTTATGTGACATGTGTCAGTCCTGCCATTCTTCCTCTATACAGGATGTCTCTTCCTCATTCCTCTAGGAACGCAATTCTAGGTTCCAGGATCCTGATGCATTTTTCTGTGAAGCCAATCTAAATTCTCTCCATTTGTAATTAAAGCTATTTTGTAGTTAATTTGTTTGTTTCAGATATTTGATTGAAATCTGATATAATGGGAGTTCAATAAATGATGACTGTTATTTTAATTATTCATGGATGGAGCCATTCATCAGTGATTTTTTTCTCCAGTTGTATGGGTAGTCTACTGTCTTAACTGAATTGTGTTTAAAAAATAGATCAAATTGCCTAACTTACTGCTGGCCATAGCATTTCTACCTGAATATCACAGACTCAGCTTCTATAATTCCACTTTAGAAATGTAAACAAGTGAGGCACAGTTCTCTAAACGCAGTTGCTCTTTAGAATTATAGTGGGTTTTTGTATTCTGCCAAAATCACTTAGAACATCTTTATTAATGGGCTATTTTTTAGAATTTGTAATACAGAAGTCATTATTTTATGAACTGATTAATGATGTAATGATAGTAACACCAATTCATCAACAATTCCATGGTTGTTTATATATAAAGTTCTTATGTCTATTTTTCTTACCTCACTAATATTTATGACCCATTTATAGGAATCTTCGAGACATAAACTTGTGTAAGACTTCAGGTTTGATTTATTTTTCCCCATTTTTATTAATATGCATGAGATAAACAATGGTTACAGTGGGCTTGAGTATTTTGTGCACATGTATATGACATCAACTTTACAATCCCTTCCCCTCCCCATTTTGGGACCTCACACGCCCTTGCCATGCTCCCCAAATTCAACTTTAAAACCTATTTGGTTCTCCAATATGACTGTGTTCTGGATTTCTCATATCAGAGAAACCATACAATATTTAATACATTTAATCTTTTGCATCTGACTCACTTCTCCATGCAAATCACCACTCTTTAGCTTGGTAGCCATATCTTGATGTCTCTTCTCTGGGTACAGCAGAGCCCTTTACTGTGATGATTTGCTGAAAGTTCTTTTTGTTTTTGTATCCTATTGTATCTTTTTTGAGATTCTTTAACATGGCCTCAACCACCAGAACACATAAGGAAAGTAGCATAACAATGGAATCCATAAGGCTAGAATATGTGAGAACGAAAAATAAAAAAGTTGAATTTCCAATTTCTTAGGTGAGTACTGAAATGTAAATGCGTGTACTTTCAAAAGACATTCAAGTTATCATGGCATCAATCAGTTTTCTTAGGGTAAACTTATATCAAAGATTGAATAAACAAATTTCTACATTAAATGAACTTATGTCTATACTGAATCACTACATTTAAATGAACTTAAGTCTATATCAAAAAGTCTTTTACACATAAACCAATAGACATAATGGCATACTTAGTTATTTGAGAATATTTAAAAGAGTTCTTTCCCAATGAGGAGCAGGAAAAAATGAGTAATATCATTATTACAATTTAATTACAGAGTATGAACTTGAAAAGCAAAGTTCAAGAGTCACTGGATGAACTAAGAGCCAACTGAGTTCTTAGCCAAATGGACTAAGTCTTCTTGATCGTTATTCTTTAGTACTCACTGACAGCTTCAGGGAAAAGACCCCTCAAGACAACTTATTTACTCTTACTATTTTTAAAATTAAAAACATCCCAAATCAAAACTACTGCCTTTCACTACTCCATCCTCAGATAAACATCTACATATTATACACATCAAAAAGTTTCACACATTAAGATTTTATACCAATTTCCAGAGTCGAATATAATTATTAAGTTTTGCAAACTAATACACTAATAAAAATAATAATTATGGGGGAAGTTTCACAGAATATATGAGAAAGGTGTTACTGGTTTAGTGGGGTACCACTTAAATGATTGATGTCTATTTTTTTGGTTACACTTTCTCTTTAGATGTTTCCCTTCCTCTATGACCTTTGGTGTGGCTTGTCTCTCTGTCTCTCTGTAAGATTTCTTGTCAAGTACTTTCTGCAATGCTGGGGTACTGGTGTCAAACCTCTTTAGAGATTCTTGGTCACAAAAAATTTCTATTTTTCCTCAACTTTCAGGGATAATTTTGCTGGATACAACAACCTGGTTTGACACTTGACGTCTTGAAAGCTTGAAGGATTTTGTTCCAGTCTCTCCTGGTTTTTAAAGGTTTGAGAAATCTGCTGTAATTCAAATGGGTTTGCTTTGGTAAGATGATGACTATTTTTTTCTTGCTGCTTTTAATATTCTCTATTTATGCAATATTTCTGAGGTTTTGATTATGATGTGTCATGGCCAGTCTCAATGCTGGTTGAGGATATTTGGTGTTCTGTAAGATTCTTATACCTGCAAATTAATTTCTTTTCCACTATTTGGGAAATTTTTTTGCATGATTTCAGTGAATAAAGTCTTTATACCTTTGGTGCTGTCTTCTCCTCTTTCTCCCACACCCATAATTCTGAGATTGGTTCTCTCTGAATCTTTCATCAGCTCTTGAATCCAGCTACTTATCTCATTTTTAATTTTGGAGTTGTGCCTAATTATAGCATTTGTCTCCTCAGCCTTGTCTTCAAGGTCTGAAATTCTGTCCTCACAACATTCAGGTCAACTTCCCTTGCTTTAAGATGTATTTTTTCATATCCTGAATTTCAATTGGATTTCTTTTCATTCATATCTTGTATTTCCTTACTTACTGTAGTGAACCTTTTTTTGTGACTTCTATATGGTCAATAAGCTTTGTATCCATTAGGACCACTATTTGTTTAGTAAGTTTCTCTTCAAGCCTGCTGATCATTGTTTACAAATAAATCTTGTTCAAACTTGTTTATTTGCTTTTTTACTTACTTCTCTATGACTTTCACTATTCAGGGTCTATGACATTAGTTTCTGGGGTCTCAGGTTAGCCTGTTGTACTGTCCTCTTCTGGTATTTCTGTTGTTAAGGGATTCACTTCGAAGGCCTTGCTGCTAGGTTTCTTTGAATGGGTCTGGGTTGGTAGGAGAAGCTAAACTTCCTTTGAGTTTTGTGCTTGAAGTGAGCAATGAGGGGGGACCTCACAGTCTGATTCTCTCTGACGTGTCTTGATCATCCCCAACACCTTCAGCAAAGTTTTCCCACCTGTCCTGGCTTCCCTTCACGGAGGGTGTGGCTCTCTACCCTCGGAGGTGCCCCTATGACCTACCTGAGCAATTCAGGTGGTTGGCAGCTTTTCTCTCTCCAAAACTGTTTCTTGTGCCATTTTTTTCCTAGGCACTGTTTAGGAGTAACCGCCCGAAACCTGATGTGCTCTTCTGTCCCTTCTTGTACTCTAAATTGTTCAGGCTTGGGCTTTGTGTTTTAAGTGGCTCCTGCTTATGTCACTGCCTCTCATGGATGCCAATCATTGCTTCTGATCTAGACTCCTGGAGGCCTTTTCTAGGGGACACTCAGAGTGTGCTTGTAGTTTGCACTACATTTTTAGAGGCTGGGGATACCAACTGCTATCAATACCTACTTCTCACAGATCTGCACTTACTTTGGTCAGAGGTTCCAGGATCCAGACTTTCTTCCATGTGTGGATGGTGGTGGGTCCTTACCTCTGGGATGGTTTCCAGGGCTACTCTTTTCCTCCACTTCCAACGTGATTTCAGGATTTCTAACTTCCTGTGGTTTCCTTTCAATTGTTGGGGTGCTCCTTCCCCTTCAAACTAAGTTGAACGGGCAGTTTTTAATTATATTATCAACTTTTAAGTCATTTCCTGGGGGACATTTTGCAGCTGTATAAGTCTACTGCTATCTTGTCCATAAGTCTTCAGGTTTGATTTAAACTTGGATATTTTGCAAATTCTCTTGGATTATAAATAATTAAATTAAAAGATAATGATGTTGGCTTAGGGACAGAAACTTTCCTCCACTCTGATTTATGAAAACATTCTATAAATTACCAGGCAGCATGAAGTTATGCTAAGCCACAGGCATAATTGTTAATAATTAGATAATTAGAAGCAAAAGGAAACATTATAACAGCAAAATATTTCTGATTGGTTCCCTCATTACAACTTCATTGGCAGCAATTTACTTAGATTTTATGTACCTGATATTTATGTTTCATATTAAAGAATTATATGTGGCTGTTTTTAAAAGGTCAATTACTTTAAACTCACAATTTAGAAACACTGCAGTAGACTGAGCTTCTTGAGAAGTGGAACTCTGTCTTAATTCATCTCTTACATTTTATTTGGTCACATCCCTGTAATAAAATGCTGAAGCAATAACCATGAAGATAGTAATTGTCATAGAAACACACACACACACACACACACACACACACACACACACATATATACACACACACATATGCATATATATATATGGCAATTTGCAATTGCTAAAATTTAATCTGATATATTTATAGGGAGACTAACTTCTTTTAATATAGGATGAAACTGAGATACAGGGAAATTAAGTAAATTATCCAAACTCTTGAAGCTAGAAATAAACAAGGATTTCAATTACCTAGTATATCCATACTCTCACACCTTCTTCTCCAATCAGCCATGCACACTGGTGAAATCAATCATGGAAACACACCAGAATCTTCCCCGTGTCCTCTTCCATTTTTTGCCTTTAGACCTGCTTTCAAAGGCTACATTTTACTTTCTAATTGCATCTCTTGTCACTTCAGATTTTAAATTTCTCCCTTAAAACCAACTATTTAGTGTTCGATTTCCTTATGTTTCCAAGAAGTTCTTCAGCTTCTTTTGTAGTCACTATCTTAAACGTAATTAACATTGACATAAAGATGGTCACTGTAATCTTAAATGTCACTTAATTAACTTCCGATCACAGCAACAGATCTTCAGGCTCAGGAATGTTTAATGAGCTTGTAAAGTGCTGTCATCACAGCAAGTAGAGAAGTGAAAGGCAGTGAGCAAATATCGTGATGGAATAGTAGCAAAAGCAAAGCTTATGACTGTCGCTTATGGCCAGTCATTTTGCACTCTCATTTACTTCCAAATGACTGAGTTTTCATTCTTCTTAAGTTCTGATGTGATTGCATTTTACTTTGTGCAATTTAAATATAAAATTTGATTGAAGGATCTTTACTTTTCCATGTTGTCACACTGAGAAGAAAGACACTTTGAAGTAGCTTAAAAGATATTTCCTGATTATTATTCCAAAAGCATTCCATAACATAACAAGTGTCGGGTTCACATCTGTTCAGATGCATTGGTGTGTAACTATGGCCTTATTGCAGCAGGATACAAGCCAAAAATAATGATTAAATTTAACAGATTTATGTTTTTATTGGCTCCCAATAATTCTAAGTCATATGCTACGCACTTCCCACATACCAGTGATTCAAGTATTTTAAAACCTCAGATTAAACAATATTTTGCCACTGATAGAAGTGCCATCATTGTAGAATTCAAACCCCAAGAATACACTAGAAAATAGAAAACTTCATCAGAAAAATTAGTGACTTGTATAGAAGCAATAGTAAATAATGTCTGATGTCACTAAAGGTATTTAACTAGTAACAAAGGGATTTTATTTTTATTTGAATGTGCCTGAACTACAGATTGAATAACATATCGGTAGTGAGTGTACAGCGTGGGGAAATTACATACTTTCAGTTACTTTTTTCCTCCCTTCTATATTTCCTTCTCCTCATCCTCCTCCACTTCCAGTGACTCTTCCCTTTCCTAGCAGTCTGTCACCCTTTTTCCTGTCCACTCTCATATGTAAGGTCCTTTTATGCATTTACTGATGGCAATTTCATATAAGCGACACCAATCAATAGTCAGTCTGGTCTATTTCACTGAACATTATTGACTTAATGTGACCCCATTTTCTTTCAAATGTTTCAAAATAATAATATTCCATAGTGTATAAATACCACATTTTGCTTATCTGTGCCCCTGTTGGTGGGCATATAGGGTTGTTTCCAGGGTTTAGATATTGTGCTACTGTGAACAAGAATATGCATGTATCTCATGATAGGCTGCCTTTTGTTTTTTTGCTTGTTTGTTTGTTTGGTTTTTTGGAAGAATCTCAGTAGTGCTGTAACTGGGTCATATAGGATTGTTATTCTCAGCTTTCTAAGGTATCTCCAAATTGCTTTCCATAATGGCTGAAGCAGATTGCAGTCCCACCAACAGTATAGAAATGCTTCTTTCTCTCCACAACCTCACCAACAATTATTGTTTTTTGAGTTATTAATGTAAGCCATTCTCACCGGACTGAGATGGAATCTCAGTGTAGTTTTGATTTACATTTCTCTGGTGGCCAGTAATGCTGAATACTTTCATGTACTTGTTGGACATTTATACTTCCTCTCCCGGAAGCTTCTTTTGGTTTCAGTTGCCCGTTTCTTTCTTTTATTTTTTCACACTGCATTTTTTTATTTGAATGATTTCTTTTAACTTAATGCATTAAGGGAGCACAGTGAATAAATAGAAAAAAGCAATTTGGAGGAAACACCCTATATAAAGGTATAAATTTTAAGAAGAAAATCCTAAATCACACCAATAGTAATCCCAGAAAGGTATAAAATAGATCACAGCCATAGAAAGAATACAATAATGAAAATATTCACTAAGTAAAGTAACCTGTTGGAATTTAGAAAATGCATACGTGATAGCAGAAATAAAAAAAACATTACATGAAAGATTAAAATGTCCCAGAAAGTTTCCCAGAGTGTGTGTGTATATATATATATATATATATATATATATATATATATATATATATATATATAGAGCTGTAGAGTATTAAAGAACAGATTTAAAGAATAAATTTCTAGGGAAAGAGATCAAAACTCCAAACAAGAGGAGCTTCAAAAACACAATAGAAAAAAAAAGTGATGAATGGAAGAGATATATTACTCAGTTGCCGGTTTCTTAATTGGGGCATTAATTGAGAGGTTTTAATTGGGCTCTTTATGTATTTCAGATACTAATCCCCTGTCTAAGGCATCACTGGCAAAAATTTCCTTCTATTTGATGGGTTATCTATTCACCCTATTGATTACTTCCTTTCCTATGCAGAAGTTTTTCAGTTTGATGCAGTCCCATTCTGGATCGGAAGAACGAATATTGTCAAAATGGCCATACTTCCAAAACTGCTATATAGATTTAATACAATGCCAATGAAAACACCAGCAACATTAATCACAGAACAAGAACAACAACAAAAAAGCCTGTGACATTTATATGAAGCCAGAAAAGGTCCAGAGTTTCTAAAGCTCTAAAGCAATCCAAAGCAACACGGGCAAAGTTGGAGGAAAGCCAATTTCCAATTTCAAATCGTAGTACAAACCAACAGCAATTAAATTTATATGGTGCTGGCATAAGAATGGGCAGGAAGAGCAATGGAACAGAACTGAGGTTACAGAGGAAAACTCAAGAAAAACTTCTGTTTGTTTGCGTCATAGTCTCACTCTGTAGTTCAAGCTGCTCCTGAATTCACTATGTAGCTCAGAATGACCTCGAAGTGACAGCAATCATGCTTTCTCAGTTTTCTGAATGCTGGAATTATAGGTGCGCATCCCTAAGCCTGCCTAATGTAATGTTAGGAAACTGAACTCAGGACCTTGTGTTTGGTAGGCAAGCACTGTAACTGCTGTGCTATTCCTCCAGTCCCCCAAGCAAAGGTTTTAGCTAATGATCACAGATGAAGTAGTAACTGTACAACTGTGAAACAACACTACCTTGGTTTGTCTTGCTTTCTCTTTATTTTGAACAGCAGAGAGATCTTAATTATGCCATATGAAAGTATATGTCCACACATTGGAAAACAAAAATCCAGAAAGTGATCTAGTAATACATTATTTTCAGTAATATGTATTTTCAAGCATTCTATTAAATTATGTCAGAAATGTCAAAAATAAGAAGTAATATATAACTGAAACAACAAAATATAAATATGAACAATTAATTGCAATTATGTCAAGGTATAAATGATAATTTTATTAACTGAAACTTAGATATAAGATTGTAAATTTCCTAACTAGGCAAAATTTCTCCATTAGCTGTCACACAGTTTTCATTAAAATTTTAAACTCAAGGCAATCTTCAAATTATTTTTGAAACAATGTCAATTACCTTTATGTATTTCAGTTATACAGATAGAAGGCTGTATCATTACATTATTACATATGGCTCCTGCTGCCAAAGTAATTTATAGACTTCAAAATCAGGTAGTAATGCAAATATATGAGCAGAAAAATGTTTTATTATTGTTTTAATTAATGGGGAAAAGATAAAATTTTGACGGTTCTTGTAAAAATTGTTCTCATTTTCATCTTTCTGAGAATCTTTACAAGCCTGAACAGAAAATATTACATTGATGGTGCCTTGTTACACCTACCTTTGCCCTGTAATGATACTTAAAGTGACCACGTTGTTGTGTTAAGAAATACGGACAAGGGCTGGAGGAATAGTACAGTGGTTAGAATGCCTGCCTAGCAAGCACAAGGCCCTGAGTCCAATTCCCTAGAACCATATAAACTGAGTGTGTTGGTGCAAGCTGGTAATCTCAACACATGAGAAACTGAGGCAGGGGGATTGCCATGTGTGATAGTTTGGATCGGGAGTGTCCCCTGGGGCCTGGATGCAAGGGGCAGATACTTAGGGCCTCCCCTGGAGAGGCATGTGCTGGTTTCACCCTTCCTCCCAGTCTTTCTCTCTTCCACTACACTGTGAAAATCTTTGTCATCCAGAGCACTGCTCCAGCCCCACCATGTGATTCCGCATTTTCCAGCCACCCACCTGTGAATGGACTGTGATTTTTCTGAAACTGTAAGATAAAATAAAACTTTCCTCCCTAAAGTTATGTATAATGGGTATTGAGCCACAGCATTGAGAAAGTAACTAAGACACTGTTAGACTGAGGCCAACATGAGCTACATAGTGAGTTCTGGACCGGCCTGGACTACAGAGTGACACCCTGTCGCAGAAAAAAAGAAAGAAATAAAGACATACTTTCTAAGACTAGTCTTTATAAAGGGGTGTGCAAATAAAAATTATGTATATTTAACTTATCATGCAGTTAATATTGCTAAAGGTAAGTATTTGGAAACCTTTACCAACAAAATCTGGCTGTTTTTCCTTTGTTTATTTGATAGTTGAATCATTGGCAACTGAATTGGCAATTTCAAGTGAGAGAATGTGTTGGCATGTGGTATTGACTGAGAATACATTTGCAATTAGTCCAAAGTGGTGCAATTTGAAAATGCTCATGTGGTGAAAATTGAGATTGAAACTTGTTTAAGAAACCCTTATTTTTATCCTATTTTATCATGGAAAACTAAAATTACAGTCAGAAAAAGAATAATTCATTTCTTCCACAAACTTATCCAGTACAACGTTGTTCATGGCCAGTCACCTGATTTCTATTTTTTTCCTCACTTTCCATATTATTTTAAATAAAATGGTAGATATTCTGTCACATCCAATATTTCCTATTAACCTGTCACCCAAGTTGCTTCGGGAATCTAGACCAACAGTTTCAAAGTCAAGGATGCCAAATGTGCCTTTCTGACTCGAAAGCCAGATTCTTAGCATCACACTGCTACCTATGAGAGATATTAAGACATTTTAAAAGTTTAGTAGTTATGCAAATAAATATTATTTCATCCATTATCATCTTATCTTTTGAAATTATTTATTTGAAGAGTTAATGACTTTTACAAATTTAGAGGGCATAGATTATCTTCACTGTGTTTCACTTGGAAATAGATAATGATTACTTAAGTATATTTTAACTGAACAAATTTAACAATCATGTCTGTAAGCTGTAAAATGTCCCTTTCCCATAAATGGTATTTAGAAAGATTCTAAGCTACAAGTCCTACTTTACCTTTCACATTATTAGAAAAGACAGGTAGTGCTAGCTTTGAGGGACTAGCGTAAGTTTATTCATATTGGTACAAAAATCAGTGACGGAAAGAATATCTAATTTTCTACATTTAGCATAGAGAACTTGATATACCAAAGTGACTTATAAAATATTAAGTACAGTAGAATTACCCAACATGAAACTTCAATGCTTAGATTGCAGTAACATTAATATATAAACATCCAAAATATGGGTTTAAATAATTGCTTTTTAAAAATTTAAGCATTAGCATGAAGCAGCGGGAAATGGCATGTTCAAAACTCATGCACACCCATGTACACACATATTGGATTTTTTTCCCCTAGGAACGGACTCTGATAAAGGCACTTACAGTTATCAATTAATACTACGCACCTGTAAGGTCCAACAGCATGGAGGTTTTCACAGGCAAATGGAAGAAACTTGAGAATATCATGCTTAGTGAAGTGAGTCAGAAGCAGAAGCTGAAACATCGAAAGGTCTCTCTGATATGAGAGACCCAGACCACAACTATCTCATGGAACTTTAAATGAAAGACAAAGCAAAAGAGGGGACGGGGGGGGGAGGGGGTGAAGGGAGGGAAGGGAGGGTAGGGGGAGGGACAAAAGAAGAGCTGGAAAGCCCTTGTCACTTTGACAAGAAATGTATGTGCACAAAATGCTCAAATCCATTGTAAACCTTAAATTCTGCACTTGTACATATCAATAAAATGGGGAAAAAATTTTGATAGTGCACAGATTTACATAAAGATTCAGTGGAAGCAGCATACTGGATTTGCTATATGGTATCAGAATGCACATGTAGAAATACCCGGATGTAAGACAGAAGGAAATGACAATGAAAGCTGTGCTGTCAAGACAACTACCACATCTACTGGATTTTAATCCCCTGAGAGATCTCTGGGAAATGGGATTGAAGACATACCAGGTAAATTGTGGAAGTCTCAGAAACATCCATCAACAGACCAATGGACGCAAAAATTATGGCATACGTACGCAATGGAGTACTACTCTTTCATAAAGACAGATAAATAGGAAGCTTTTGTAGGTAAATGTATGCAACCTGAGACCATCATGCTTTGTGAACTGAGTCATACATAGAAGGTTAAATATCTTATGGTTTCTTTAACATGAGAAATCCAGAACAGAGACATTTTATAGAACCAGATGGGTGTGACAGTGGGAGTTAGGGGGCTGGGGAGGGAGTGGGACTGCCAAAAATGGGGAGAAGGGGGAAGAAAAGGGATTGTAATGTTGATGTGATACATATGAGCACAAAATACTCCAGCTCAATGTAACCATTGTATCGTGTTTTGGAAATAGGTGGCTGAGCTGTTTATATGGCAACAGTTGCCAAGAATATTCCCAGGGTTTTTAAATTAGTTGAGACCAGTGGAGATACTGGCTGGAACTTCTGAAAAACCCTCAAGCGAAAATGTGCAGATATTAGCAACTCAAATTTCAGATGGGCAATGAAATGGAGATTCCTGGTGGTGGCTCTAGTTCACATTGGTTGATGGGTAATTATTGTTTCTATTCATAGAAAGGTCTTAAAAATCATAGCTGGGGTGATTTATCCCACAAGTTCATTGAGTTTAGCTTATTTCTTTAAGATGAAGAATCATTCTTGCCATGTATAAATTTTAGTTGGCTATTTTATTTTCTTAAATGAATAGTTGAGGAGTGTAATTGTCAATTTGGCACTCTGTGACTGCTGAAAGAGCAATTCTATTAAGTCTCAAGAGATATAACAGTATGGATTTTATTACATATTTTTCACTTCTGCATTTATATTTCTACATTTGAGGGGAGGCTGAAGTATTGGCTATCAAATAACACTTTTGAGACTGTTTTGAACAAAAAAGAGGAATAGTTCATTGTACTTGTATGAAATTACTGTTGAGAACGTCTGAATAGTCAGCAGCCAATAAAGAAACATTTCTTAAAATTAAGCAAAGCCTTTCACAAATATACGTATCGTTTCATCCTTATCCAATGAAAAAGTGACCCTTAGTATTCAGAAGAGCTTTTACCCCTTTGATAATGTGGGTAAGCATCCACTATTATAACCTAAAGCACATTGTTGATGCACTCTGATATTTGTTAAGCTAAGTATTTAAAATGCATTCAACTTATGATAGCACTAACAAGAACTCCATTGTAATTTGAGGAGCATCTGTAATTAGCAATGAAAACATAGAACTGCAGACTTCAGTGGTTAAGGTAAGTACAAACTCAAATTTAGAATACTTTAATGGTAGTGTGTAATTCTTCTATATCTTTAGCATGAAGGTTAAGTGATAAAGTAATTAAAATAATATAGCAATGATTGCTATAGAATAAACAGTATAAAAGATATAAATTGTGACAACGAATATTTCAATGTGGGAGATAGATTAAAGATATTTCTAAGCCATCAAGTTAAATTATTACCTTAACATAACCCATTATAACTCTAAGATGTTTTAACAAGCTTCATGCTAATCACAAAACAAGAACCTATCATAGATATTTAAAAAATGAAAAGAAAGTTAAAATATGCCACTAGAGAAAAATCACCTAACATCAAAGGAGGATTGCTCATATAAAGAAAAAGAACAAAGAACCTAAAAACCAGAAAATAATGAACAATATGACAATATGTTCTTTCCTATTAAAAATTGCCTCAAAGACATTATAGATTCAGTTATGTCATAAACACATAAAAAGTTGCAGAGTAGATAAAAATATAAGACTTAATTATAAGCTTCTGAGAAAGAGCACCATTATTAAGTTTGAATAAAATACATTAGAGATATCTTCGTTTATACCAGACACAATAAGTATCCAAAAACCATAAAAAGACACAAAGAAAATCATTATATAATGGAACAGATCAACTTTTCAAGAAGATATAACAACTGTAAATTATGTATACACTCAACATTGGAGTCCCTAAAATTAAAGAAAAACATTAAATTATCTGAAGGCAGAGATATATTGAAATGCAACAATATCCCTTTTTCCACAATGGGAAGATCACCTCGATACAAAACAATGAAGAAATATCATATTTTAACTACAAATCAGATGATTTTATAGAATGCCTGTGAAACTGACCTAATAAATCTATATAGAATATTTCATTGAATGGTTCCAAAATAGATCTTATGTTAGGTTACACACAAGCCCTAACAAATTTAAAAAAGATTGATGTGCATGAAACTTATAATCAACAAAGAAAGATTTTGAAAACTTCACCATATGTGAAATTAACATGCTTCTGAACAACTAATTGTTCAAAAATAAGTAAAAGAAGAAATTAAAGGAAAATAGCTTACCAAATTGTACTTAATATAGCTGAAGCAATTCAAAGAGAAAGCTTTAAAGATTTCAAACAACCGAAATTATATCTCCAAGAACTAGAAAAAGAATAAAACATGCCAAAAGTTGTTAGAAGGAAGATAGTACTAAGTACCAGAATAAAAATAAATGAAATAGAGTCTTGAAAAAATAGATTATTTAAACTAGGAGATTTGAAAATTTAAACAGAACTTGCAAACCCTTTGACTAAGTATAAAAAAGAGAAGAATCAAATACATAAAAATACAAATGAAAATGAAGGCATTTCAAATGAAATAACAGAAATAGAAATGATCAATTTGGACTACTATGGAAATTTCTTTTTAACAACTTTGATAAACAAGAAGAAATAGAGAAATTTCTAGACATGTGAAAATGGTCAATTCTGAAACATAGATGTACAAAAATACAAATAGACCAATAAATAATAAGATCATATCATTAATAGAAAACTCTACCATCACAGAAACTCCTGGACCCACTAACTTCACTGCTGAGTTCTACCAAATTAAAAATGAAAGTAGAGCAACCTTTCTCAAACTTAAAAAAAAAAATAATGAGAAGGGAGAGATTCTAAATCAAAATTTATGAGAACAAAATTACCCTAATCATAAGGCTGGACAAATAATGTCCCCAATAAACATAATTGTTAATGTATATGCAAATTTTAAAAATACTCTAGCAAAATGAGATTAACAGCAAGAAAAAAAATTGTTTATTTTGGTGAAGAGGAGTTCATCCCAAGGATAAAAATATTTTTCCTCCAGATTCACTGTTATCAATAGATTTTTGACACAAAGATGCCAAGATAATACAGTGATTATAGAATAATTTTTTCAGCTAATGGTGCTTATCTAGATAATCTTATGCAAAAGACTAATTGAATCTTTACCTCATATTCTACAAAGAGAGTCAACTAATATGGACCAGTGACCTAACTTTAGGACCCAAAACTAACAACCTAAGAAAGGTACAAGTAAATTGCATGACCTTATTCTTCATAATAAGTTAAGTATTATAGCTAAAGAACAAAAAAATAAATTTGACTTCATGGAAAATCAAAACTTCTGTACTTCAAAGACAACATCAAGAGGAAGAAGACAAAATACATAAAATGAAAAAAGATTGCATATCATTTAGAAGGTAGAATACACAAAGAAATCAATCTATAAAAATAAACAGTAAAATAAAAAGCAAATAGGCATAAGATGTATGAGTCAACCTTTCTCCAAAGAAGCTATATGTATGTATATAAAACCAGTAAGCATACAAAAAGATATTATAATAAAAATTCAAATAACAAAAGTTTTGGCAAGAATATGAAGAAATAGCTTCCTATACATTGTTCAGAGTGGAGACTTTAGTGGTAAAAATTACTTTGTAAAACAGTATGCAATTTTTCAAATAATTACCAATAGAATTACCATGTAGTCCAGTACTAGGTTATAAATACAACTCAATTTCCCATGAAAAATGAGAACATTTTCCCAGACAAAAATATTCACACTAACATTTTTAGCAGTGCTATTCATAATAGCAAAAAGATGGATACAGCCCAGACATCCATCATCCAATGAGTGGATAAAACAAATATGTTATATTCATTTAATGAACTCTTGTTTGGCAATAAGGGGGAACTAACTACTGACACATGTTACAACATAGTGGAATCTCGAATTTGTTATGCTACATGAAGGGTTATAGTCATAAAGATCACATATTTTATTATTCTGTTTATAACAATTATTCATAATATAAACACCTATAGACATAGTAAATGGATTGGACATTTATTTGACTGAGCATGATGAAGGAATGGAGAAGAAATAAGTAATAAATTGTGCAAGTTCCTATCTGGGATGGTGAAAAGTTTTTAAGATTAACAAAAGTGATGGTTGCCCATTTTTGTGACTATACTAAGAAACACTGAATTATATACATTTTAATTTAGTGAATTGTACTGTATCTTGACTGTATTTTAATAAAGATGTGATCAAAACTAATTAAAATCTTATAATCTGAATATCAGTTTTACCTTCTTCGAGTTTGCATCCAGTGTGATATTAATCTTGATTTAGTTTATATTATGCATTTGCTGCCATATTTTCTTTTACTATTTCCTGGTCATAATCTCATGTGTCAGAATTCTAAGTTTTATCCATTGTCTTCTCTCCATTTTCCATATTTCTTTTATTCTTGCCCAAGAAATTTCTATTATTGTTTAGTTATTTAATCATTGCTGCAACAGAATATCTGGTATCCACAACTTAATAGAAGAAAGATTTATTTTAGCTCACAGTTTCTGAAGGACTCACATTGTGGTTCATGGGCTGTCAGCAGCAGTGGAAGCACATGGTAGAGATCTACTCAGAAAAAAGCTCTTCACAGATGCCAGTTGGATCCTCCTTACCAACAGTGGGTTTTCTTCTCATTTCCTGGCCCACAAGTCAATCAAACAAACTTGAAAGCTCTGCCCTGTTTCTTAACCTCAACCAGTTGACATAATCCCTCTAGGTCAATCCCTTCCAGCCAGGCCCCACCTTGTGACAGCACAGGTTCCTTAGGTATTCCACTACATCCAAATACCTGAGGCTTTTGGGGGACATTACAGGTCCAAACAATAACATTAACAATTTTCAATTTAGCTTGAATATTTCCTATTATGTAAATAAATGGTTGATCATCTCATAAAGAAATAATTACCTATGACTCTTCTGGAGTTTAGCTTTAGTGCCTGTATATCAAGGCAAATACAATATTGCATCAAATTTGATAGTTCACACTCCTGTTTCTCTATTTAGTTTACCATTTGGAGACTTGCTTGATATACCCACACAGATAATGAAATCAACAAATATCCTCCAAGGTAGCATTAGCCTCTTCTCTAATTTAGCTCCTGATTTAGATTTTTTCTCATCTCCATGGTTTGGGGGGGTTTTAATTTTAATTAATTAGTTACTTTTGTGACAGGGTCTCATTCTGTAGTTGAGGCTGGCTCTGAACTCACCATAGAGCCCAGGCTGGCCTCAAACTCATAACAATTCTCCCGGCTCAGTCTACTAAGTGAATGCTGGGATTACAGGTGTGTGCCGCCATGCACACCCAGCTACTATGTGGTTCTGGGGCAGGGAACCAGGAGCCTTGTGCTTCCTGGGCAAGTAGTCTAATCACTGAGCTGTGCCCTAGGCCTCCCAACCCCTGCAAGGTTTTTTTTTTTTTTTCATTCCCTATCAGAGTTACTTATCTCTCTAATTTAAAAATGTTCATTTTTTGCTTGACACTGTCATAGTTTTAAACCAAGCATTACAAGATACTTAAATTATTGTTTTCTTCTTTTTACCAGAAAACTGGAAAACATTCTTTTTTGAGACAGGATCTTGCTATGTAGTACAGGTTGGTTTTGAACTCAGTATATACCTCAGGCTGTGAAAAACAATATTAAGCGCATTCTAAGCCCAATGTGATGAGGTGGACTTGAGGAAAGAAATCCGCACTTAATAAGCACTTGATGTGTTCTACAGACACACAAGTTTTTCATTTATTCCTCCTTAAAAATGAGGTGTAATTCATCCCAGGGAAGAGAGCAGAATTTTAAAAAGTAGAGTAGATTTTCATTGATCGTACAGCTTGTGAGTGGCAAGGCAAGGATTTTAACCTGAGGCTACTCATGTGACCATAAAGTCAGAGTTTATTAGAAAAAGCAGTGTGTGGAAACAAAATTAACTTTTGTGATAAAAAACACATAGTAGATGCAACTAGTGTTTTTGCTTCACAAGTATTATTCAAGTGATATGGTATGAATTTTTCAGAAGAGTGTCAGTGTTCCCCTTATTTATGCGACAGCTATTTATTCTAGTAAATCTACAAGACTAGAAATATTGCAGTCTTATTTAAACCAAAGAAATGAAGACACTTTAAAATAGTTTCTAAAACACTGGAAATTTCTTAATACTTGCATTGATCAGTGTGCTTAAGAACCCACTTAATTAGAATAAGATATAAAAAGCCATATAAAACCATTGTCATTATAAAAGTTTTAAACGATGTTCTATTTAAGTGGTAACTTCAAATTTCTCACACCTAGGATGTAAAATCCTGGAGAGCAGAGTCCTTTCAAATTTTTTGTTACACCTTCCAACTGCATGGTTCTAGAGTAATAGAAGAACATATGTAATCTCTTTTCTTTTTTGTTTTGCTTTTGGTTATTTATAATCTTTGGTCTTTTAGTGCCATCATGTATAGATTTATGCGTGTACTGAGCTACACTTATGTCAATGTTTATTATTCTTATGAAATGGCTAAGTTATAATTCAGAAAAGCACAATCAAAATTGCAAATGTCATATTTCTCACAGACATTACCTACATATATTTGGTGTTAATCAAGTGCAACTTTAGTCACCTTTATTTACCGTTGACCACGTAGCAAGATTCCCTTCTGAGTTCACTAAGTATCATTTCCTCGCAGCTGTTTATATTTAAATGCCACCCAGTTGATTTTTTTCTGCTGTTACTTTTTCATGTACTATTCTGTGATTGAAAAAGTGAAGACTAAAGCCTGTGGGGCTGTAGACTGGTACAACCGCTATGGAAAGCAGTATGAAGATTCCTCAAAAGGCTGAAAATTTGTTCCAATGATATCTTTTCTAGGTATCTTTCCAAAAGAGTTAAAAGCAACACATAACAGAGATACATGTATATACATGTTATAGCAGCACAATTAACAATAGCTAAATGTTAAAGATGCGGAAACACCCATCAACAGACCAATGGATTTTTTTAAAAATGTGATACATGTATACAGAGGAGAACTATTAGTCCATAAAGACAGATAGATCTGAGGAGCTTTTGTAGGTAAATGGAGGCAACTTGAGACCATCATGCTTAGTGAAGAGAGTCAAATGCAAAAGATTAAATATTGGATGTTTTCTCCTATATGACAAACCTAGAATCCTGGATTTTAATAAAATGAGTGGGTGTGATAGTGGGAGTTAGGGGGGATGAGGGACGGAACAGGAGGGCCAAAAAGGGGGAGAGGAAGGGATTGTATTATTGATGCTATATATACGTGCACAAAATACTCAGGCTTAAAGCAACCGTTGTGTATGATATATACATGTAGTCATATGTATGTATATATATTAAGCAAAATGGAGAAAAAAGGCTAAAAATCTTGGGCTATTAATTCCAAACTGACAGTTGTCTACCTCAGGATTTTAGATGAAATGAAGGTGTTTTGGACCTGCTTTTAGTAGTATTACAATATTACAGTATGTTAAGGAAAATTACTTTGCTCAGTGTTTGAACTGCTTAATTATTTCTTTTTCTTTTTATGGAGTAGAGAATAGCTTTACTGGGACAATAAAGGGAAGAAATTCAGGTAGAAAGTAGGAACTTCTTGGCAAGCAGGAGAGGGGCCAGTGCGCCCTGCTTAATGTTTTTAATAATTTTATATAAATGTCTTTTAGACCATTTCCTCCTGCTTGTGTCAAAGGACATCATAAATAATAATGTCACATTAAAGTTTTAAAGTAGTGGTAATAAAAAAGAGGGGGTTTCTACATATTTCACTAACATACTTTGCTTCTCTTTGCCTCTATTTCTTAATGACTCTGAGAGAGTAAGATATAAAGATAAAACTTATCAGGAAATAATTTTCATACCTCATAGGTTGGTCAAAATATTTATGATAAACTCAATATTACGGTCCTTTAAGGATTTATGCATTTACTTCAGGAAAAAATGTCTTGTAATCTATATAGACTATAGGCATTGGTATTTTTTAAAATAATCTCTTTCTGAAAATGGTAAGTAATATACTTTTGCTACATATTGGATAAGCCTCAGCTTCAATATTAGTAACTTTCAAATTAGTCTACTTTTGAAACAGAATAGGCAAAAAGTCATTTTGTAATTTCATTTAATGTTTTGCTCTGGGAATAAAGGTTATATTTAATTCAGGAAAGTAATACATTAAACTACAGCAAACCACATATGGGTTACTTTACCTTCACATTTTATATCTATTGTAGCATGTTAAATTTACCCATAACATTTTTGACCAGAATTTAAATAAAAATTCACAATATGATATACACTTAAACGTCAGGTATAATGAGTTTTTCATGTAACAGTAATATGGACACATAATATGACTGACTGTTTAAAAAAACACAAATTAGAGCACTAACTAAATTTAAGACTATCATTTAACTTAACTTTGCTGTTGGCATTTCTTTGGCAACAAAGTTTATATGCAAAAAATTCCATGCAAAAGTTGTGTACAAATCCTTTAGCTAATATCTGGCATAGCTGATGCCTAATTCTTTGAATATATTGTTTTCAAATTATACATTTCTAATGTGTCGTAAGTTCACTACAATGATACTAGCATACTAGTAAGAAATGCCTTTAGTTATTTTACAGAGTCTTCTACATTTTAAAACTTTGAATTTAGTCCTACATTTTAGAAACATCTAACTTATATTAACAGTTTCAAATATAAAAAATGGGAATTTTTATGAAAGGAATATACAGATATTTGTCTCCTAGATTTTATAATTAACAAGTGATGTAGCTTCTTATTGCAGCTATCTACCCAGCGTTGAATTCATATCAATTTTTAAGCACCAAAGTAAATTTTTAACAGCAGAAAAAAAATAGATCCTTATATTAATATTAAATGTTAGTTTATTCTGTTTTTCCCTAAAGGTAAAATCTTCTTTTCTGGCATAGGTATATTTGTTTGATTCTCAATAGGGAACCAACAGACTTGAATTCTGAACAAAGTTTCAGCCAATCACAGCATATGTGTTAAATTTGGTGAATCACTCAAATTACTAAATAAATTTCTATTTATGCATGTTTTTATCCATTTATTTACTTAATATGTTTGACTACACTGGGCCCTACAGTGGTGGTATTTTATAGTTGTTCTAGACATCATACAGCCTGAGAAGCCCAAACAATTTCCTACAATTTAGTCCTGTTACAGAGGAAGTTTGCTAACACTGATCCATGACCATCTTTTTTCTGCCCTGTCATGTGACCTAAAGCAAATATTGTCACCAAATTAGATTTTTTATTCATGTACAAAACTTGGAACTAGCTAACTTATTTTAAATTCTCTCCCTACCACTTTTTGATTCGCCATCTCTTCATTTATTTCTTATTATTATTCTTGATAATGAGTCTTTGAACTTCTTTTGCAATGTGTCATGCTTTTGGCAGAACTGCCTACAATCAATAATTCAGCATTTTTGCATCAAAACCAATTTTCAAGCTTAACCAAAATAAAATTCCAAACATTTATTTCAGCTTTTGTATTTCATATCACAGATACATCTCATCATGTCTTTCAATTTAATTCTATCTCAAAAAAGTGCTGTAATTCTGGCCAATAAACAATAAAATTCAGTATAGCTTATCTAGATTAACTCATGAAAAATAAACAGAAATATAATTGTCTTATAGGCATGATCACAGAGCATCTCTCCGTGTTCACATATCTTCAGTTGGAAAGCTCTTATGATTTAATATCTAATTTTCTAAACTAATGGTTTTGCCAATGAATGCAATGCTTTTTTGCTAAAATAAATAGTGTTAAAAATACTAGGTTACTGGTAAAAGGCATTGTGTATTTCTGTGTTTTTATGGACAAGACTTGTCCCACATGTTTTTATGGCATTACAAATAAAATTCTTAAGGCTGTTGATGTAATTCAACATAGGGCAACTGTTCAGCATGTGTGAATACCTGGGTTAAATCCTCAACAATGCAACAAACAGTGATATTCTTATTTTTTGTCATCATTTGAGTGCATGAGGGCATTTCCACAGAACTTGTCACAAGTATATTTTATTTTTACTTAACATGATTGTACAGTAGAAAGCATAAAGGAAGTCAAAAGACATTGTAATGGGGGAAATTGATTGGTACTTCCTGTGAGTCAGTTGTTAACTGAATTACCTGATGGTTTTAAAATAATTTAGCATTTGACATAATATCATGATAATGTATCTACATGTATCAATATATTTATCTATAGATCTCTGTTATTTATCTTTTTACCTGCCTTTGTGATTTGGATTTAAAATGTTCCCCTAAAGTTTCAAATTCATGGGAGGAGTCTGAGAGGAAGGGGTGGGTCACTGGGAACGCAACTTGGAAAGGTATATTCTTGTCCCCTGGTCCTCCCATCTCTTCCTGCTCCCTAGCTGACATGTGGTAAAAAGCTTCACTCTGCCAAGACATTTCCCATGTTGCTCCTGCCATGGAGCCAGTGGGTTATGGATTCAATCCACTGGAATTGTGAGCCCAAATAAACCTCTCCTCTTTTAGGTTGGGAGTATTCAATATTCTGTTCCATGACATAAAATAGATTAATATGCCTGTGATTTCATTACAGATTATAAAATTCAAAAACATTTTGAGTTAGATTTTAAAATCTAAACGTTTTTGCAGTTAAAGTAATTCAAAACCACTCAAGTTGACCAATGTGTCCCTCTAATTACAACAAAAAATTTGCATGAAAAATCAACCATGTGAGGAATCTGATGTGTAACAGAACCAAGCTTAGTGAGGTTCACAATCCAAACTTGAATAGTCCATATTGGACATTATTTTGCTTTTATTTTCTTTCGTCATACACATAGATCAGTACACTGTGTGCCAACAGAGAAAGTCATCCATTTTTAGAAAGAAGACAAGGCCAAGTGCTCCTTGGATGTCGGAGTGTGATACGAAGTTTTGTTTTTATTTCCCTCCTTCCCTGTCAGTAGTGCCATGAGGACAGCTCAAGGCACTGCAGAGGGGTTGGGGCCCAAGCAGGAGTGCCTGAAATTCCTTAAACCAGAAATTCCTTTGACCAGAAAAAACAGGAGAATGGACCCCTGCTGTTCAAGGGGGTGTAAAGAAAAAATCTCCTTTTTTCCCTTTACCTTTTATCTCACTATTTTACTCTTAATAAGATTTCATTTGCATTACATTGCGCTACACAGTGAAAGCATGGAAATCTAGGAAGCACTCTTTCTAAGGTGAGGAGTCAATGAACAGATCAGGGAGAATTGGAGTGTGGGGCACATTGCAGAGAGCAGAGCTGTAGAAGGGCCTCTGTCAGATTTGTGTATGAAGCAACAGCAACTACAAGCTGATTCTTCAGCAGTGAATTAGATAGAACAAAATGGAGGAAATGTCACAAACGTTTAAGGAAATTTACTATCTGAGCCTACATAGAGAATCGATGCCTAACCTCCCAAGTTCCACACGTGGCAGTCATACCTGAATATCACAAAACTTCAACAACTAAAGTGACTTTGTGTTCGCCATGTACAGAAGGTAAGACAGAAATTGTATTTTGAAAGTAACTGTATTGATTCCCACGTGTGGAAAACAAATATACAATGTGAGTATCACCTAGCTGTAACAGTGGCACATTGTTCTAGATGGCGATTCTTTACATTTTCGCTCCTTGCCTGACCAGGTAAGCAGAGAAAGGCAGAAAGGGAAAAGAGGGATAAAGGTAATGACGTTGTGATGAACTTGGCCCTGCGCCAGTGCCTTAGATCTTCTCGGGAAGATTCTGCATCCTGTCAATAGGAAGAGGCAGCGGGAGGGACTTGCGGTACCGACCACTTTTTCGGTGTGCCTCTCTCCACTTCCACATGGGAAGGTCACCCTTTTTGCAAAAAGAAAATTAAAGCCTCATACTCTGTCATCCATGCTCCCCATGTCCATCCTTTGTTTGGACAGGTAAATTTCCTACGAGCCATTTCTAACATACAATAAAAGTGATACAAAAGATGTTAATGAATCTCAGAGCTTCATACCATATTATTGAAACTCCGAGGTACATTCTAAACTCATTTGACATAAAAATGGGTAGAAAAATTTGGCTAAGCACAGGGAAAAATGCTGTCAACAGATGGCAACAGTGAGATGGCACACATTTAGAACAGAGTATTATACCCATGTTTAATATTCTGTGAGCTATAGGGAACATACCTGAAACAAAAGAAAAAAAAAAACAAAATTCTCAGCAGGGAAATTGAAACTCTAAGAAGGAACTGAGTGGAAGTTTCAGAAATGAAATATACCATAGCTGAAATATTTTGTAAATAACAGAACAATCAGTGAATGCAAAATAAAGCAATACAAATTACATAGTCTGAGAAACAGCAAAGAGCTAAAAAGTAATAATCAGAACTCAAGGATCTGCAGAACAATAAAATTAATTGTGAATGTGATTCGGCTAATACTTGGTTGCAGAACACATGGCCTGTAGAAAAATTACTGCTAATTAAGCCAATTTGAACTAGACTTCTAGTTGACATCTTGCCTTTCATATATTCATTTCTTTGTAAAAATTTGTTCTTTGGAAACCTTGACTTCAAATCATCATTCTTTAATTACATTCACTTAGTAATTTATTGAAGAATATTCACAGTGCATTCTATTATCTGTCAGAATTAATATGATTGTATTGCATACATGTAGGTACAATATGAAAAGCAAATTATGAGTTCATTTCTCATTATAAGAAGAACTTTATGGCAACTTTAAATAGACAGGAAGCATATGTGATCTATAGAAATCCCCTTCACTTGTGTTCCAACTTAGATTACTGACTTTGGCACAGTGATGAAACATTCATTTCTCAGGTGCATAGCTAGATCATATAAAGTTTTAAATAAATAGTTCTTGTAAATATATTAATCTTCACCTCCAAATGTGAAGTAATTAGTGAAGGAATAATGTTGAAACTTATTCGAAAGAATATGAGAATCAGAGCACAGAGAAAGATTTAACATATAAATGTATAAAATTGCTCAATTATACATACCTATTAATGTCTTACAGGATTATAAACAACAACATCTATGGCTACGTTTCTACCAATTGAACCTGTAACAAATAATCTATAATTGAACATATGCTATCACCATGTCTTAGAGTATCAACAAATCATAATTTTCTTCTTGCAAACAATATTTAGATGGGCCTATGACCCCTATGATTTTGAAAA
Source organism: Ctenodactylus gundi (assembly GCA_004027205.1). NCBI lineage: Eukaryota > Metazoa > Chordata > Mammalia > Rodentia > Ctenodactylidae > Ctenodactylus > Ctenodactylus gundi. Next base: position 292,637 of record PVKB01000823.1, read on the forward strand.
TCATCACCCCTCTACTTTTTCCTTTTTTTCCTTCTAACTTTGGATAATTCAGACATACAAGCACACATCAGATAGAATATCAATAGTGGATACTTTATATTGAGTACACTGAAGAGCTATCATGCATGTAGCTGAAACAAGTCAAAGTCAAGATTACTTCATCTGTTTGAAAATAATAATATTTATAAATATGAAACTATGAATTAATAGAATTCTAATAAAAACCTCAAGATTCCCATTCCCAGGTGTGAATACATTTTATAATCTATTCTGGCAGACCTTTCACCAAAATGGGTAGGGAGGTTTTTGTCGACGAGATAACCGGTCTTCGAACTGTAATAGTTGGACATATTGTCTTACTGGTTTCAGGTTAGTAACTTTTGGAGTGAATTTATATTTGCTCAAAATGTAGTTTATCAGAAATGATACTGGTTAGGAACTATATTGTCCATTTTGTCTTTATATTCTGAGATGTATTTCTGGATTATTAGAGGTTATTCCTCATAATGAAGAATTAATTAACAGCTCTATTAGAAATAGTGGTTTTCTTCAGAATGAGAAATTGCCAGTTTAGAAATCAGTAATTACTCAGCTCTTTAGGGTTTGCATTTTAAATTGGCAATGTGCAGGATCTAGGACAAAGGAATGTAATAACGAAACTCAGTATCTTTCCTTTTTCTTTACGAAGAGGAAAAAGTGTACATGAATTCATTCACAGACAGTAATATTTTTTGACATATGCATATCAGATGTTGAAAATTATCTTCCTCCACAGTACCAAGCTTGACGGCTGCTTTGACTAATTCTAAGTCAAAATAATCAACTAAGAAAGACAATTGATACTCTGTATTCATTTTTATTTAAATTGATTCTGAAGGAAGCTTTAAATGCATAGTAGCTGGTCTCAGCACACAAATAGTAATTAATCCACAGAATTAGTTCTGTGTCAGATTTACACAGTAAAAAGTAGAATCTCAAAAACTTCCAGATAGTTTTTGCAACTGCAGTTCTTTTCTTTCTGTTAACATAAATCACAGGTGATTTTATTACTGGTCCTACTTATTTAGATGTCCTCATAATATTTTAATAACTGGTATTTTTATAATTTTCAATTTTAAGTGCACAAGCAGAAAACATAAGTATTGCTTGAATATAGCACATGGTACATACTCATTATGTTCTTTCTTCTTTAAAACTTGACTTACAGTAGTAACTTTGAAGCTCTTCTTCCCTGTTAGCATTGCAATAATCACAGATTTTGTCCTTTATATTTACCACAAAAATGGCAACATTTATCAAGCAAAAATGATGCAAAAGGACTCAACCAAGTAAATTAGCAAGCCCATTAATTGACTCTAGAGACAGTAAAATATAGTCTCTTTATCTTGTTTACTTTTTTTAATTTAACTTACTTTATGGCTCTCTAAATGTGACTATCAATGAAGTGTTGGCATTTCAGTTGTCTGTGGCACTCTGGTCGTTGCAGTGTCATTGTTGTGCACGATGTTTGCTCCTCTTGATCTCCAGAGCAACCTGCTTCCTTTCTACCCACTTCCTCCATATTCTATCTCCTCCTTCACCTATTTGATTTAAAGTTTTGAGGAAAATTTAATTTGTCATTTCCAAAATATGAAAATCCTTTCACTCCAGCAAAGGCCTCATAAACCTTTTCAGGAATATATTTTTGTCTATGAATACTATATAGCTAAAATCTGATCTAATGATTCTCTTTAAAGCAATCCTCTCCTAAATGCAGATATTACTTTCGTAACAAAATGTGTATATTTGATGTTTGTAACTGATCGAGAGAGCAATTGTAGTTCACATCTAACTGTGACATGGAGGTGAATGTTGCTTTGTTATCATTATTAAGCTATTACAAGAAATTGTCTTTCATTAGTAAATAATGGTTCTCCTGAAAGTCTCCTTTATACAAATTCTAATATCTGTGTGTTCGGTCCTCTGTCTAATTAGCCAGTTTTGCTTCAGACACCATTTCTAAACTATGTGTTTCCAATAGAATTATCTTTAATACAGATATATCACACTTCTAAAAATAGGAGTCATTTTGATGTTTCACCTGAAAGCATATAAGGTAATGTAGCATTAAAAAATGGAATGCCAAGAGCTAAGTCAGATATACTGCATTTCCTTGAGTTTATGATTTTTTTAAGATTTTCAACCAGTCTGATTTTTTTACAGAAGCATTATAGTTTTATTTATTTATAGAATGTGTGCCACAGTTGAAGGTTAAATGAAAAACACACACAGGGCTTTATAAATCATAGGTAATTTTACAAACACAACCAATTTTTCACAATTCAAAATCTTCTAACATTCTCAGAGCTTTCTAAACTTGATCTCATCGGTCCATCCAGCAACATTTACTCTTCTGTTTCTCCAATGTCTACATTGTCATCAAACAAGATTCCTCTTAATATTTTACAAAATCCAATAGTTGTTTCTATTGTTGCCTTTCTGCTCATGCTCTTTCTCTTTACCTGATTTTTCTCCAACTTCCTTTCTGGCATGCATGTATTATTAATATTATTAATAGTCCCCAAATAAACATGAAGCACTGATATTGTATATCATTAGAGAAAATAGGTAATTAGGCATCAACCAGAGGAGATCCTTGGGAATGAATAAACAGTATTGGTTTGATAAAGGAGATATCAAGTGGCCATGTAGACTGAAGGAAAGAGTAGAGTCAAATCTGTTTTTAAGTTTTTTCACCAGGGTAATTGGAATGCTTCGTTGCCTTTTTAAAAAAGGCTGGAAATAAACAACACAAGGTGGGTCTGGTTTTGTTCACCTTTATTTAAGGTACTGTAGTGGTTTGCTTTCCAGTTTTAAGTACAAAATACCCAAAATTCACAATCTAAAAGAAGGCTAGATTTATTTTGGCTTATGTTTTTGAGGGCTCAGTCAATAGTTGACTGACTCCAAGGGAGAAACCCTATGGTGGAAGGGCACGGCATAGCATGGTTGCTCAAATTACATTGGTCAGAAAGTAGAGCACAGCAGAAAAAGGTACAACAAAAGATGGATTCTTTCAAGGCACATTTCTAGGAATCCATTTTTTCAAATGGACTCTGCCTTCTAATGGTATTTTCAGCGTAAACATCAAAGGATGAATCCAAGGATGAGTGTAGTGTAGCTCTCCTATGATACAATCACTTCTTCAGAAAACTATCGATTCAGTCAAATTGACAATAAAGTTCAACTATTGCAACTGTCCAGGAGACTATATCTGACAGATTTGAGCTGAAAATTTATTGTACAATCCAGGTAAAACAGATTTGTTTAAAAAAATACTCCGTAGCTACTATTAACCATTAGTAAATTCCAAATATCAGATCATGAAGGATTCTATCTAAATTCTAGGTAGTTGCATAATGTAGAATTATCAGTATTCTACACTCCATAATTCGTTAGCAGGAATCTATTTTGTAATTGTCAGCAGAACCAAATCACACTGGATCTAAGAACTGAAATTGATATTTAGCTTATATTACTGTAAATTGAATGACCAGTTTCCCACTGTTGTCAGAAAAGTCAAAGAACTGTGATCAGTGAGCAATGTGATAAGAGCCTTGACAGAATAAAAACTGTTATGTCACCAAAAAAAAAAAAAGGAAGGAAAAAGAAAAGGAAAGAAACAGCTTTGGCATGGTTGGAATCTGAACCCAAACAAACAGGGTTGACTTTCTTGTCATCTCTTATTGTGCATAGGTTCCTTTCAAGATACCCATCAACAGACCAGTGGATACACAAACTGTGGTATTTATACACAATGGAATACTATGCATCTATAAAGTCCAACAGCGTGGAGGCTTTTGCAGGCAAATGGAGGAAACTTGAAACCATAATGCTTAGTGAAGTGAGTCAGAAGCATAGGTGAAACATCCAATGGTCTCTCTGATATGAGAGTCCCAGATCACAACTATCTCATGGAACTTAAAACAAAAAAACAAAGTGAAACAGAAAGTTAAGGCAGGAGAGGGAGGGAGGAGAGGGTATGGGGAGGGACAAAAGGAGAGTGGGAAAGTCCTTGTCACCTTAACAAGATATGTATGTGCACAAAATCCTCAACTTCATTGTAAACCTTAAATTTTGCACTTATACATATCAATAAGATGGGGGGAAAAAGAATCAAAGGGTGTCCCCCTTATGAAATTTACAATCTTAACTGTGAACTCAACATGGGAGTGAGGGAAGGAAGACAGATAATAGACAGCTAGAAGAGGACAAATCTTTGAATGGGATGCGAAGATGGCATAGAGTAAGAGGAGGGAGAAGAGTAGTCAAATGGGTGTAGATAGTCACTGTCTCTCCAACAGGCATGTTTTCAGCATATTATTGAATCTGTAGTTCGTGGATATTAAAAAATACAAAAATAATTTTAAAAAAGTGTGTCAGTATTATGTCCCTGTCTTGAAACTTTGCCTGAAGCTAAGAATAAGGGAAGTGGACTAGTTAACTTGGTGAAAGAAACTGCTAGGTAGCTCAATGTTCAGGTTGCCGCATGACTCCTCTTGCTGCTGTGAGCCACCTATACACTAGTAAGATGGCAGTGCATGAAGTGCCAGAGGTGAAACCCAATTTGCAGTGGAGACCCCACAGATTTAGAGACGCCAGGAATGTGGATCACCTGCTGAGGCAAGTCGAAGACTATGAGTAGAGCCAGCCCAAAAGAAAAGCCAGGGTGTTTGCAATCAGAGGTATTATCATAGGGGCAGAGCCACTAAGGCCTTTGGAGCTCAGATCTCACCACTAGCATGGCCCAGTTGCTGGTCATGGAGCTATAAAGTGTAATGATACTGCAGGGTTTGGTGCTTCCCCTGATGGATTTCATGTGAGCTTTGTTCTGATTGCTGTCTATCCTTCTATTCATCTCTCTTGGAATGAGAACGTTAACCCTATGGCATTGTGTGTTGGAAGTGTTTGACTTTCCCAGGAGCTAACAGCTAAGGGTTTGCAGTGCGTCTCAGAGAAGATTTTAGACTTGAACTTTTTAGCAGTGCTAGAATTGTTAAGAACTTGGCAACTCTTACAAATGGACCAAATGCATTTTCCTTAAGGAAGTAGGCATGAGATTTTGAGTGCTAGAGGAGAAATGCCATGGCTTGTATCTGGAATGTTTCCCAAAATCCTCCTATATTTGGATATTGTGAAACACCTGTGGACTCCATGTGCTATTCAGAGGAGGTAGGCTGGCTAGAAGGGGTAAATTCTTTGGGCTCAATCCAGAAGTGGTGGGTCACAGAGGCTTGACCTGGAATGGCATACACTAGCTCCATCCTTCCTCTTTTGGCTTCCTGTTTACCACTCTGTGAATAGCATCTCTCCTGCTAGCATGTACTATGTGCTTCCACCTTTGACAGCTACACATGAATGGACTGAGGCCTTATGAAACTGTGAGCTAAAATAATTCTTTCCACTTTTAAGTTGTGGATGTCAGATTTGTGTCCTGGTAATGAAAAAGTAATTAGCACATGGGTTTATTTCACTAAACATAATGTCCTGCAATAGGACTGGTACATTCTTGAAGTACAGTAGTAATTTATGGTAAAGCTGAAAAATGACTTTAATGACAATACTATTTAAAATATTAATGGTGCTATTAAAGTTTGATTTCTAATTATGTTGCTTATGGGTCTTTAAAATTAATGATATATTTAACATATTAGACTGGAAGAGTTATTATCTCTTATATAATATATATGTGTAATTTGAAATAATAAGCAATTATCTTTTTATTGTATTGAGGATAAAACTCTGGGTCTTCATGCCAAGCTACATCCACAGCTTACTATTTTTTTTTTTTTTATATTGAGGCAGGATACCACTAAGCTGCTAAGTTGTCCTGAGTTTTGCCTTCCTGTTTCAACCTCCCAGTCTGCTGTTATTATAGGTCTATGCTATCAGGCTTGCTTAACAATTATTTTAAAATGCACACATAAAGCTAAAATAATCTGTGTTGTTACCAAAGAAATAAACAAATAGATAGATAGAACAGAATATAGAGCCCAGAAATATACGCTTATAATTACATTCAACTCATTTTTGACAAAGTATCAAAGACAATACAATGAAATAATAATCTTCTTAGAAAATGATACTGAGAGAACTGGAAGTCCATTGACATAAAATAAACTAAATATAAATTTAAAAATGAACTGAACAAAAACTTCACTCCTTTCATAAGAAGTAACTCTTTGGTATTTGTCATAAGGGACTGAAAATACACAGTCACATAAAAATTCCCACAAGAATATTTATAGCAACTTTGTTCATAATCGCCGAAGTTGGAAGCAGCCAAGGTGGCCTTCCAATAAACTAATACACTAGATAACAGGATATAATTCATGGCTAAAAGAAAAAAGCCCACAGCCAAGAAAACACATGGAGAAAGCTTAAATGTGTACTCCTAAAAGAATCTGAAAGACACATAATGTGTGATTCCAACTCTATGACATTCTGGAATTAAAATATCAGTAGCTAAGGAGAAGGAAAAGGAAAAGATGGGTAGGCCGAACATAGGATTTTTCGGCTGATGAAACTGTTCTTTGTGTTACCAAGGTGAGAAAAAGTCTTTACACAACTTATCAAACATGTAAGGTACAAAATCATGGACTTTGGACGGTGCTATGGTTTAGATCTTGAGTGTCCTCGAAAGGCCTCATGAACTTGGATGTGGTGGAATAACTGTGGACCCTCGTGCTGTTGAAAGGTAGGGCTTGGTTGGAAAGGGTGGATGCTTACCTGGAGAAATTGTGTTCACTTATTGAGATGGGGGTAGGGGTGCTCAGCCCAGAGCTTTCAGGTCTGTGTTATGGACTTGTGGGCCAGGAGGTGAGAGAGGAACACCCACCCTGAGTGTAGGGGCCCAACTGGCAGCTTGAACAAAGTAAAGAAAGGAAGAAGAAACATTATCGCAGCTTCTTCCCAGGAAAGCTCTGACACCGAGTCTCCTCACATCAGCTTGGCTCCTGCTTCACTTGGTTTCTGTCTGCAATGACCTGAGCAGCTCTACTGCCTCTGCCATGTGCTTCCTTCTTATCAGCTGCTTGTGAATGAACTGTGTGAGGCCTTCTGAAATTGTGTGCTAAATAAAAGATTCCTTCCTTACTTTGGGGATGTCTGGCACTCACAAAAATTAAGTAACAAAGACAGGTGGAAATGATGTCCTGGAGTTCTCAGGCTGTAACAAATATATCACACTGGTGTGGAATGCTGATGGTGGAGAAAGCTATGTGTATACAGAGATAAAGCATATATGAGAAATTTCTGTAATTTTAGCTCAGTTTTTATGTAAACATCAAAATTCTCTAAAAAATAAAGTGCCTTAAAGTGCATGTACACGTGTTTCTATATTGCAACTTTTCAATGCTAATGTGTCCAACAATGATGGGAAACATAGTACATAATAAGCTTCACATATAGACTAGGTTTGGAATATTTTGACACAAAATTATGGTCTCTGTCATAAAAATGTACATGACCTTAAGCAAATTTTCCACCTTTTTTGTGTTCTTGTTTGTAGAATGAACAAATTGCATTAGGACAGATTTTGGCAACCTGGCCTGTGGAATGATGTTTAACTGACATTTGTTTTCATACAGTCCACTGAGAATCATTTTTACATTTAAGATGGTTGAAAAATTCTATAGGAGAACATGGGAACACAGGAGTTAGTTCTCCTCCTGTACTGACCAGAACTGTGCTCTGCCCCACTGCCCTGGCAATGGCTTCCTAAGAATGTGAATCATCTGTTTGCCATATGCCCTGTCAGCTTCTCTTTACCTATGATCAGGTGACCAATAAAAATAGGCTCCGCCTTGTGATAACTGGATGATAAATATGAGTGTGCCTTGCATTGTAATTTTGTTTGGTAATCCCAATTCTATGCTCTGTTATTCTAGTCAGCCATTGTACAATGTTCCTGTACGCTTTTAGAAATTTTTATGTTCGATTCTCTGCCTTACCTTTTTTTCTCTCTCAATGCATGGTGGAAGAGACTTCTACTCAGGGCTGGATGGCCAATTCTCCTCCTCCTTTAGTTGGCGAAACTGTTCAGTCCCTGCAGTAATCTCTGAGTTCCTGAAACTAAGTATTGTCTATGTGTCTGATGCCTATTGTCTTGAAAAGCAACAGGACAATATTATATGACATAAGAAAATTGAATAAGATTCAAATTTCATTGTTTACAAACAGAATTTATTGCTACATACCCCAAATCAGTTTTACACATTAGCTATGCTTTTGAACTACCAAAGCATACTTGAGTAATTGAGACAAATTCATGTAGCTTAAAAGTTCAAAATCTTGACTCTCTACTCTTTACAAAAAAAAAAAAATAATAACAACAACCTTCTCCTGGGCCAATAATGAACTTTAGGAACCACTGGGAATATACTGATCATAATTTATTCACATGGGAGTAATCAGAATTCTGGGGACCTCTCAATGGTATCAATTTGAAATATTTCTGCTAATTGAGGTAGAGTGGATATATATGTTGTATCTAAAAAGACAACACAAGAGCTAAAGTTCTATGATTCTGTCAAAGTTGTTTTATTTCTCTGGAACCCTAAAGATATTACTTAAAATATAGAAACAGTAGAAACAGATCACTACTGCTAGTTCTCTGTTCTACTACGTGTGGAGCAAGGGAAGCAAGTGTGTGGTCTGAGCAGGATCATTTACTCATAGTCTTTATAAAGCCCATTGAATACATAAATAAATTACAATAATCTTTGCCATAAATGTAGGTAAATACCCAACTGCTTTTATTCTTTTCTGTTTATATAATGCTTAATATTGAAATAATATTAATTTTCCTATATTGAGTCATCTGAGAATCATGATGCTGTCATATCAAAAATGCTTAAGTAATTTAAATAAAAGTGACTAGAATGAAGAGCAAATGAATTTTGACCTTTCTTGGTCAAAAAAGAATGGAGGGCAAATAAATACCTTATGAAAAAATTTTCGGCTACATTGTTAAGTTTCGATTGTTACCCTTAATGTTGCCTCCTTAGGAAGAGGTATCTTTATCTATAAATTGGCCATGCAAACTCATTTGTCCAAAGGCAATACTGAATAGTGAATGTAATTCCAAACATTGAGAGAGAATGTACTTTGCTTAAATGTCTTTTGGAACCACAAGGAGAAATTGAAGCGGTGCCTTGCCCATCTGTCCATGGCAGGTATTCTTCCCAGACAGACTGAAGGCTCTCTTTTGTGAGCACTTGTCCTCTGCCTATGAGCTATCTCTGACCACATGGTCAGTCTTGGCTTAAAAGAGAGAAGTCAAGCTAAACGCATTAGGGAGTTCATATCCTTGTGAGAAGCCTCTTGACCACTACTGAATAATGATGGGTCAAGTGAAGATTATTATTACTCTCACTTCCTTGTTTCTATACTCTCATTGAGGTCTTCAGCATGACTGCACTACTATTTCTTGCAGCAGCAACTTTTGTCAACAACACATACTAAATTAGAATTGTTCTTACCCACGTTCCTTATGTTCCTAGATCTCCAAGGAGTTTTCATTAAAATTTAAGAAAAATTCTGATGAACCTAATAATCATTTAACTTGTAATGCTATACATCAAATCAGAAAAGATGAAGGTAGGGGAATAAATGTTGCTGATATGAGAAATCAAAATCTTCTAAATTTTTTTCAGGAGATTTGAGCCAATAGTCAATAGAACATTCTGCAAATTTCCAACAATATGAAGTACTCAGCATCAATATACTCTTTTTGCAATTGCGTGAAGATGAGCAGCTGAGATCAGAGTAACTCAATGCATGCTTAATATTGATAATAGTATTGATGTTGGCATTTTTCAGTGAAAAAATATTAAATTTGATGTTTTATTCAGTTTTCCTCACTTTCACAATGTCATATTACCTATATTCATTCAATGTTACAATTATGATTGCTACAACATGAGATCAAGAGACAGCAGGAAATTCCAGGTACCACTAAATGGTTTAAAGTTGCTATGAAGTCTCTGAGAAACCTTTTTGACTGCACAACATGAAAAAAAAAATATTCTAAACGTGAATTGAAAGTATATTTGGTTTGGTGGCTACACAGTCTACATCTTGAATTTAGTACAGAAGTTTGCAAAATTTACTTTTCCATTGTGTTGTACAGAAAATTTCAATCAAAGAAAATCATATACAAAAGCCTAGTAACACTCAGGGCTAATTGAAAAATCCACTCATAAGCCTCTTCAATTTAATTTGATTCTTCAGACACATGAGGGAATCAAGCCCTTCACAGAAAATTTAAGAACCACAGAGTTAATAAACTGTCCAAAAAGTTTTCTAAGGCAAAATGACAAATAAGTCCCGGTCATGCTTTTCTTGAAAATAAATGATACGTGAAAACATAAGATTGGTTGAATACATCATGTCAAAGTCCCAGCAGGCAGTTCCTCCAGCTCGGGCTAGAAGGGCTCAGGAAGAAGAGAAAATGGTATGAAACAAATGTACGTGGAAACAGAGGGCCTTAGGATGACTCACATTCTTAGCTTAAGGACCATACCAAAGCAAAGCATAAAAAAAAAAAAAAAAAAAAAAAAAAAAAAAAAAAAAAAAAAAAAAAAAAAAAAAAAAAAAAAAAAAAAAAAAAAAAAAAAAAAGGGCTCCAATTCTCAGGCATGAACTGTAGGTAACTGTAGGAAATTTGTAGTGATGGGTCAGTCAGCCTCAGTTAGCAGGTAGATGTATTCCTATGGAAGTTACAATAGGGCTTCAATATGTACATAAATTTTGTGACTCATTGGTAAGTTTTCATTAGTCAAAAACATTCTTATAATCCTTAAAATCCTTACCAAAAAAACCTATCTGCTCATGGTTCTTGAAGGCTGGTATGCATGAGAATGATCTCAGGCAATTAAAAATACTAACTTAGAAGCTTCACTGCCCTCATGCTGATTTAGGATATTTGCAACCCTGTGCATGAATCTCTACCTGAAGAAAGTGCTCCAGATGACTCGAAGGTCTGCAAGTCATAACAAAATATTCTGTAAGAGAATAGGGTCCAGATGCAAGTGTGAAATAGAGACACTGAAATATTAGCCAACAGAAAGAGATAATATATGTGAGAAAAAACTGATTAGAAAGAGAAACATCCATATCCCACTCCAGATGTGAGGGTTTATCAGTAAGGGATCCTGTTCCTTCTAGTAGCAAGTCATAGGTCATGTGGAGTCGTTATTCCTGGAAACAAAAGGGCAGAGTCTAAAGAAACTTTTGAGTCTCATAATCTGCAAAAGCTTTGTTGAAATTTACTTACACAAAAAAGTAGTAGTAAGAGGGATTTTTTCCAGCCAAAGTGAGTATTTTAAGTTTATTTTTGACAGCTTCTTCTAAACTTTGTTTTTTTTCCTTGTGTTTGAATTATATTTTGCTACACCATATAATTTGGGTTCATAATTATTTTCCCCCTTGATGTTTTGAGGCTATTCTATTTTCTATGGCTTGTCTCATTGATAATGAGAATTCTGTTGTATGTCAAATTTTTATGTTTTAAACAAACACATGCTTTGCTTCTGTCACTTTTATTTCTGATTTTCTGATATTCCTGCTATATATCTAGCTATTGATATGTTACTATTATTGTTATTCTGTTAGGTACTCGAAGTACACTAGTACCTGAACATTTCTGTTCTAAATTGAAAATTCTTAAGTTCCATTGTACATATTTCTTCTCTGTCATTACTTATCTTTTTCATATTGAAAGACCCAGGCTAAATGAACTCCATGCCAGGTCTCAAATTCAACTTAAAATCAGTAGGCCAGAAATTCTGCTCTCTCAGGATGACCAAGCAGAAACAGGAGAAAGCTCGCATTGCCTAAGAAACTTGGCTGACATTCCTGCGGTGAGGGTTACATTCCTCCGGATGGGGAATTGGGTCTGGGGGCCAGAGGCAGTTCTTAATGTTAGTGAGCCAATCACCATATAACAAGTCTGTTTCCCTGCTGTGTGCTCACCAATCATGTAACCACCAAGCTGAAAGCCCACATCCCTTCGTCTGTAACTAATAAAAGTCTGCTACACAGAGACCTGAGGCTCTGGGATCGGATCCACTATGTTGGTGAGGACTCAGAGCCCGAGCTTAAGCCCGAATCCTGGAGTCTTTGGGATGTTCACGATCTGGCCATAACAATATGTGGGAACAGATATTCCTGGAAATTATGGACTGAAGTATAAAGGAACTGAATAGATCTGAGATTCTTAAATATCTGCTCATGTATTTTATATCTCTTTTCTCTTTATTACTTAATAGGTTTAGTGATGAATGTAATCATGCAAATCAGTAATATATTCATTCAGTTGTTTTCTGCTTACAGTGAATTCTATTGATTTTAATATTTTTATTTTAATATAATTTTCCTTCTCACATTTCTGTCATTTTCATAGCCACCTTGTTTTGTGTATGTAACTTCTTATTTTACCTTTTCTTATTCTTTTTTTTTTTTTGGTCAATATTATGTCCTATAACTTGAGTTTCTTTAACAAGTTTATTTTAAAACATTTGTCAAACCATCTATAACATTGACATCATCAAGCAAGAATTTCTGGTCTGATGTTTAGTTTTGTGTTTGTTTTGGTACTAGATGTTTTTGTGCATTTTAGAATTACAGATTCTAATTTCATTTATGATGGACATTCTTTTTAGTTGGCATTGTTTTCACTTTGATCTTGTCTCATTCTTTTCTTACAAGTAGTTATAAGATGAAAGAAGTCTCATAATAAAAGCCTTGGGTGCCTCTTTGGTACAGATGTGCAGGACAGGACACAGGAGCTGGTGAGTGAGCAGCCCTGTCCTAAGGCTATGTAAGTATCCTCAGGCTTACACTGTCTGGCTGCCCCATGTTAAGTGTAGCCTCCGGCAGCAGTTGTCAGCAGCATTCCCCTCACTTTTATGCGTCATAGCTCCTGGATTTTAATAGGAGGTCAAGTCTACTTTTACATTTCGCATAGAAGTCTTTACCCCATAGAGGGTAAAACTGCTGCCCCCTTCCCTGCCTGCTTTAGAACATGAAGCTTTACCTCCATTAACCACACCGATGTTCTCTTTGTCTCTGGTCAGTGAATGTGTTTGTCTTGTTTAAGTCTCCTTGATTCTTCATTTTTATAATTTCTTCATCATTGATAAATTTGAGAAACAGAAAGGTGTACATCAAATTGGGGACATACTGTGCTATTTTTATCCATCTCCAGGCTAATGTCTAACTACAAAATTCACTGGACTGTGGCCAAATTAATAAAAGGAAATACGACCACTTCTATGGAGAAATGACAATACAGTTTCCATGTACACAAATTTGTAAGTTATAATCAGTTACTCAATTATTTCTTCCTCTGTTATGGGAGCTATTTCCTATATATAGAGTTACGTAAAACTTTCCAATTCAACTAACTAAAGATATTAGAACCGGTTTCTCCTCATCAGCTATTGCTGTAAAAATCCTTGCTCTCTTTCATTCAAGGTTATTTTACTAAATTTTTATGCTTTTTTCTTGTAGACTTTCCAGATTCTTGTTTAATACCAAATCACTGGACTTTTCAATCATTGTTTATAATTTAACATATTCCCGAGTAAATCTCTGTTTTGAACTCTCAAAATATTGTCTTATACAGAGCTTTTAAATTGAAAGTCTTATTTCAAATTATATCTACAAGGAAATATTTTCTTTTTCATTCTATAGGAACCTTGCTAATTTAAAGGAAAATGTCAGCTAATGCTCTAGTTTGTGGTAAGGCTGCGGCCTCATGCCCAATAGTCTTAGTAATTGGAGAAATGAATTAAGACTATATGGATGGATGAACTCACTCTCCTGTACCTCAGCTGAGAAGATTCCCCAGTACACCACAGGCTACTGCCAACGGGTGGAAACAGTGTCTCTAGGCAGCCAGAAATGCTCTGCTCCCCTTGTGCCCAGATGATCTTCAGTATTCTGAGGAAATGAATTTTAGTCAGCTAGTCTCTTTATGATCCTGCACAAGATCTTATTGAGGATTTTCCTCTCTCTTCCCTAACAATTATTTTCTCCTGCTGTTCAAAGGACAGATCACCTTCCCGTGTTTAAACCACATTTACCTTCAGCACTCAACCCAGGTGGGTTCACTTCAGCCTAGAAACTTTTTCATGGGACTTGCTTATCTCTGATAACATCACCAACGACTGTCTCCTACATTTGTTCCTCATGCTAGCCTTGCATACGAGCTAAATGTCAGTTTTTGCCCTTCACTTCTGCCTCAGGTTGCATTCCCAGGGAAGAAGACACTTAGTCATGAATTTGAAGACTTGAAGTTTTTGGTAGTTGACCACTGAAAGCATGATTGGGTGAATAAGCCAAGTAGTGGAGGAAGCAAAATAAAACAAGAAAAGAAGTTGGCTTCTAGAATAGAGCTATGAACAAGTGAGCCTTCTGTTGGGAGCTATGAGATTCGGGATATAACATACCTCAGAGTTCATCTCTCTTTCCTATCTGTCATTGCTAAAAGCTGCTTCCATAAAGCATCAAGTTTCTCAGTCATTATTTCACACATAAGTGAAAGACATCGTGCAGAAATTTGAAGTGGAACTGGAATGTCAGATACAAGATAAAGAAATGTTGGGAATATATGGGGGTCAATGTATGCCTGTCATTAATAGTGATAAGAGACTTTTGACACCTATCAATATATAACAGAGAAATGAAACTTTTCCTGCTCGATTATTAACCTATCCAAAGAATGTTTCATCTATGAGCGCTTGGGAAACATTCATCTAAATCTATCTGCCTCACTTATGACTATAATGCTCTCCTCATAAATTTGTTTATGTTGTAAATTTCTCTTTCAAAAGGCAAGTATCAGTAGACTCTAGGTGTGGGTCATCACTATTCATATTTAGTCTCTCAACAAACTCAAAGTTATTTGGAAAAATGGCAGGAACTTTGCCTTGGGGAATAATGAGATTTCTGTTCAGAAAATTGACATTGGATTTGGAGAATCTATTTTGGGCTTAAATATTCAGTTAAGTAAATTTGAGAGTTTTGGGATGGCAGTGTGTGGAGCCAGAAAAAATATCAATAGTCTCTGACTTCAGAGAGAACAATAACTCCAATCTATAGAAACAGACATACTAGAGATATGATTATGTGCCTGGTCATTGATGAAATTCCAGTGGCTTGTTCAACTGTCTGTTAGCACTGCTTAACCTTGAGGTTCATTCTCATGACAAATTTATTTCTTCTTCAACTTTGGGCACTATTTCTTCACCCTGAAAAAATTGATCGGATCTAAATCCTTCTGTATCTGTTTACAGGGTAAGCCCAGTAGATAGGGCAGAGATATAGGAGTTTGTCAGCCTCCACATTCTCAAGATCAGCCCAAGTCAGGGTAAAATGTTAAAGTATATATTCTGATGCAAAGAAAAATAAATTCCTATAGAGGTGACTTATTTATATGTCTGAGAAAAGTTAAATATATCTTCAGCAAAGAAGTCTCAGTATTACTTATTTGTAATATATTTATCTCCTAATTTTGTTACACTTACAATCACTATTTTATTGTTCTTTTAAAATATACTTTGAAGGGTATAGGTAAATTATAAATTCATATGCAGTAATAAAATCTTGAGATATTTCAGTTAATATTTTCCTAATTTCTTATAAAATAAAATCTTTCAAAACTATACTATAATATCATAACCAGAATGTTCGTATTGATAGTTAAGATGGAGAAGAGTTACAAGGATCCCTTATGTGCCTTTTTAATAGTCAAGTTAATTTATTTTCATTCTTACCCATTCTTAAACCCTGACAGCCATTAATAATTCTTCCTTCTTTTTCTTCTTCTTCTTCTTCTTCTTCTTTCTTTCTTTCTTTCTTTCCTTTCTTTCTAGGCAGGGTCTCTCTCTATAATCCAGGCTGGTCCTGAACTCACTATGGAGCCCAGATAATTCTTCATTTTACACAGTTACAACATTAGAAATTTTTTACATAAATGGAATAATATAGCAGGTGACTTATTTAGATGACTTTTGTTCAACTAGCAATGCTACTATCCCTACTACTACACCACCTCTCTGAAGGTTCCCTCAGGCTGACGTGTGCATCAGTGTTCCTTGCCTTCTTATTATGAGTAGTATTAAACATCATTTATGTTTCCTATTTGTGCAACTATTTGCCTGTTGAACATCTGGGTTACTTCCAATTTTACTATTGAAAATAAAATTATCATGAATATTCATGTGCAGGTTTTTTAGTGTGAACAATTGTTTTTATTTCTCTGCAATGGACATCCAAGAGTGCAAATACTATATTGTATTGTAGTTGTGTGAATTGGTTTTACAAAATAATTGCTGCAGGATTTCCAGTGTGGCTGTGTTCTTTCATGTTACCACCAGTAATGTCTGCACAATCTGGTTTCTCCATCCTCAGGAACACTGATTTGTGTCAGTCGTTTTCATTGTATCTACTCTGATGAGGGATGATGGATAATGGCACCTGTTAATTTGCATTTCAATAATGTTTAAGGATGCTGAGCATCTCTTCAAATGCTCCTGTGCCCTCTACCTATCTTCTTAGGTGAAAAGTCTCTTCTTGGATTTTTCAATGTTCTAATCAAACAGACTATGCTAAATTCCTTTTTTCTATTGAGTTTTAGATAGTAGTTCCTTGGCCAATATTTGGTTCAGTTAGCAATTACTTGTTCTGTTTGTACCTTGTATAATTTGTGTTTCCAACCTCTCAACATAGAGTTTCACATAAAAATGTTAATTTAAAACATATTCAATTATAAATATTTTTTGGATTGAGTTTTAGTGTCAAGTTTAATAATTCTTTGCCTACCATGAGACTTTGAATTTGCTTCTTTTTATTTTTCTGAATGTCTTGGTTAGTAAATTTAATATTTAAATTTGTGATCCACTTTGAAGTGATTTTTATAAATGTGTAAGACTGAGGCTAAGACTCAAGTTATATGTTTTTTCAGGATGTCCAAATTATCCAGTATTATTTGTTAAAGGTAAATTATTCTCCATGAATTACTTTAGCTTCTTCGTCAAAACTCAACTGTGGATATTTCTTTGAGTAAATGTCGAGAGCTTCTTATTTTTTTCCATTGGCTTATGTGTTTATGTTTCAATAATAGCTTCTACTCTTGATTACTGTAACTACATAATGTCTTGAAATCAAGTAAATTCATTCACATTTTTTCTTTTTCCTTACATTTGGTTTCTCTAGTTCAATTACTTCCCCTTTTATGTAAATTTTGTTAATTTTTCATTATTCTCAAAATATTGCTGAGATTTTTGTGTATGAATTTGAGAAAACTCATACATATAATATTTTGCTATATTTCAATTTGAATGTGATATAGCTATCCATTTATGTATAACTTTTAATATTTCTTTTTATCTTTGGTAATTTTCAGTGTATCTCATATTGAATTTTTATTAATTTCTGCTTTAGTGTTTTCTTAAATTAACTATAGTGGTACTATATTTTTAGTTAGGTATAAATGTTCACATTGCCAATATGTAGAAATATGAATTTTATTAAGACATTCTTATATCTTATGAGCTTAAAGAGCTCATTTTAAGAGGTTTTTTTTTTTTGTAATTCTCTGGAGTTTTGTGTCTAGAGAAGCATGTCCTATGACAGTATGAGTATTTTATTTATTTTAATTTATTTTTTGTGATGTGTGAATGACAGATTAAATAACACATTAAAAACATGCCTTGGGGGGCATTTTATCACTTTATTTCTCCCTCTTACCTTTATCCTGTGCCTTCCCCCTCCTCCTACTCTCAGATTCATCCCCTTTTTTAGCAGTTCATCACCCCTCTTCCCACCCTCTCTCTCATGTTGGGGTCTTTTTATGCAATTATTTGTTTTTGTGCATTTTATAGGAGGGAAAGCCATCAATAGTCATTCTTTAATGTGTGGTCCATTTTACTGAGCATCATTGAACATGCTGGCCCCATTTTTGTTCAAATAGTTTATATCTCTCTTTATGGTTACAGAGTATTCAATTGTATATAGATACCACATCTTCTTTATCCATTCCTCTGTTGATAGGCAAGTAAGCTCTGTTTCCTGGGTTTAGCTAATGTGAATTGTTCTACTATAAACATGAACGTGCATGTGTCTTTATGATATTCTGACTTTACTTCTAATGGGGACATGCCCAGTAGAGCTTTAGGTGGATCTAATGTAAATCCTGTTCTCAGCTTTGTAAGTAATGTCCAGACTGCTTTCCATAATAGCTGACCGAGGCTGTTGTCCCACCAACTATGTAGAAGTGCTCTTTTTTTCCCCACAGCCTGGCCAATGATTGTTATATTTATGTTTGTGAGCACGTTCTCATGTGCTTGTTGGCCATTTGTACTTCAAAGCTGCTGTACAGGTACAATGCAATACCAATCAAAATACCACAGTACTAGGAGAAACCAGCTCTAAAATGTTTATGAAGCCAGAAGATACCCAGAATCTCTAAAGCAATCCTAGGCAACAAGGGCAAAGCTGGAAGAATCACAATTTCAGACTTCAAAATATGCCACGAAGCAAGAGTGACTAAATCTGCATGGTACTGGTATAAGAACAGACAGGAGGATCAGTGGAACAGCACTGAGGATACTTAAACAAACCCAAACGTTCTCAGTCATGTGATTTTTGTTAAGGAGGCCAAAACAATCCACTGGAAAAAAGAAAGCATCTTCAACAAATAGTGCTGCGAAAACTGGATCTTCACATGTAGAAGAATGAAATTAGACCCATGTCTGTCACCACTCACTAAAATCAGATCACAATATATCAAAGAAATGGACACAAACAGAAACACTTAATTTATTAGAAGACAAAATAGGTAAAACCCTAGAAGAAATAGAGACAGAAAAGGATTTCCTGAAGAGAATGTCAGCTGCACAAAAAAAAAAAAAAGCAAGAATCAACAGATGGGACTATAACAAACTAAAATACATTTGCACAGCAAAGCAAACAACAGGGTGAAGACTCAAAACAAACAGGAGATAATCTTTGCCAGCAGTATCTCAGAAAGAGGATTAATATGTAAAATATATAAAGCACTCAAAAATTCCCTAAAACAATGGGCAGATGAAATGAAAAGAAACTTCTCAGAAGAGGAAATACTAATGAAATTTTATTTCCTTTTCAAATGTGTTCATTTCTTTGTCTTCTGCCAAATTTTGGAGCTTCTAGCTATTTTTTAAATTATCTTTTCAGCATATCCTGTCAGATCATTCTTTGAAATTCCATGAGCTTTTGATAACATTTTTCTGTTTTCCAATTTACATATTTAAATTTTTTTCTATCTTCCTCATTCTACTACAGGCCTAATCATTAGTTTTATTTTGCTCTCATGTTCTTCAGTTCCAAAGCTTTTATTTAGTATTCCTATATAACATTCTTTTCTCTAATGAAGTATCTTAATTTTTGGAACACTGCTTTGTTTTTATTTATTTCAATCATATTTGCAAATGATCACTGAAGCTATTGGATGATGATAGTTTCAAAATCTTATTAGATAACTCTAAAGTCTACATCACTTTAATATTGACATGTATTTATTATCTTTTGTCATTCAGGATGGGGATTTTTTATTACATGACGATTTATTTCCAAGTTGAAAGCTATACATATTGCATATGATTTGAGACTCCATAATATTATTTAAACCATGGCTTACTCTGTGTTGCTATAGCACTACGCTAGCCAAGGAAAGAAAGCATCACCTTTTTATAGGCAGCTGAGGGTAGACCCAAGTTCCTCGCTCATGCACTCAAGATGCTTTTTGTTACTGTTGGGGAAGGTGGGTATTTCAGTTTCCCATCTGGCTTCTATTGACATCTGTCTAGCTGAGAGCTGAAAAGAGCAGTAATGCCCAGTTACTGCCTTTTCCATGACCTCCAGTGACACCACAGATAAGGAGTTATCATAGTAGGAGATAATGAAACTCTCTACTATGCCTTCTCTACGTCACCCTCGTTGGGAGACACAGAAATATCTTGCTACTAGAGGCCATGAGTAGACACTGAAGTCATTCATATGGTATGGTCTCCATTGACATTACATGCAAAGAGGGGCAGATTCGTAATAATATGGAGCAGAGGGTGAGTACAAGAAGCCCTCCCCCATTCAATTTTCTCTAATACTACCTAGTTGGAGGTTACAGCCCGGCAAATGTGAGAGTGTGAAACTGTAGGCCCTCATTGGACTTAGTTGGGGACATTGAGGTCACAGGGTTTTCTATGGCTTTGTTTGGAATAAAGCAGTTATTATTTAAATATTATTTAAAGTTATTTCTCTACAGGAATGCTATTTTTCTGCTTCCTTAACTGAATAGATCAAACTATGACATTTTATATTTGCTCTTCCTTCAGCTCCATATTCAGAAACATACAAGGCAAAAAGAAAACCCAGAGGACTTGTTTATGGCTTAGATCTCAAGGCTCTTAACTGATATGTAGTGTTCTATCTTTCATATCAAGAGATATAGATAATTATATAGAAATATATATATATATATATATATATATATATATATATATATATATATTTGAATTGGCTTGGGTCAGTGTCAGTACATTTTAATTGGAGAGGTGACATATTTAATAAAATGTGAGGGACAGACATTTCTCCAAAGAACAATTATATTCAAGAACATCTTCTGGTATAGAAGTCAACTTCAGGAAATGAGAATTTGCTCCATTTTGAAACTCAGCAAAGCAGTGCTGAAAGAGCATTCTGAGATCTCCAAAGACAAACAAAACCTGTGACTTCAATTTCATTCCTGAGAATCAATTCCCCGGATGATTTTTTTTATCT
Source organism: Ctenodactylus gundi (assembly GCA_004027205.1). Taxonomy (NCBI): domain Eukaryota; kingdom Metazoa; phylum Chordata; class Mammalia; order Rodentia; family Ctenodactylidae; genus Ctenodactylus; species Ctenodactylus gundi. The sequence goes on from PVKB01000823.1 coordinate 313,502, forward strand.
GGGACAACTGCATAGAGAAGGTTGTGGGAAACTTCAGCAAATATTTTGCTGAATCTCAGCAAACATCTTGGCAGTTTGAAACTCTTCAGGGCACTGAGAATCTTATTATTTTGTGTACCTCTTCAGGGCATTCCATTCCATGTGGAAAATAGTCCATTCTAGAGTGTGGTTTGGAGTCGGGGGCATATCTTTCTCATGAGTCTACATACATATCACTCTTTGAAACAGCAATATGAATATGTATGAAAAAGAAATGTATATGAGAACATGAAATAAAATAATTATATGACATTTGCTGCTCTAAATTTCGGAGAAATTTTGGATATTGTATTAAGGAAAATTCTTCCATTAATGAGTAAAGCTATTAGACATTAAATGATTATTTTCAAGAAGTTGTGTAAGTTATGATAGGAACATGAGGTATGTAGGCTGTTTTTAAGTTGTCAATTTGCAGGATGAATTGGAAATGATGAGTAATGTCTTAGTATTAATACTCATGATAAGTAGTGATTTTCATGAAGCATTGTCTACTTAAAAGTGATGATGTTAAACTTATGTTTAAGTATCACTTTATTTTCAGCACAGCTATTAAAATATATCGCCCATAATGGAACTTCAGGAATGTGGTCTGGTGACTCACAAAAGTTTCATTCTCTTGCACTAGATTACTTTCTTAGAAATCACCCAATCTAGAACAGTTACTTAAACTGAACATTTTAACAATTTGAATTAGTATTTCATTTGTCTCTATTTAAAAATATTTTTAATAAGTAAATTCATTATAACTCTAAAGCTTGATGAAATTTACATCTTATAAGCTAGCATCACATCAAGATATAGAACATATCTAGAACCCAGGAAACTTCTCTTGTAGCCTCCCCTAGTTAATATTCCAAAATATTTTTGGTTATTTTTGTCCTTGGTATTAATGGAATTAGACCTTTTCCTCTTTTTGTATTTGGCTTTCCTTTGCTCAATATGTTTATGCGACATTCATCTGAGTATTTGCATATATCACTACTTTCTCTGTGTTAATTTTGTTCTACTGAATGAGTACGACCCCTATATTTATCCATTCACATTGAGTGGACATTTGTGTTGTTCCCAAGCTTGGGACAAGATTGTTTTTTGCCATATATTTTGGTGCATATTTCTGTTATGTATATATTAGTAGTTGAGACTGAAATTGCTGAATTCTGCAGTATCCATAGTTTAGCCTTTTTAGTTGTTGTAAAATAATTTTTGAAGAAGTTTTACCAATTTGCCTCTAATCAAAAATGTGCAAGTGTGTTAGTCATGATCTATTCTTGCTAACTCCTGGTATTGTCATTATTTCAGCTCTTCTGGTTGCTGTGGCATCTTACTGATATCTGGATTTGCAATCTTGAAAGTTAAGACTTTTGAGCATTTTTCCATATACTAATGGACTGGTTTGTGAAGCTTATAATAATAAAATTATAAAGTAAATATTTTTATGTTTCCTCATAGATCTTAGATAAAAGAGCTCTCAAACATAAAATTATTAAAATATTCATTATCATTCCAAATTAATAAAACTGAAAGAGAAAAAAACATCACATTCTCAAAAGCCACTGGTCAAAGGTAAGAAAGTGTTATGTAACGGCCAAAGCTTATTTCAGGTAGAGTTTCACAAACCTTGCTTTAAAAATTTATGTTAATCATAGAAACTTTATAGAAGGATGTTGTCACATTCAATCAAAGAAGTACTTTACAACACTCACTTCATCAGTTATGGTACGACTGCTTTACCAGAGGCTCGGCAAGAACTCAGATCAAGGACTAGTGGGAAAAGATAGTAAAGGAAACTTCTTAATGGTTTAGTTTAGAAAACAGAGGAACAATTGGACCTGAAAAGTGACCGAAGGACAAAGGACTGGAATAAAATTGAAAAAGATCATCAGTTGGGTGAGTAAATCTTCCCAGACAAAAACAGAGCCTCATACCATTTCAGGCAGGCAGAGCCTGGGGCTACCATGTGCAGGCATGCCAGTCATTCATCCCTTGGATCTCAAGGTAGGAGTACAGCAAGAGAACTAAAGCTAAAACAGCAGCCTAGATGGTGCTAGAAAAGCTATTAGGAGTGTGTGACAGACAGAAAGAGCCTTAGGCTATAAGAGGCCAGGACACAGTCATTCAGCTGCAGTAACAAGGAAGTCCTCACACCTGCAAAACTCAGGACTTGAGGACTGTAACAAATGCAAATAATAGCCAAATGGCTTTCTAGGTGGCCCCAGAGATGTGATTTGAAAACACAGTTTGAAGATGTGTCTCAGGAAATAGTCCATTCAAAAGCCACATTCCAGGGAATTTGGGGGACCTCTTTGATGGTGATAGAGAAAGAAAAGTGTCAGCAAAGTAAAAGGAAAAAAGAGACTGTGGACTTTCTGAAAGATGTGAATCCAACGAGAATAGGATTCTGAAAGTCGAGATCTCATCTCCTCTCCCACAGCACAGATAGGAGAAGAATCAGATCACCTGAGAGTGATTTACCCATGGGGATGGGAGTGTAAGTGCCTTTAGAGTACAGGGTCATCACTGTCTGCCACATGAGTAAAACACAGCAGGTTTTTTGCCCATGGCAGCCTCACAGAATCTGGAAGAGAAATTTGGGAGTGCTCCATCTTTGTAGACTGAGGCATTGGAAGAAAGAGAATCAGTCTTATCCTGCCTCTAGGTCAGCAAGTTTAAAGATCTTGGATGTAGAGACTTCTTAATCAAAGAAGACAGGAATTTTTTTTTTTTCTTTTGGACTCTGGATTCACTTTCATGGTTTTATGTAGGTATTTTACACTTGTGTTTTCCCTGATATTTTTTGTTTTTATCTTACCTTTTTGTTGTTTGTTTCACATTTCTTTTCTCAATAGTTCTTCATGCCTTTTTTTTTTTTTCCAGAAAGCCTTTGTTATGCCCAGATCACGAAAGTCCCAAAGACTCTGGGAGACCGATCATGCATGCAAAAAGGCAAGGAGTCTTTATTCGGGCTTAAGCTTGGGCTCTCAGTCTTCACCAACATAGTGGATCCGATCCCAGAGCCTTGGGTCTCTGTGTAGCAGACTTTTATTAGTTACAAACAAGGGAGGTGGGCTTTCAGCTTGGTGGTTACATGATTGGTGAGCATACAGCAGGGGAACCGACTTGTTATATATATGGTGATTGGCTAACTATCATTAAGGAACTGCCTCTGGCCCCCAGACCCAATTTGAGCTATCTCCTGTTCCTGCCCAGGGTAAAACTTCTGGACTGACATTTATTTTAAGAATAGGTGGTTACAAAATGATAGGTTAGCTAACATTGAGTAAGACTATCTACAGTCCCCAGACCTTGAGCCCCGACCTCAGGAATGTTACAGATATTGAGAAAGCAGTCCCTTCTTTCTGCCTGTTGCCCTGAGGGAACCGAAACTCAGGCCTGTCAGCTAATGTCCTAGGGAAAGTCTGAGGCCTGTCATGGGGTCTGTGTAGTTCGGGCCTGTAGCTCGGGCCTGGGTCTCTCACCTTTCTATAGATTCTAAAGACATACACTTTTACTTCTGAAAGGTTTCGCCGTTGGTGAAGATAAAGGCCAGGCAGAAACAAAAAGTCTGGGCCATCTTTATTAAAGGAGCTCCCAGGTGAGGTTCAGAGACCCCAAGGAAGGAGTCCGGGAAGTCACACCCCAAGACAGGGGTATAGGGCATTTATAGGATTTGGGGAAATATACAGGACTTGGCAGAAGCGGATTGGGTGTTGTCCTAAATTAAGTTTCCTTTTCCCAGAAGCTGTTTCTGGCAGGGGAATTGTTGCCCTGCTGGTTTTTCTCTTCCCCTCTCCCCTCCCCTTGGGACATCATTCCCACCTTTGTGTGTGTGTGTGTGTGTGTGTGTGTGTGTGTGTGTGTGTATGTAGGGCAATGAGTCTCGTTTGCTACTTCCTGCTGAGAATGGGGCGTAGTCATTAGGGGAGGTTGGAAGGTGATGGCTCAGTGGTGAGAGGAGTGTAAGGGTGGAGAAGCATGTGATCTACCCAGATCTGGGAGGCCTCTTGGATGAGAAGGCAAGGAGCTCAAAGGAGAAGCAAAAAAAAAAAAAATAAAAAAAGTATGAGGGGCCCTACAGCTGGGAGTATCCATCAGAGGGTGTAGAGGGTTAGGGTGACTCTCAGCAGGCTGTCATGGAGGCAAGGGAGGGGAAGAGGTTAAGCCTGTGTCCTTATCACAAGGTTCCAGAGCCAGCCTGATAAGTGCATAAGCAAGGCTCCAAGGCTAGGCAGGCCGGCCTCACAAGATGAACTCACATCAAACTGACTTATCAATTCTAACTTACACAGTAAACTCTAACTCACACAGCAAACACATAACCTGAGTAGCATAATCACCACAAAATGGAGTTACTTTAAAATATTGTCAGTCTGAGTTAAATCATTTTACAGCGTGGATACAGAAAGTTACAAAATTACAAAAGTATACCTAGTGTTGGGTTTTTTTTAGTACACTGTCACATTTCCACCTTTCTCTTAGGCAAATGTTCAAATCCTTGAATCTCTATTATTGGCTATATTTAACTTTGAAGTACAGTAGTCAAGTTAGTAATTATGCCTAACATAGTATAACTGTACTGCATACAAATGGAAATGCCATAAATTTTTCCATAATAGAGAGCAGAGTTTCTCTTTGGAGAGTATTTTTGTTGTTGCTGTTGTTGTTTTGTATAGTCTTAGATATGATTAACATATTAAAGGACAGTAGCAAAATTTCTAAAAGAGGCCAGATCTGTTTAAGCACCTGACCAGAGAGCTGCGGGCTATTTTGAAACTCTGGTTGTTGGATTCAGAGTCCAGAGTGGTAACTATTACACATAATTTGTTTTAAATCTTAGGGAGATGACATGGTCCAGTATCATTGATTATTTTAACCTTGTTTACCTAGTACAATTTTATTTTAACTTTTAAACTTATATTTGTTAATCAGAATCTTTTACATTAATTTTTATGAATCTGTCTATAAGATTTTTTACTCAGATAATAGCCCTAGTGGGCCAATAAAACTGATACACAGGTATCTAACTTAGGTCTAGTTGAGATAACAGTCTGAAAGAGGCCATATTTATAGCTCAAAGGCATGGTAAAATATTAAGTCACCGGAGTACCTGAAACTCCCTTTATTATTTTTGACTGGGTTGGTCATGGCCCTGGACCAGATATTAGGATAGAGAAACAAGGTTTGTCTTCTGATCTTGGGTGGTTATTCTCTCTTGCTTTTCTCTATCTTATATACTTTTACATTTCTTTCACACCTCCAAGCTAACTATCTATCTATCTCAGTTCTTCCCCCCTTTCTCCCCTCACCACTCTTGTTAACAGTATTGTTAGATATTGATCTCTGACAGCCATAGGCTTTTTCTGTTGAGAGTCAATAATATTTTGCTATTTAGTTAGACATGAGACACTAAAGAGGTTTTCTTGTATCATAAAAATAATTAGTGTCACTTTTAATAAATTCCTTTAATCAGTTATAAGACGGTTTGTACAGACTGTTTAGACACTTCCATTTGTGATAGACATTACACTTCTAGTGTTACAGGTGGAATAGTTGTATGAGCTAATAATGTGTTATGATATGTCAATACCTGGTATGCCTTTAATTTCATTCATACTGATCTCTATTCCAATCATAAAGAGAGTATAGTGTATGGTTCCTATTAGATGAACTACTTTTGGTAGTTCGGTTTAACCTAAGCAAGCAATAAAGATGTTTATCTTATTGTTGATGAGCATATATCATTGACATTAGTGGAACCTTTTAATAAGTCTACATTAGGTTTATGTAGGTAGATACATTGATGGTATAGACTGCACCTTGAATATTAAAGGTAGAGTACTTGTCATATTAAATTGTTATTAGGTTTTGTCAATTATTTCTAATTTTTATTTTATTAAATTACTGTATATTTTCATTCATGTTGTTGATGGTGACATAGATGTTGATCTTGATTTCCAAAACATGCCCCAAATTAGCTTGTCTCTGGAACTCATAAAGTACTATAATACATTTTTCCCTCATTAAAAAGTTGAGGGAAACAGGTGACCAGCAGAAGGTTAGTCATGGAAAAGATCCCCCAAATTAATAGCTGAATAAAGCAGAAATAGATGTAAATATAAAATCTAAATAAACAAAAGGAAAGCTCAGAAAAGATAGTCTAGACTAACAAATCTCCATAGTAGGGTCAGAGTTCATCAACACTATCTTATTGAAAATCAAAGCCATAGAACTATAGGAAAATGACACAACTATATCATGCAACTTAAAATGAAAAACAAAGTAAAACAGGGGGTTAGGGTGGGGAGGGAGGGTGGGGTGCGGAAGGGGCAAAAGGAAAATGGGAAAGTCCTTGTCACCCTGACAAGATACATATGTGCACAAAATGCTCAACTTCATTGTAAACCTTAAATTTTGCACTTATACCTATCAATAAAATGGGGAGAAAAAATAAAAAAGAACTATGGCAAAACGGGCAATAAGTCATCTTCAAAAATGTATAATTCCTCAGAAGCTGATATCACTGACTGAGGTAGTGGAGTCTATAGGAAAGGAAGTGGCCATCAGCTCAGACAAGGCATATTTAAATTCAAGAGACACTCCAGTGAGTTCAAAGAGGATTTAACCAAATAATCATCTCAACTGATAAAAAAATGATTTTTTGGAAGACTGAAATAAAAAAGAAAACATGGCAATGTAAAAGGTGAGAGAAGTAGAAAGATTGAAAGGACTCCAAGCTGAATTACATGATATGAAAAAAGTCATTTGAAAATACTGGAAATTGGTTCAAGTCTTATGAGGACAGGCTATTGGACATTAAAGATATGGTTGGTGAATTGGGCCATATGTTAAATATGACTTAAAAATAAGAAGACAAGAAAGATCATGGATGAAGTGGCTTATGGACAACACAAAGAGAAATAATCTAAAAACGATGGTAGTGCAAGAGAAAATGGAGAACAGCACAAAAGGCATAAAGTATATATTCAATAACATTAGAGAATAAAACATCCTAAATCTAGGGCAAGAAATGAACACTGAGATACTGCAAATATATAAAACATTAAATAGCCATGACCAGAAATGAACCTCTCCACTATATATCACAATCAAGATTCCAGACATTCAACACAAAGAGAGAATACTAGAAGCTGTGTAAGAAAAAATAGAAAGTCACCTATAAAGACAAACCCATGAGAATAACTGTGGATTTCCCATCACAAACCTTAAAGATCAGGAGGTCATGAAGTGAAATCATTGAAGTTCTATAAGGAAGCGAGTGTTAACTCAAACTGTTACACCTAACAAAATTATCTTTAAAATAGAGGGAGAAGTTAAAAAATTCCATCATAAGTAAAACCTAAAGAAATTTATGACCACTAGATAAGAGCTGCAGAAAGCACTTGAGGAAATCTTAAAGATAGACTAGCTATAGAAAAGAACAAACAGACAAAATGAAACAACATAAAGAATAGAATGATCTAATAAGAATGAAGGAAGGATCATCAACACTAAACCAGTATGATGATGACAGGATATAGCAAGTGTACCACCATAATGATACTCAAAGTTAATGGTGTCAAGTAACCTATCAAAACACACAGACTGCCATATTGAATCAAAAAACTAAAATCAAAACTTAGTGAGTTCAGGACCAGCCTGGATTATAGAGAGAGACCCTGCCTAGAAAGAAAGAAAGAAAGAAAGAAAGAAAGAAAGAAAGAAAGAAAGAAAAAAAAGAAGAAGAAGAAGAAGAAGAAGAGAAGAAGAAAAAGGAGGAAGAATTATTAATGGCTGTCAGGGTTTAAGAATGGGTAAGAATGAAAATAAATTAACTTGACTATTAAAAAGGCACATAAGGGATCCTTGTAACTCTTCTCCATCTTAACTATCAATACGAACATTCTGGTTATGATATTATAGTATAGTTTTGAAAGATTTTATTTTATAAGAAATTAGGAAAATATTAACTGAAATATCTCAAGATTTTATTACTGCATATGTGCACAAAATTCGGCAGTTAATGTATCCATTACGTTTTGCATATACATACTAATAAAAAATGGAAAAATATAAAACTACATTCTTTCCACACTTCCTCTTCCTTCTCCTCCTCCTCCTTTTTTTTACAAATTAATAGTCAAACCCAGGACTTATCCATGCTAGATGAGATTTCCTCTCTTCTAAACTTGAACACGTGCCCTAAACAAACGCTTTCTAATTGGCAATGCCCTTAGAAAAACCCTGAGTATCTTGCTGATGTATAAAGTCTAATTTCAATAAGTCTTGGGGGACAGAAATTTTTCTACCAAGGCCACTGGTACTTTAGGCATCACACTTCAAGTAACAAAAGGCTAGATATTCCAACTTAACATGTTTATTCTGTCCAGTGTCCTATCAGGAAATAACTTAGGCTTGTCATCATCCTTTACCATACTTTTTTTCTTAACTTCACTTTAATATGCAAAATTTTTGGGGAATGCCATTTTATTTTGTTTTACTATATTAGTGCACAAGACAGAAATGTATACAATGGAATAGAATAGAAGGCACACGAACAAACCCAGTCATCTGGTTTTGACAAAGGAGCTGAAACTTATGGTGGAAAATGTCTCTTTAGCAAATGTTATTAAGAAAACTGAAATCCATATACAGAAGATTGAAACTAGATTCCTTTCTTTTACCCTGTCCTCAAATCAAATCAAAATGGCTCAAATAACTTGATTTAAAACCAGAAAGAGCGAACCTGATGAAAGACAATATAAGGAAAACACTTGATGTCACAAGCATAGCTACAGTCTTACTGAAAAGGTCTCTAAAACACACACACACACACACACACACACGAAATCAAGAATCAACAAATGGAATTACATCAAGCTAAAAGCTTTTGTACAGCAAAGAAAATAATTTCAAACTGAAGAGACAACCCACTGAATGGGAGAGGATTCATATTTAGGATATATAAACAACCCTAAAAATTAGCTGCCATGAAATAATGAACCCATTATAAAAGTGTGCAAACATAATGAATATATATTTCTCAAGGAAAGAAGTTCAAATGTCCAAAAAGGAATGAAATTGTTGAGTTCAACCATAGGTATTACTGTTCTGAGTCAGAACCAAATATGACAATTGTTTGTGAGCCTTCTAAACAATTTAGGCTCTCTGCCTACAGTTTAAACTGCCACATTTAGTTATTTGGTATCTATCTTGCTTAGAATTACTTGAAAACCGAAGAAGAAGCAAATTACAAAATGAAGTCTCTTACCTGCTTTATTCTTGTCTCGGGTTCATTTTTTGGACATATCATCTGGGACCTTAAGCTCTTTTCATTGCTCAAGTGCAGAAGATTTTTTATAGTAGACATTGACAACCGCCTTACAAATGGTGCTTAATATGGTTCATGATCTTTCTACAATAAATTGCAATTTTCAATACTGTGGTTGTGAACACGGCACTGCTATTAGTTGTAGGAAAATAAATAAATAAATAAATAAAAAGAATAAAAAAGGTTCTATAGCTAAAACTTGCCACTTGCCTGCTTCAACCATTATATAAGAAAAGCCAGTGACAACAGCTGTAGCCTGGTTGAATGAGCACTTGCCTAGAGTACTCAAGGCCTTAGCTTCCATCAGCAAAATCGCGCGAGCGCGCGCGCGCGCGCACACACACACACACACAGACACACACACTGGAAGACAGAGAAAGAGTAGCCATCTCATTTCATGAACATTTGGTTGATTGGTCTTATGAAGCTTTTGTTTGTGACCAAGCTGATAACTAATGGAATTTTATTCTTCCAGTGATATGTGTTTCTGAAAGGGACCAGCAGCACTTGAGTCTTCAGGTAGAGATGAAAGAGAGATAGAGAAGACGAGGCTATACTTTATAAAAGCTCCAATTAATTAAACAATGACATCTGACTAGCCTCCTCTGTGCACTCTGCAGGATATGCCCTGAAAATGGCAATTCAAGGTGACATAATCCACAGGCTATACACTGCCCACAGCATTCAATTGCTGTGAGAAAATGGCATTTCTAAATAAAATTAAAGGAAAATGCCAGAACCTTTTTATTTCCTGGACATTATTAATGTAAGCTTGACAATTACTGACAGTCAGTCAGAACACTTCTGTCTCTTGCTCTTTGAGCACTTTCTAATTGTGAATAATAATTCCATTAATCATGCATTTGAAGCAAATAAATTATCCAGAAGAATATTATAGTCATTTGCATCAAATAGCCTTGCGGGAAGCCCCCATGTGGCTTGGTTTTTGCTTCCTCACTTGTAGTTCCTCAGGTAGCTGCAGGAAGTCAAAGTGGATGGTTTGTAGCAATGGGAATCATCTATCACTGGGAACCTTTGCAAATGAAGCCACATCCTTTGAAGTCACTGGTTCTCAGTCACTTATTTAAGTGCAATGTCAGCCCCCTGACTTGCCAGACTTCCCCCCTGGGCTACCACCAGGGGATACTGCAGACTGAGAGTGAATATTTGCTCCCCTGTTCAAAAGTGTGCAAAAGACAGGTCTTGGAAACCGGTGAGGACTCCTGTGTTCCTGTTTCATCCCAGCCACCAGCTCAAACTCCCTGGTATGTTGAGATGCTCTGATCTTGAAAACAAGCTTCTCACAATCATAGTTTTCTGCCATGTGCTGACAAAATGAAAGCTTGTTTTTTATTAAATTTACAGCAAGTGGGCTTCTAACATTCATGTTTTTGTGAATATTTTTTTTCCTGTGTTCCTTCTTTTGAAATTTTTGTTAATACATGAATACTTGACAGCTTCAATGTGTACTGTATCTTTCTCCAAGTAATTGCTGTGGTGTTCTGGAAAATGGGCTATCATTCTGCAATGTCCCTGGAGAGATACTTTTCAGAAAATGGCAGTTTAGTTCAATTTTGTTGACATAGTATTTCTTATATTGTTTCATTTGTATTATTCCTTACAACTACAGGTTTATTCCTTTTATAAAGATGAAAATAAACATATTGGTTTGGAAACCAAAGTCAGAACCACCAGCAGCAGTCGAGTGACATAAAAGCTGTTAAGGCTGACTTGAAGAGAGGAGAATATAAACCATCTTTAATTAGTGATTCTGTTAAACATGTTTACTCTGATTCTCCTGGGAAGAAGATACTCTATTCCCTATGTGCAATTTATTGTGGGCTCAGAAGGAGATGGAAAGATACAAAGAAAAACCAAAGCTAGTGCTCTTTATTTAGGAATTTACAGCTCACATGAACAAAAGGAAGCTGAGGTGTGGCCCAGAATGTAGTCAAATCACAATACGACGAGGTATACTGTAATGTGTTGAACACCTGATTATCCTGGGTATACAAATATCACTTGGCTGTACAGAAGTGATGGGTGACTAGCAAATAGAGCACCACAAAGCAGACGATGCTTATAAGATAAACAGAATAATTGGGGCTGTAGAAATGAGTTAGAATTGTGCAAGCCAGTGTTACGTACGATTCATGGCTATTTTCAAAAAAATATAAGTTAGTATTTAGTGCAAACTGCGAAGTTGGTCGACAGTTTCCTACTGGATTCACCTCAGCGTTGCTGTTAGTGCCCTTAGTCAGAAGACGGAAAACTGCCCAGGTACCACGGAACCAGCCCACGGTGAACGCCTTGTGCTCTTAGCTCCAAATCCACATTTGTTTTCCAAAGGACCACACTAATCCCAGTACATTAGGACCAACTTTAACGGAAATCACAAATGATTTTAAAAAAGGCCAGCAACATTTCCTATTCCTAATAGATTTTCTTTATTTAGCAAAAGAAATGTTGTTTCTTTGGGCAAATCACTAATCCAGTGCAAATGTCTTCGTAGGTAGATACGATTAGCAGTCCCAGAACTAGAAGGAGCTTTGGTAGGTCCTGTCCCAAGTACAGTCAGAGCACACACGGTCTCATGAGAAATGAAAAGCAACGGTAAAGCAAAGTAAAGGTGTGTGTGTGTGTGTGTGTGTGTGTGTGTGTGTGTGTGTGTGTTTCTCTCATTGTCACCATGTGCCCAGAATTTTAAATAATGTAAGTGATAAAATAGTTTTCCCTGTCAGGGTGAAAAGTGTTCATTCCCTCCGTCCCCACCTTGGTACACTGTTAAAAACTGCTTAGATTATAAATGTAAAAAGGTCTTTTTTTTTTGGTTGCCACAGTAAAAGCTCAAATTCTCATTGTTCTGGTTCCTTAATATGATGCTGAGAAAATCATTTACTTTAAGATACTAACACATTGTCTATTTATCTGTAAATCTGCATTACCTGCTAACATCAGATTTATTAAAAAGTTAACTGTGGATTTCTGTCTAAACAAGACCGGATAGGTGTGGTCTGTTACTCTTTCTTAACAGTGTAGGTGTGTGCATGTGTGCATGGTCTGAGACAGGAATATTGCCTCTGCATCCCTCTCATACATGTGCCTTCTTCCTTTCAGTTATATGGAAAATAATACCATGGATCAGACGTGCTCATTTATTATGGACTTCTTTTAGAGCCCAGTGTTCTTCTGAGATTTGGTCTAAGGTGATACTTCTGATATGTGATATGTGTGAAGATCAAAGAAAAGATCAATTTTACTCTGTGTCATCCATCATAGTACTCCTGCTGAGCAATACTTTAATCCCTCTCTCTTCTGGTCCCATTGGGTCCTATTACATACTCAATCTCTTCTCTGGATGGAGTGTTTCAATGTTTGTCTTGTCAGCGGCTGTAGAAACTAGAATTCCCCCTGGGACCACTTCCAAGAATGATGGTAAGTTAGGACTAGGTAAAATTATCTACCTATGTCTTTCCTAGCTCTGCTACATCTTGATCACTTGAAGTCTTCCTGTTCCTGACAACTGCAACAGGCCTTCCACCTTCAGGTAACTGTAGATCAGGAATTAGCATCATTCTGTCTATTCATTATACCATTGTCTGCTATAGAATGGCTGTCACACTAGTCTTAGAACTTTCCAAAAATCACCTGTGATCTGTGGCACAGAACATCCAGATGAAGAAATAGGAAAAGATATCTCAGTACCCTTCTTGTATGACTCAAGTTATATGATTCTTCTAGAATAAACCCATTGGTATTTCCCCTTGAATTCAGGAGAAGAATTCTGAAAAGAAAGAGACTGGGAAGAATGATGCCTTTGTCTGGGCATGTTACAGGTTCTTAATCCTGAAGAGTGCACTTTTTTTCCGCCAGTCTCCATTACACTCACAGTCCCAGGATGGAGGGTGTGTGATGGTACTGGAGACGACTTTGATGTTCAACAAAGTATTCATGTAAAGACTTCCTTAAGAACAAATTCGCTGTTTAGGTCTTTAGTTACTAGTTCTTTTGTCCTCATATCTAAGCCTGCACTAGAAGGGAAAATCCATGTAACATCTTATCTCTCTAGTTTGTCACATGTAGAATAAAGGATTAGACAATAAATAATCCCCAAATTTTCAAGCTGGAAGAATGGCACAGTGGCTAAAGTGCTTGTCTAGTAAGCTCAAGTCCATGAGTTTGATTCCCCAGCACTACATAAGCTGGGTATGATGGGGCACGCCCATAACCCTAACACTCAAGAGGCTGAAGCAGGAGGATTGCCTTGAGTCCAAGGCTAGCCTGGGCTACAGTAGTGACTTCAGGACCGGTTGGGATACAAAGTGAGACTCTATCTCAAAAATTTTTTCTTTCCATTCTAATATTTAAAAATCAGACATCTTTTACCAAAATTTAGATTAAACCAGTCCATCCATATCAAAAAATTTATTACACGTGTTAAATTTTAACAATGTCCATATAGCATATTACCAAACTCTTTATACGTGTATCTTCCCATTGTCCCACAAGGCCCTCAGTGGCTATCGAGTCATTCTTCATTCTTCAACATCCCTATCATGCAATATTTAAATAAATCCTGTTTTAAGAAATATGTGGTTTGCATAATTTTAAATGCAAATTATAGGCAACTGACATGCAGCAGTGGTTTAAATATCAACGTGCAAGCAAATGTTCGTTATTTCCTTGTTATGATTCTGAGACATGCAAAGGAAATAGGAGACATGGTCTTTGACTTCATGAAATACAAAGTCTACAAAAAAATATATAACATTAAATGCATCAGCATGCTGTAGTATAGCAGCTGGAGAAATTTTCCTAGAAATCATATAGCTAAGGAGTATAAAGGCCAATACACTTCTAGCCATGCGTTCTTATAACTACCACAGGATACAGTAATTGGTCTTTCACTAGAGGAGAAAGAATAATCATTTATTTACTCATAGCAGGGAATACTCATATCAAGTGTAAGTGTCTGATATCCAGAAGGAGCTGGTACAGCTGTTGGCACTATGTCAACATTACACTCAAAACATACACCTTTCACCATGTACTAAAATCAAATTGAAGTGGATCAAAGACTTAGATATTAAAATGTAAACACTGAGCCTCCTGGAAGAAGAAGGAGGTAAAATTTTTGAAGATATAGGCATAAACAAAGACTTTCTAAATAGAATACCTAATGCAAAGGAAATAACTGGAATTACATCAAATTAAAAACCTTCTGCACAGCAAAGGGAACAATCAAGAATGAAGAGACAACCAAGAAAAAGGGAAAAATTTGAAAAGTCTTTCATGTTTCAATTTGAAAGTCTTTCATCTCCTTGAGTACAGTTTTTGATGCTAATGCAATTTAAATTGTTTTCTTAATTCTAAGGTAGTTCTCAGACAAGAGGCTAATAACTAGACTACACAAAGATCTAAAGAAAAATAGATTCCTCGAAATAAAAGACCCAATTAAATAATTGGGCAACTGAAAGTAATAGATGGTACTCAGAATCAGGACAAATGGCCAACCGATACATAAAAATTTTTCCAACATTCTTAGAAATTACAGACATGGAAATCTAAACAACACTGAGGTACCATCTTCCCCCAACAAGAATGGTTTTATCAAGAACTCAAAACTGGCAAGGACGCAGGGAAGAAGGAACTCTCTTACATTGCTGGTAGGACTCTAAACTGGTACAGCTATTAAGGAGAGCAGTATGGAGATAACTCAAAAGAAAAAAAAAAGACAAAAAGCTGAAAATAAACATTCCATTTGACCCAGCCTTACCTCTTCTTGGTATCTTACCAAAGGTGTTAAAGGCATTTGAAATATCACATGCTCATAGATAAGACTTAATATGGTTAAGATGCTAATATTACCAAGGTCATTTATAGATACAATATAATCACTTTAATAATTGCAATGATTTTCTCAAAATATTCATCTTGTTAGTTTGTACTTATATTATTATATTATATTATTATAATTGCTAATATAATTTTTATCATTACATCTGACTTGAGGAATTTGTATATATACATACCGCATGTTGGTCATTTTTTTCTCTTCCGTCCCCTCCACCCCACGTGTTCTTTTTTTCCTCACAAAATCAGTCTTCCTGTTTCCTACCATCCCTCTTTTATTTGGCTATTTTACTTATTTATACTTTGGGTTTCTCATATTTGAAAACCCATGAGATATTTAACCTTCTGTGTCTGATTCATCCTCCTAAGCATAATGATCTCAAGGTTCATCCATTTTTCTACAAATGTCTCAAAATTTTCTTTATGGTGCAATAGTACTCCACTGTGTATATATGCCATATTTCCCACATTTTCATTATCCATTAATTTGTTGATAAGCATATTAGCTGCTTCCATGATTCAGCTACACAAACCTGAGTACGTATGGATCACAAACTACACTTATTTGAAGAAGAAATAGTCCTCTGCGTAGTCCCCCAAAACCACACAAAAAGACTTTTAGAACCTTTAAATAAATTCAGCAAAGTGGCAGAATATAAAATCTATACAGAAAAATCAAGATAATTTCTCTACATTACCAATGAACTCACTTAGAAAGAGATCAGGAAAAAATCCATTCATGGTAGCCTCAAAGAAGTAAGGTAAAAACATAGAAATCACCCTAACTAAGAAAATGAAAGATCTGTATCATACTCCTGAGTGATTTAAGAAGACCTCAGAAAATATCGCACCAATCCATCTTTCTACATAGGTAGGTCCGTTTCAAAATTGTCAGAATTGCCATACCCAGAAAACTGACATACAGATGAAATTCAGTTTCATCGAAATACAAGTGTATTTATCACATAACTAAAAAAACTTCCATAAAATTATATAGAACAATAAGACACCCTAAATAGGCAAAGCAAGCTTGAGAACAAGACAAAGGCAGAGGACACCACAATCTCCAACATCAAGATTTTGCTTTTTTGATACTGGAGTCAAGCTCAGGGCCTTCATACTAAGGTACATTCTCAGCCTATTTTTTATTTTGAGAAAGGGTCTTACTAAGTACAAGTAGCTGAATTGTCCACTTGGGCTTGAATTTCCAATATTCCTGCCTCAGCTTCCTAGAATGATGGGATCATAGACCTGTGCCAGCAGGCCTGGCTTTGGACATCAAGTCATATTACAAAGCGATAATGTTTTTTTTTTGAAGTATAGAAAAAATCCATTCTCTATGTGGAATCTCAAGAGATTACAAGCAGCCAAAACATTCTTGAGAAAGATAACTGATTTTTAAAATTTACTACAAAGCTACAGTTACTGAAATATTGTGCCATTTGCCTAAAGACACATATACATAAATATACCTTAGAACTATTGTAGTTTCCATTTGAGTGCACTCTTATAAAATGAATATTACAATAAAGTAAGTCACACATTTTGCTTTCCTGAGTATATAAAGGTTATGTTACACTGCACTTTAGTTCATGAAATATGCACTGATAGCAGTATGTCTAAAAAATGTAAAGTACTTAAAATACTGTACTACAAAAAAAAACTACTAGTCATCTGAGCCTTGAGCCCATCATTAAGGCATGTATATGGTAGCTGGTCTTGCCTTACTGTTGATGGCTGTTGATTGCTCAGGATGGTTCTTGATGAAAGTGAGAAGTTAAAATAAAGTACTTGTTCTTAGAGGCAGGGCACCAGAATGAAAAATGACTAGACATTGGTTCAGGGTACAACTTTTTCGTTAGGTGGGGAATGAGTCTTAGTGACCTACTGTACAGCAGATGATTATCCTTAGTGGTAATATTTTGAAATATCTCAAAATTGCTAAGGAGTAGATTTTAAATATTCTCACTACACCAAAAACTGTGACACTAGGTGAGGTGTTAGACATGTTAATTAGGTTGATGTGATCATCTTACACAATTACATCAAAGCATCACACTTTGCCCCATAAAATAGATACAATCATTATTTATAAATTAAAAATTAAAAAGACTACTCAGTGATAAAATATAGTCTTGTCACAAATGGTACTGGAAAAACTGGAAATCCATGTGGAAAAGAATATACCTAGACTTTTACATTACCTATGTACAAAAGTACCTTAAAATAGATTTTAAAAACATAAGAGTAGAAAGAAAATACAGGGGAAAAATTCAGCATAATGGAGTTGGGAAAGATTTCTTAGAAAGGACACTAAAATCTCAGACTAAAAAACATGTATAAATTGAACTTTGTTAAAACTAAAAACTGTTGCATCTCCAAGATGCTGTCAATTAAATGGGAGAAAATATTTACAACTCATCCACTTGATAATTAATATCCAGAACCATAATTTCTAACATTCACCAACAATGAAGCAGAGAACTCAGTTAAAAACTGGGTAAATGGCCTTATTAAGCATTTCTCTAAAATATATACACACGTGTCTGATAATCCCATGAAGCCTCACTCGTCAGTAGGAAAATATAAATCAAATCCACGGTAAAAAATCACTTCACACTTTAGGATACTTAAGGTATCATCTCTGTTGTTGTTGTTGTTGTTGTTGTTATACAGGCCTTGCTCTGTACTCCACACTGGTGCTGAGCTCACTATGTAGCATAGGCTGGCCTCAAATACATGACAATCCTCCTGCCTCAGACTCCAGAGTGCTGGGATTATAGGCATGTACAACCTAGCCTGGTTTATGTGGTACTGTGGGAATCAAACCTAGGGCCTTGCATTTGCTAGGCAAGTGCTCTAAAGTCTAAGCTATGTCCCTAGACCAAAGATGCTATTATTTTTTCCCATTTTATTGATATGTATTTATAAGAGAAAATAAAGTCTTGGTTAGAGTATGGAGATATTCAAAACATTATATGCTGCTGGTAAGAACATAAAAAGGTTTAGCTTCCATGAATAACAGTGTGGGTGTACAACCAAAAAATTTAAAGTAAGTACTTAAACATGTATTTGTACACCCATGAGTGTGTTGATACTTTTCACATTAAGTGGAATAAAACCAAATGCTCATAACAAATAAATAAAAAAGTGTCATACTCATGCAATGCAATCTTATTTGACCTTGAAAAGAAATGAAATTCTTTCTTTACAGTAAAAGAAACTCACACTCAGAGATATTAAGTCCCTTGTTCCAGTTTACATAGAAAATAATAAAGACAGAATACAAACACAAACAATCTGAAATGAGAAAATGTACTTTAAAAAACTGTGATAAAAATATGTGACATGTTTATATGTGTAATGTGTTTTATATTTATATTATACATCAACATGTTAACACAATATATTATAAAATATAACAAATATGACATGTATTATGTAACAATATATGAAATAGGCCACTTATAACATATAATATAATGAATACTAAACTAAAAAAGCATAAATAGAATGTATAGTACTAGATAAAAAAGCATGATATACGTGCCATATATAAATACATAATACAAAGCTTGCCACCTTATCCATAAAAAGAAATGAAATTTTAACACATGCTACAACACAGAGGAACCTGAAGTCATTCTATAAATTAATTAGCCAGTCACAAAATGATAAATGTAATACAAATCCACTTACATGAAGTACCACAACAAGTTAACGCATCGAAACAGAAAGTAGAATGGTTGCAATTCATTTTTGAGATGTCTGTTCTGAAAATCAGGTTTTCTAAAGAAGATTTTACATTTCACCAGATTAGAGTGAAGAGACTCCTTGAGAAGCAATAGGAACCAAGCAACCAAGGGCCTTCAGTGTAGATAATATAGCATAATTAGGGTTTGGCTGACTTGCTTTCAGGGAAAAGTCAGCACCAAGCAATGCAGTGTTGGCAAAAATTAGGTTATCAATTTTCCTTCTTTTCCTGAAAGCTTTCCAGAAGAGTATTTATTTTCAGCCTGTGACCTTGAATCAGCTGAAACTATTTAAAGGGAAAAAACCTGAAACACTTCTCACTGTATTGCAGTAGCTGAGCTCTGAGACACAGAACGTATAGGTATACATGCTCTTAAAAACACACGTGTATGTGCATTCCATTTATCCGAAGCAAGCCCTAGAAGAGTACTTATTTGTTCTTTCTCACAACACTGACTCAAGAGAACAGTAAATCAATTTATTTATTAGTACATTGCTCTTGAACTTTTCACTTTAAAATCACACTTTGCGAAATAGTCCCACTTAAGAGATAGGTGCTGGCATAATGCTTGTCACTTTCATCATTTTCTTGATAAATTGACTATTTTCCTCTGCTTCTATGCAGAACGCTATTGACCTTTATGGAATTATTTCTTAGGGTATTCAGCCAAAATTGCTTCAATTCTATGCAATGACAAAGGAATATGGATAATGTGGCTGTTAGAACATATAAGTTGTTTGCTTTTCATATTACTATCATTATCATTATAACCTATTATATGTCTAAAATGCTCAACGATTACATATAATCCATTTAAAGAATAATAAAGTAAATAGTGTTATTTCCAGCCAGGAGAGTACTTCTGGGTAATTAGAGAAAACTGTGCTTCAGGCTCCAAGTCAAATTCATATTATCTCATGTGTCTCATTCTGGAACACCCGTTGAGGGACAGATTCTTCTCATGACAAAAAGTTAAAATTCAAGTGGATGTATATAAATGCACCATGCTTCTTAAGATCTAAATGTGGAACTGGAAAATAGTGACTTCTAAGCCAAATGGCCATGTGAACAATCCATGGAGTGAGGATACAGAAGTGTACTTTTCTCATGGAGGGACCAATGAATAATTGTTAGTCATATCTCACTAGCCTAGATCAGATATAAAAATTTCACATATACCTCTACATATAGGAATGGGAAATAAGCATTTGCTGAACAGTAATAAAATCTATTGTAGGCACAATTTTGTGCTTCTTATACTTCTCTGAAAAAACTAAGCATATGCGATAACTCTAATATTTGTTTTCTTTGTGGATTTAACACTAAATTTGAATATTTTTATCATTTGCATTTACTGATTTCATTCATGTGTGATTTTTATGCATCACATTATGTGAACTAGATAGGGTAATTTTTGGAGTTTAAATTCAGCATTACAGAAAGAAACTGTTTTACTTCTGCCAAGTAACTGTTGATGTATTTAGCCTCAAAATTTGTGTGAATTCCCTTTCTAATACTTTCTGAAAAAAATTGTTGTCAGGAAAGGCATAAATTAATCTAAGGTGTCAAATAGTGACCTGTGGAAAATAATCTATATAGAAACCAACTACTATTCCTCTTTTTTTCCTCCATTTTATTTATAAGTATTAGTGCAAAATTTAAAATTTATATTGATCTTGAGCATTTTGTACACATACGTATCTTGGCAAGGTTACAAGACATTCCCCTCTCTCTTTCTGGTCCTTCCCCTACCCATCCCACCCCCCACCCCCGGTTCTCATTACTTTCCTTATTAAGTTCCGCAAGACAATTGTGACCTGGGTTTCTCATATCAGAGAGACCATTCAATATTTCACCTTCTGCTTCTGACTCACTTCACTAAGCATGATGGTCTCAAGTTGCCTCCATTTGCCTACAAAAGCCTCCAATCTATCTGTCTTTATAGATGCACAGTATTCCATTGTGTATGAATACCACAGTTTGTGTATCCATTGGTCTGTTGACAGGTATTTTGGTGTCTTCCACATTTTAGCTATTGCTAGTTGTGCTGCTATGATCTTGAAGTTAAGCATTCTGAGAAAACCTTTCCTAAATCACAGTGGCCTCTGACCATAGCTCAGTGGCTAAAGCACTTGTCTAGCAAGTACAAGGCATTGGGTTTAATTTCCAGTAACACATAAACTGGGCATGATATTGCCCACCTGTAATCCTATCACTAGGGAGGATGAGGCAGGAGGATTGCCATATGTTAGAGGCTGCCTGAGCTACACAGTAGGTTCAAGACTAGCCAGGACTATACAGCAAGACACTGTTATAAAACAAACCAATCAACCCAAAAAAGAGTAGAAATAAATTTATAGTAATAATTAAAACGTAAGGCCCGCAACACTACTTGACCCCCAACAAACAAATGTAAAACCATGGGGAAATGTGATAAATAAATCATTGCAATAAAACCCAATACACCAGAAGCAGATACCGGGTCCTGAAGCAGCAGACCATAAAGAAAGTAAAGTAGAAAGAAAAGCAGAGCTAATGGAAAAAACAAACAAACAAAAACCACCTCAAGGAAGGCATACATGAGATGTACAAAGAGCTCAAAGTCGAGATAATCAAAGAGCTCAAAATGGAGATAGTCAAACAAACAGCAACCATTATAGGTAATAAGTTAAAGGAATATAAAGAAGAAACACATAAAGAGGTTAAGAAAGGAGTGAAAGAAATGAAGGAACAATTCAATAGAAATATAGAAAAATGAAAGCTGAACTCCAGGATATGAAAAACTCACACGAAAAAACAGGAAACCAGCCTGAATATTTCAAGGATAGATGATCAAATTTTGAAGATAAGATGGAGAAACTCAATCAGACATTCATTGAGGACAAAGAAAAAGACAAGTAGGAGGCAACTTGAGACCATCATGCTTAGTGAAGTGAGTCAGAAGCAGAAAGTGAAATATCGAATGGTCTCTCTGATATGAGAAACCCAGATCACAATTATCTGTTGGAACTTAATGTGGAAAATAATGGGAACTGGAAGTTGCACAAAATGCTCAAGATCGATGTAAACTTTAAATTTTGCACTTATATGTATCAATAAAATGGGAAAAAACAGAACAAAAAGACAAGAGGCTGGTTGTAACAGCTGATGAATGACATGAAAAGTATCAACCTTAGAATTATGGGATGGGTAGAGAAAACCGAGAAAAGAATAAAAGGACTCAAGGACACGTTCAAGGAAATTATGGAAGAAAAATTCCCAAATATAGGAAAATAAATGCACATTGACCTATTGAAGGCATGTAAAACTCCAAATAACTTTGACCAGAAGAAAATATTCTCATGATACGTCATAATTAAAATGCTAGAGACTGAACCCAAAGATACAATATTACAAGCTGTTTGAGAAAAACAGAAAGTACCTTATCAAGACAAACCCACCAGGATAACTGCAGACTACTCAACACAACCCTCAAGGCCAGGAGATCATGTTGTGACATTATCCAAGTGCTAATGGAACATAAATGCCAACTTAGACTGCTATATCTAGCAAAATTATCATTCAAAATAGAGGGAGAAGTTAAAGTTTTTCATGAGAAATTAAATCTAAAGAGATTCACGTACTAGAGCAGCATTACAGAAATTACTTAAAGGAATCTTAGAGTTAGGAAGACCAAAACCAGCACATATCAAACAGAAAAGGAAACAGCAGAAAGAGGAGAATGAACTTACAAGAATGTAGATCAAACAATCAACCGAATTATCATAATGACGACAGAAAGTAGCAAATACACCACTAGAATAACATTGAATATTAATGATTTCAATTCATCTATCAAAAGACACAGACTGGATGATGGGTAAAAAAACACAAACCCACTTTTTTTTTCTTGTAAGAAATCTGTTTTACCCATAAGGAAACACATGAACTGATAATAAAAGGATAGAAATCAATATTTCATGTAATTGGACCTAGGAAACAAGCAAGGTCTAGTTTTCTCAGATATTGAAGATTTCAAACCATCACAGATCAGAAGAGACAAAGATGGACACTATATACCACTTAAGTGAACAATTCAATAGAAGAAATTATAGTCATTAACATATATACTCCTTGTCTTAGTTACTTTTTCGTTGCTGTGACTCAATACCCAACACCCACAAACTCAGGAAAGGAAAGGTTTATGTTAACTCACAGTCTCGAAGGTCACAGTCCATTCAGGGGTGGTCGGCAACAATCGAAGTACATGGCAGAGACAGAGGTGGAGGCAGCTTCCCCGGACAAACAGGAAGACAAACTGAGGCTAGTTGAGACTAGTCCCAGAGTCCTCCAGGAGGGAAGGCAGGTGCAGCTTATGTATCCTTTCAGGTCTCCGCCCAGTAACCACTCCCTCCTGCATCCAGGTGTGGCCACTATACACCCTACACACCGTTAATCCCAACTTAATTGTGATCCATCCCTCCAGACCAGACCCCAGTCCACGAACATCACATGGTTCCGTTAAAATACATGAGACTTTTGGGGGACACTCCAGATCCTAACCACAACACTCCTATTTGAAGCACCCAGTTTTGAAAAACAAAAATTTACTGAACTTGAGAGGACATATCATTCCCAACACAATTATAGGAGAGGAACATGATATTCCACTATCACAGCTCAACTAGACAGTAAATTAACAAAAAAAGTATTGTCGTTAAACCACATTATAGAAAAATTAGACTTAAGAGACTGTACAACAAATATCGACAGAATACACTTTTTTTCTCAGCAGTACATGGAACATTTTGGAAAAGAGATCATATTATAGGTCATAAGGTATATTTAAATAAGTACAAAGGAGTCAAAATTATTCCCTGCTTACTTTCAGACCAGAGTGGAATAAAACTGTAAATCAATTTCAAAAGAAACTACAGAAACTATACAAATACATGGAGATTAAATAACTTTCTAGTGAATACATAATGAGTCACAGAAGTCAGAGAAGTCAAAAACTTCCTAGAGTTAAATGATGAAGGAAGCACATCCTACCAGAACCTGTAGAAAACAGTGAAGGCTGGCCTAAAGAGGGGATTCCTAACTATAAATGCAAAAATCAGTAAAACAAAGCAATTTCAAGTAAACAATTTAGTAACACACCTTAAGGTCCTAGAGAATCAAGAACAATCTAAATCAAAAAGTAGTAGAAGACAAGAAATTATAATAAGAGCAGAAGTTAATGAAGTTGAAACTTAAAAAAGGAATTAAAGAGCTGATTTATCAAAAGAACAAAGAAGATTGACAAATTTCTAGCCAGATTAATAAAAATGAAAAGAAAAAACCTGTATCAATGCAATGAGAAATAAAAGTGCAAAATCACAACAGACACTGCTGGAATTTAGAAAATTAAAAGCAACCATTTTGAGCACTTAACACTTCAATAAACTGGAGAACTTGGAAGATATGGATAAATTTCCAGATACATACAAAATACCAAAACTGAACCAAGAAAATATAAAAATTCTGCATAGACCATAACAAACATGGAAACTGGGACGATAATAAGGTCTCTACCCACAGAAAAAAGTCCAGCTTCACAACAGAACTTTACCAGTACTTCAGAGAAGAACATCAATGCTTCTCAAACTTGTCAATATCGTTGAAAGAGAAGGAACATTAGCAGACTCATTTTTTGGAACCTAGCATTACCCTGATACCAAAACTAGACAAAGACTTAACTAGCATAATTAGGAAAGAAAATTACAAATTAATTTTCTTGATGAACATACATGGAGAAATTCTCAACAAAATACTGACAAATAGAACCCAGCAAGTTATCAGAAAGATCATACACCATCATCAAATCAGCTTCATTCTTGGGATGTAAGGTCAGTTTAATATGTATAAATCAATTAATGTAATATAAATAAAAATGGTTATCTTAATTGATGCAAAAAAGGCCTTTGACAAAATCCAGCATTCAACCAAGAAACTTTAAGCTTACGAGTAACATAATTTTTGCCTGCACAATGGAGGCATTGCTTCAGGTCACTTTGTGTTTTGGATTCCATAAAGAAGACAATCCACAATATGGAACAGTGGTAACTGATGACCCGGGACACACCTGATTGATGTCAGTTTTCATTATATGTCCTTCTTCCCCTTTGCCTCGAGTTTCGTACTTGTGTTTTTCTACAATTGCAGGACATTTTATTTTTGATCACTGTTTATAGACAGCATCACTTACTGCAAGTCTTCAACTCTGTTTCTGATGTCCTTGACATAACATTCTGTAATCTAGACCAGGTTGCAATGCTTAAATTTTGGTCATGAAGATCTCTACCCCACAGCACCAAATTATATGCTTGTAACACCATAAATGCTTGAGATTTCACTGCTTGTTACACTACGTCAATTGTTGTCTTTTTCCTCTGAGGCTTGATAACATTTGTAGACTTTTTGTGTGTGTGCTATTTAGAAAGAAACCCAGGGCATTTGCACTTAGCTACATCCCCATCCTTTCTTTTCTTTTCTTTTCTTTTTTCTTTTCTTTTCTTTTCTTTTGAAATTATGCTTTATTAGTTGAAAGTTATAATTTGAATAATGTTGAACATGGAGAAGGCAGTGATGACTCAAAAACATGCAAATCAAAAAGTATACAATGATTATAAAAATTCAAACAAATCCCTGACTTCAATACATTGAAGGGCACACAATTCAGAAACTTAAAAAAAATGTAGTATGAATGTGTTTCTTTTCTTTCATTTCTTTTCATTTCAAGTTTTGAGGTAGAATCTTACTAAACCACTCTAGCTTGGTCTGAATTTGCAACCCTCCTGCCTCAGCCACCTAAAATTTAGGTTTTGGAAAAATTGGATTTCATTTTGAAAGTGTGCCCGTGGCAGAAAAATGAACCAGGTGGGTTCTTAATCAAGAAAGGAGGATCTAAAATTCAGATTTTCCCAAGGAGATGGTAGTTAGTGCTTCATTTAAATAACAAAAATATTCCTTACACTATAAACTTGTTGCCTTCTTGGGTGAAACAAGCTGTTAAAAGCAGATTTCAAAAATACTTGAGCAAATATCTAAACAAATCTTAGGAATCCAAGAATAAAAATTGGAGTGTACCCTTTGGAAAAAAGCTGCCCAGATTTATTATGTAAATAATCACGGCTTACATAAGCTAAGACAGCACTGGTTGTATCTTCTCTACATAAGCCAAGTCTATGAAATATGTTCATATCTCAAATTAGTTCCTGGGTAAGGCCAAGTAAATGAGAGTTCTATACAAGACTCTAGAAAAGAAAGTCAGTATGATCTTGTACATATGCATTTTGGGAATGAGTCCCAAACGAAGGCCAAATGAAAGGGAGTTTTAGGCAGAATTCCAAAAAGGAAGCTTTGGCCAAGTGGAAAAGCATCTTATGCTACATTTCTAAGAAGAACATTTATGTGTTGGCCAGCTTGTGTACAGTTAAAGTATTGTGAACTATAAAAGGTATGAGAAAAGGGCCTACTGCAGCAATCCAACTGTAGGAGTCTTAAGATTAAGGCCAAGAGTGGACCTCTGTGTTTGTATTCAAGAAGCATGCCAAAAAGTAACTCTTTGTTACTTATTCATTGCTGGGACACACTACTCAGCTTCTACAACTTAAGAGAGGAAAGATTTATTTTAGCTCACAGTTTTAGAATGTTTCAGTCAATTTACCAGCAGCTAGCAATGGGAGGAAGGGTCTGGAGAAGAACAGCTGTTCACAGCATCACAAGAGTAAAAATCGAGGGCCTTCAGAGGAAGTAAAGGAGGAGTTTATATCCTACACCTATAATCTAATCTACCACATACCTGTCCTCCATCACATACCTACAACCCAGCCAATCTGAAGAGAACCCACTTCTTAACAGCACATAGAATCCATAACATCCAAATTCATGAGGCTTTAGGGGACATTCTAAATCCAAACCACAACATTCTGTCCCTGGCTTCCAAAAACAAAACAAAACAAAAACATAAACAAACAAAAAACCTATGTACATCGCCTTAGGCAAAAAGCATTAGTCCATTTCTATGAGTTGCCAAAGGCTTTATAATTTCAGAATTGCCCAAGAATTTCAAGTCCAAAGTCTCTGAGACTCAAATCCAATCTTAGTTGTGAGCCCCTGTGAAAATCAAAGAAAAAAATTAAACATTTTCCATATACAATGGCACAATGTAAATATTCCTATTCCAAAATGAACAAATACGGTAGAAAGCAACTGGACTAAAGTAAGAAGGAAAGTCAGCAGAGCAAGTGTAAAATCTTACAGTTTTATTAATTCCTGTAGCTCTGTTGAATCCCATAGTTCTGTGTCCAGCACCCAGTACAAGATGTCACCCTGCTTCTATGTCATTGTCCCTAGCTTCAATCTCCATAGCTTCTCTTCTGGGCGGGATCCAGTCGCAGCCTTCCTCTGCAGACGATCCATGTTCCTGAACCTCCAACTTTCTGGAGTCTCCACTGCACCTTTAGCTTCTCTTTCATAGCTTCACACACTGGCTTCTCAGGGGCTATTGTGATTTGGATGTGGAATGTCTCCCAAAAGCTTCATGTACCTGTGGCTACTGTGTACTGTTAGGAGGTGGGACCTGGCTGAAAGGGCCAGATGCTTGAGGCTTGACTTGTAAGGGTGTGTGCTGGTTCCACACATTTTTCCAGACTTGGCTTTGTCCTGCCATATTGTGAGGATCTCTGTCTCCAGAGAACCGGCTCTGGCTCCGATTCTAGCTGTAGCATCAACAAGTGATTCCATCATATTCAAGCTGCCCATCCTTGAATGAACTGTGACTTTCTGAATATGTAAGCCACAATAAATGTTTGTGAATGTTGGGTATTCTCTCCCAGCAACAAAAATTAACTAAGACAGAGACACAGTGCCTGGTCTCAGTGGACTTCCTCTAAAATCTGGAAGGGAGCTTCTTGACCCCACAACCTTTGAATTCTATATGCCTGTGAAACCGGCACCATGTGGATGATGCCAAGGTCTGCTGCTGGGATTAACATTAGTCTGGCTCCCTTGGACCATAGTTGTAGCAGTTTCCAAGTGCCTAGATGGCTGAACTGTAGTGGCTCGACTCTGGCAAACTTTTCCCTCTTTGGCCTGGGTACTCTTCTCAAAGCAAAGACTTTTGCCTTTGTACTCTGAATGGGTAAAGGTTTAGCTGTTGCTGATTCCTCAGATACTCTCAAGTCACATTTCTTGTAGTCCTGATGCAAAGTACTTAACTTATTATTAATGGTAATCTTTTTTTAAATTCCATGTGCTATTTTTCTCCAACATTGCAGTCACTTTCTTTCTGGCAAAAGTGAACATTTTTGTATCTTTTTTCCTTTTTTTTCTCTTTTTCCCCTGGTGTAGAAAGCTGCAGGAGCTGGCTAAAAGCCTCATCAGTACTCACTTGAAAGCACCAACTTGGGGCTGCCCAGCAATTTCCTCCACCAGATAAGTAGCCCACCACACTTAATCACAGTTTGAAATAAAGTCTCAAGACAAGGGTAGAATGTCAACATTTCTTTTACCAGAAGGTAATATACATGGTCATGGTTTCTATACCAACTGCCAATAGAAATCTCCTTTCTATCTGAAACTTCTTGAGATTGACCTATACAATTCATACTTTTATCAGCATTCTGTTCCTCTGAACTCTAACCAGAATCCTCCATTAAACCTGGCTTATAGCAATCTAAGCCTTCTATAGTCAATGCCCTTAAACCTTTACTGATTCCTTTTATAAACCAATCCAAAGATTTCTAAGCCACAGCAACAACCCCAGTTCTGTGGTATCAATTTCTGTATCAGTTATTTATTCATTTCTGGAACACGTTAATCAACATCCACAACTTAAGGGAAGAAAGTTTCATTTTTAGCTCATAGTTTCAAAAGGTCTCAGTTCATTCATAGGCAGCTGGCAATGCCTTGAGGGATATGGTGAAGAACAGCTGCTCAGAACGTTGCAAGAGGAAGAATATGGGGCCTCTAGAACCTGGGGTAGGAGTGTGTATCCTTCGCAGGCCACATGTGTGATCTGATCCACTGCATACATATACACCACACTCCCACACTCCTGTAATCAACCCCTACTAACCAGACCCCAATGCCTAACAGCACATGGAATCCATAATATTTAAACATATGAAGCTTTTGGGGTACATTTAAGATCCAAATCATGACCGAGAAATTACATTGGATTCATGAGAAACCAATATTGAGAGAAAATCTAGTAAAAGTGATTCTACACAGAATTCCATAAAGGGAATGGCATGAATGTACTCAGAGAATCAGCTCCAGAAAAAAAAAAAAAACTCAAGAGAGAGGAAGATCTAAAAGGATAGGTTGGGAGGAAGAGAGGAATGGAGGGTGGTGTGTCTTAGGTGTATCTCCTTTCAGTTCGTGAAGATACTTTGTTTTGGTGCTGTACATGGAGACAGATTCTGTATTAGTCAGCTTTTCTATTTCTAAAAAGAATACCTGATATCCACACCCTAAAGGAGAAGAAGTTTTTATTTGGCCCAGGGTTTAGCCAATGATTACTTGGCTTCAATGCAGACATGCCATTGTAGGAAGACACTCTCAATTTGGTTATGAAACGGGAACTCTGGAAAATAAGCTCCACATTGACTCTAAGAAGAGGCTGAGATATAGCAGAGATGTCAGCTTGGCAGGTCAAGTTGGAACAGTAGCAGAGCCCAGCAATTTGAAAGGTGATCTTTCAGAGGAGGTGGCTGTACAGTTTGGAGGGAATCCATAGTGAGGTAGTAGTACCAGATGAGCAAAGCAAATGAGTGCAGGGGAAAGCAGTGGCCAAGGCATCACATTTCCACTATTAAGTTATATTGCAAAGCAACAGTGATTAAAATCATATGGTATTGGCACAAAGACAAGTGGGCCAAAAGAACAGAACTGAGGATTCAGAGACAACCTCAAGTATCCGCAGTCTGCTGATCATCAACAAAGCACCCAAAAGCATACAGTTGAGAAAGGATAGCTTATTTATGTGTTTGTTTATTTATTTTGAAACAAGGTTTCACTCTGCATCCCAGGATGGTTCTGAACTCAGTATGGAGCCCAGGCTGTCCTTGGACTCACAGCAATCCTTCTGCCTCAGCCTCCCAAGTGGTGGGATCGCAGGCATGCACCACTACACTTGGCTTACGTGGTGCTGGAGAATCAAACTCAGGAACTTATTTCTGGACTTAGCGCTTTCTAGGCAAGCAATTTAACCACTGAGCCATTCCTCCAGGCCCAGGATAGCCTATTTTATAAGTGGTTCTTGGAGAAAAAAATTATAAACTATTTCTCGAACAGGAGGCTAATAACTAGACTGTACAAGCATCTGAAGAAAAGCAGACTCCTCAAAACCAAAGACCCAATTAAATAAATGGGCAACTGAAAGGAATGGGTAATACTCAGAGAAAGGACAAATGGCCAACAAATACATGAAAAATATTCCACATTCTTAGAAATTATAGACATGGAAATCTAAACAACACTGAGGTACCATCTTACCTCCAGTGAGAATGGTTTTATCAAGAATTCGGAAAACAATAGATGCTTGGGGGGTGCAGGGAAGAAGAAATTATTTCACATTGCTTCTTGGACTGTAAACAGGTGCAACCATTAAATAAAACACTTAAAAGAACTTAAAATAGATATTTCATTTGACCTAGCAATACCTTTCTGGGAATCTTATCAAAAGAGTTAAAAGCACCATATAACAGAGATACATGCATGTCAATGTTTATAGCAGCACAAGTAATAATTTCTAAATCATGGAAGATGTCAAAATATACACCAACAAACCAATGGATAAAGAACATATGGTGTATATACACAGAGGAGCACTACTCTACCCTGCCATAAGGACAGATCTGAGGCATTTGTAGGAAAATGGATACAACTCGAGACCATTATCCTTAGTGAAGTGATTCAGAGTCCAAAGGTTAAATCTCACATGGCTTCTCCAATGAGGAACTCAGTGTATAAATGAGTAATAGAGACAAACAGATGAGATGCTGGAAGGCAGGGAGATGGGTATGTGGAGAGGAAAAGGGAAAAAAGGAGGATGAAGGCAGGAAAGGGAGAGGGGAAGTGAATGTGAAGTTGATGTATATGTATGTGGGCAAATTTCTGAAGTTTACTATTAGCACAGTGTATTGCAAATGCGTAGTAAAAAAGTCTTGGTGGAAGGGTAAGTCAAGGGAAAGATGCCTGATCCCTGGTTTCCGGGGAATAGAGAGAAAAGTGTAAGCAACAGAAATGCATCATCCAAAGGCCTCTCCCTGGGAACTTACCTCCTTCAGCCAACTCCGCTGCCGGACATCCCACTTACCTACCATCTCATCAACTGACTAACTTTCACTATCCACCCATTTTCCAAAAGTCTCACATTTGAACACATAAAACTTTCAGGACACATTTTAGATTTAAACCATAACAGTCTAAAATAACAGCAAAAACTGATTGGTTTTTCAAAAACCAGTTTACTGGCCAGAAATCACTAAGATTCTGAGAATTTTAGTTGGAACTGCATGTGCCCCAGATGATGTCTTGCTTTTTCACTTTCTGACAACAGAATCATTACCTGTTCATCTTCCTTTAATCTTTTCAGCACTTGTCCATTTTCTTCTATGTTTGTGCAAAAATTGTCAAAATATACTATTTCATTACTATTTAGACATGTTTTTGTGTACATATGTTTATCTACACAAAGATACGTTTAAATAGGAAAAATACATGTCCTATGTATATGTCTAAATGTCTATTTATGTCTATATATATATATATATATATATATATATATATATATATATAGTTACCGGGGGTTGTGCCTAGCTCCTCTCAAGCTGGGGTTGAATTTTCAATCCTTCTGTCTCAGCCTCCCAGAGTATTGGAATTGTAGGCTTGTGCCACCAGGCCCTGCTATATTTTATTGATTAATTTTCTATAACCAAATAGTTCTTATTGCTTTAAAAAAAAAGAAGCATATATATAAGTATGCTGTAAAGCTCATTCTTGTGATTAAAGCATCTTTAGTACATGATCTGTTTCAAAGCTGATTGATGTGGATTTGCATTATGGGTCCATTAGACATTGTAAGGTTTAGGGGAAAAATTTTAATATCAGTAAGTCCCTATCAGTAACACAAAGACAAAAATTTAGCTTGCTTTATAGAGACTAGAGACCATTTTAGTGGGTCTTGTGCATACAGATTGCTCACTGATTGTTTGCAATGATGACGATGATGATGCTCACAATGAAGAAGCAGATATCAAACTATAAAGGGACTACCAGTTCAGACTAAAAGTTTTTAAATGAACGTAATATGCAGCTACTTATGGAGATGGAAAGTTTTTAAATCATTCAGGTTTTTCAAGTTTAGTACCAAACAGCATCATGAGAAAACAGTGAGGTTTCAGAGAAAAGTGTCAGAGCCAAAGATGGCCCTAGCTAGTGTCACTTCACCAGGGCCATTGGATAATGAAAACAGTGGATTCTACTGTTTTCATATTCAAGCAATTGGTCAAATAGCTACATAAAATGTATTATTTGTAATATAAGAAACCTGAGTATTATGGAATGTGAGCATAACTTCAGCTGTATTGTATTATTTAATTTAATAACTTAAGAGATTATCTTGCCTTTTCAGCCTCTATGATCTGATAGAACACTGCTCTGTTCTTAATCCAGTCATTTGAGAATATTGATTTTACCTGATAAATACAAATCAAATAATCCAATACTGAGATGTTCCACAGCCTTGTTTGTTACTAGAAAATAAATGTCTTTTCTATGTGTCTCACCCAATTCGTGGGGTTTCAAACCATTAACAACTCCTTCTTGGGAGACTCCTTTTGATCCCATGAAAGATAGGAACCTTCCCTTTCCTCTTTTGCAATTCTGGAGGAAGACTGCCATGATTTCAAAGCCCAGAGATAGAGTCTCCTGTCTGCTACAGGAGGACAAAAGGTTGATTTCCATAAAATTAACATAATTGAATTAGGAGGTCTGTAAGTAGGGGATGTAACTCGGGAAGTGAGAAAAGAGCTGGCACAGGCCACTTGTAAGATCTGCTTCCCCTAAGCCTGGACCCTGTTTATTTTTTTTCCCCCCTAGGTATATAAGACTCAGAGGAAATAATGAAGTTGTCCCATACATGTTCCACAAGTCCACCTGAGTGGAACATTTTTTAATTGCACATGCTTATCCAATCCCCTGACAAACCAAGCAGTGGATGTCATGCTGGCCTTGACACCAACTGACTTTACCATTTGCTTAAAAGAGTTCCATGTACTGTACTTGACCCTTGGGTATCTTTGCTGTCCTATCCTCTGCCTGTGACATGTAAGTTCCCAGTCAATTTTCATCTTCATGTCCAAATACTCCTCCAATTTTATCACTTCCCTTCTAATCAACTAAGTATTATCCCATAAACCTCCACCTATTCCAGTTCTTTATCATCTTTATTCTAAGTTTCAACTCTAAACTCCATCAAGTCTTCCAGCCAGAAATTTTCATTATTGGGGTACACAAAGAAAGAAAACTGGATTGTGGCAGTTACGTGAGGTCCACCAGTCAAACAGCATGATTGGCTATCTTCCATCCACCCAAAACTTGGTGTTAACTAACGGCAACTTGGAGGAGGTATGAAGAACACTTTATTTAAATATTTTATAAATATATGTAGTGTGCATGTAATTTAAAGTAGAAAAAATCTTTAGAAATTTGGGAGTCTGATAAGTATCCTTCTTGGGAAAAAATGACAAAGATTCACCAGAGTTTTGCAATTCTGCATGTAGTACTCAAAATTCATTCTGGTTTGGCATATTTTGGGTGTGTATTTTTTATATTTGAAGGTGAGCTTTTAATGAAATACTCAGAAATCTCAAAATCTGTCTCTTTACTCCTTTCTTTCCTCTCTCTCTTTCTCTTTCTCTCCCAGAAACTTAATCAGCTAACCATCTAGTGAATAAATCTTCTTGCCATTAATTATTCACAAGCCAGACAAGCTCTCCTGACATCACTTTTAGCTGGTTCTTTAAAGGATATGATAAAAAATGTGGACAAGAGTAAAACAAAAACAAAATTTAAGAGAGAGTTGCAAAATGGTTTTATAGTAACAATTTATAATTTTTCTTAATTATCTTATCTCTGCATAGCCATAGTAGACATTTCTCTGTAGAGATGAAAGAAATACAGTGGAAGATTTTCCGCAAAGATATTTATGTTATAGCTGTCACTGGTGTCTTTGCTTTTGACATTTATTGGAAGACTAAGATAAATAGCTTCAGAATGTGAACAAAACTACTCAAGTTCTGTAGGTCCACTTGGCCATTTGACCAACATGACCCTATTCTTGCAATGTTTAATAATTTTTACCCATGCCAACAAATGTCAGCTATTCCCTTGACTAGCAGTTGTCATGGTAACCACCAAAATTCACCCCAAGCACATTCAACAAATACACAAAATATGTATAGTCTCTTCTTCTCGGTGTGCTGTTCCTTGGAGAAGTACTACCTTTTGGGCAACACTACACTAGTACTGGGAAGAGTCTACCTCATCCACGTTTGTTTCATCTGGATCACTAAAACTATGACTGTAACAGCTGGTGAAAATGCATTTTTCCTCATTCTTTAAAAGGAGTAAATTTTAAGACGATTTTAGACGGCACCTGTGCCTGGTGGTGCAAAACTTTTCTGTTGTGATTTAGTTTCCTTTATGGATGGAATATAAATCATTTCTAAACACATTATCTACTACAAAACACCATTTCTCCTTATTTTGAAAGAAACAAATAATGGTTTCCTTTTCCGGGACCAAGCAGCAAAGAAAAAGTAACTGCGCGATACTGTTTCATCCACAATTAGTGCTCTCTATTGCCTTTAAAAGCATATATTTGATGGCTGGAGGAAAGACACAGTGGTTAAATTGCTTGCCTAGCAAGTGCAAGGCCCTGGATTCAATTCCCCAGCACCACATAAACTGGGCGTGGTGGTGCACTTTTGTAATCCCAGCGCTTCAGAGGCTGAGGCAGGAGAATTGCCATGAGTCCATGACTAGCCTGGGTTCCATAGTGAGTTCAGGATGAGCCAGGGCTACAGAGTGAGACTCTATCTCAAAAAATAAAGCACATATTTGGCAAGACATTCCAATTTTCTGTGCTTATTCCAATGTAAACCGAGCAAGGTATGCTGAGATAAATCCATTCTTCTTTCACATTATATAAAGAGGGTTGACTGATAGTGAGAATTATGCTTAGGTCCCAAAATAATGAAAGACATCAAGAAGTTCGTAGTCATTCTTAATCATATTTTGTTTTGTTTTACTCATTCTCTGGTTTCCTCTAATCTCACGACTGCCTCCATCTTTGAACATAGCTGTTTCTTGCCCTTTCCTGTATGTCTTTCATGACACCCAAATAAATGGGTTTAGCCTTTTCCTCCCTGCTTCTCTGCTTCCTCCACCACATATGTACCCACTTTCCGAACTTCCAGCCTCCATCTGCTTTTTTTTTTTTTTTTTTGGTTCACTTGTACATCTGGACTACAGAAGTTCTGGCTTTTATTTGTACCTGCTTCATACCAAGATAAGTCCTCATGTCTCAGTTCAGGGCATTCTCAGTCTCTTGTTTTCCTCGTCTTTTACCTCATTTTACCCTGATCCTCCTAATCTTGAGCCACATGTGTATGAAGAGATAAAAAGGTAAACCAAATCATAGAATAAAAACCTAACATTTTTCAAATGCCTGTAAATGAGGTGAGAGTTAACTCGTAATAAAACTAAACTGGTAATAAAACTAAAACATTATCTTTTGTTAGTCTTGCTAAGGATTGGTGGTAGGTAATGCATTGTGGGAAAAAGCATATATATATATATATATATATATATATATATATATATATATATATATATGTATGTATGTATATATATGTAGATATATGTAGATATATGTGGATATATGTGGATATATATATGTATATAATTTGACAACATCTCCTGCTTCTTCATCACTTTCTCTAGGAGAATAAAATGGTGAGGAAGGAATTAAATTTGTTCATGATAAATTAAATTGATCATGAAATTGAGACAAGTAGAATGCATTAGTGTTCCTTTGTGTGGGCATGTATGTACTTTAGCACATGCATCTGTGTATCTGACCCACATACACAATAATTATGGATTTCTTTCTCTCAGGAAAAATAAAAATCTACTTTTTTCTAAACAAAATAGAGATAGGATATTATTCCTCCTCAATCTATCTTTCACTGACTGAAAAACACAGGTTTGTCTGGAGATATTCCTGTTGAACTTAAAAAAAAATTGTTATAAAAAGTATCCTTGGTCCTAGGAGAAGGACATTCTGTATACCTGGTTATTGTTGAACAGGATTTTGTCTCTCACAAAAATGTGAATAATGACTAAGTTCTTTTGTTTTATCAATTTTGTCATTTGCATTCAGGAAATGAATACCAGAGCTATTATTCTTTTTTATTGACTATAGTTTAGAACATTCCCATTTTGCGAAATTATGAGACAGCTTTTATTCTATGTCTTCAATTAAATGTAAAGAC
Organism: Ctenodactylus gundi; assembly: GCA_004027205.1. NCBI lineage: Eukaryota > Metazoa > Chordata > Mammalia > Rodentia > Ctenodactylidae > Ctenodactylus > Ctenodactylus gundi. Next base: position 350,058 of record PVKB01000823.1, read on the forward strand.
TTAAAGACAAAAAGTTCTCCAAAACTCAACATTGATAATTTATTTCACAGTGGTTGGAAGCAAGTCCTGATAGAAATCAGCATCATAGCACAAAAGTAGTCTATTAGGAGACAATGCACCATGGGATTTTTGTATATCTGTACATATCTTAGTTATCTATTTGCTGCTGGGACAGAATTCTCATTATACACAAATTAAGGAATAAAAGATTTATTTTAGTTCACAGTTTTAGAAGGCCTCAAATAGTCTGTTCATGGGAGGACGGCTGCAGTGGGAGCATATGATGGATTTGTAGTTGGAGAAAAGCTCATCATGTCATGGCAGACAGAAAGCCAGGTGAGAGAAGAAGGGTGGAGCTAGCATATTCTCTTCCAGGTCCTGACCCCGTGTTCTACCCCAGTGATTTACCCCTTCCTGCCAGCTCTCGCTTCCCAATAGCACATGGTCCTGCAACTATTTTTCAAGAACACCTAAACACATGAGGCCTCTAGGGGACACTCTACATCCAAACCATAACATTCTGCTCTTGACCCCCAAACGACTAATGTTCACATTCTTACACAAAATGTACTCAGTCATTCTCTAGGAGTTGCCAATATCTTAATTTCAGCACTGCTAAAAAGTCAAAATCTGAGCTGTATCCTCCAGGACTCAAGGCAAAATCTTAGTTGTGAACCTCTAAAAAATCAAAGAAAAGTTAAACACTTCCAATGCACAGTAGCACTGGATAAATAGTCCAGTTCCAAAAGGGAGGAATAAGAGGATAAAAAGTAATTGAACCAAAACAAGCTCTAACCCAGTTGGACAAGGGTTAAAGAATTGAATACTACAGATCTGTATTTAACACTTGCGGGCAAACTGTGGTGAGATGTGAGCTTCAAAGGGAGTGGCTGACCCTACCCCCACAGCATTGCCTCTAGATGTAAAGTCCTCAGATTTTTATTTTGGGATCCCTCTGTTCACAGCCTGAAGCCTTCCTCACTAGATAATCCATGTTTCTGGCATTTCCAAATATATGGGGTCTCTACTACTTCTTAGGCTTCTTCATGATTTCATGTATTGCCCTCCTAGGGGCACACTACCTAACCTCCAAGTCCTTCCTCCAAAAACTGGGTAGGAGCCTCCTTGACCCCACAACCCTGGAAATTTGCATACCTGTGAAACCAGCACCATATGGAAGCTTTCCGGTCTGCTATAGGCTTGAGCAACAATGTGAACCCCCTTGGACAATTACTGCCAAGATCTCTTAGTTTGTAGATTGCTGAACTACTTGGGGATTTTCTTTCCTAGGTTGCCCTGTAAAATACCCCGGGGGTCGCTTTTTTAATGCAAAGGCCCTTACCTTTCCACCTTTTTAAGTGATAAATGGCGAGACTTTATTGATTGCTGAGACACCATCCAGGTGTCTTCTTTTATAGTGCTAATTCCAAATACTTGGCTTCTTTTTCATGTTAGCTTCTTTAACAACTGTGCTATATTGTGCCCCACCTTTGCAGTACATTTTAATCTGGCAAAACTTGGAATATTTTACATAATTTTCCTTTGCTACTATGTCCTGCTTTTTGCCATAGAATTGGTTAAAAGCCACAGGCAGTATCCATGTGACAACCTGCATATTGGTCTTCTTTGAAATTTCCTTTGCCTGATTAAGTAGTCCACTGTCCTTAATCACAGCTTCAAGTGAAGTCCCAGGACAAGAGCAAAATGCTGATGAATTTTTGTCAGAACATGGCATGCATGATTTGTAGACCAATAAAGTTCCCCTTCTCATGTGAAACTTCTTGAGCTTGAACTTTGCAATCTACCCTTTTATCAGTGTTCTGGTCTCTTCTCAACTCTGACAAAAAAAAAATTCCCACAAAGATTGGCTCAGAACATTCCAAAGCTTCTCCAGCTAGCATTTTCAATCCTTTCCAAACTCCTGCTGTAAGCCTAACACAAAAGCTTCTGACTCACACGGTCAAGTAAAGTCAAAGCAATAATCCCACTTCTCTGGTACCAAGTTCAGTCTTATCTACTTATTCATTGCAGGAACAGAATACGTGACACCTACAAGTTAAGACAGGAAAGATTTATGTTATCTCACAGTTTCATAAGGTCTCCACAGTCCATTCATGGGTGGGTGGCAATGACGAAGCATATGGCAGAGGTGTAGTCAGAGAAAAGGAGAAAAGTTCTTCACAGCATGGCAGACACAAAGCCAAGTGAGAAGGAAGGGCTGGAGCTACTGTCTACCTTTCTGGGTCCTTCCCTTGTGACCCTCCCCTTCAAACCAGGCCCTTCTTCCCAATATCACATAGTTTCATAGCCATTCCACAACATCTAAATACATGAGGCTTTGGGGGAATATTCTAGATCTAAATCATAACCGTAAATTTTATGAGCAAAGGCATTTTATTTGTTCTTAAAATTTCTTTAGGCATACTTGTTCATTGGATATCCTTGGAAAATACAGATAATGTCTTCTATTAGGTCCAAATACAACTTCATTTCTGTTCTATTCTAATAAAGACTATTTCTTCATCTGAACAAACAGGAAGGTACTCTTACTTCCTATTATGAAAAAATGCTCAGGTTATCTAAGGTCAAATTTTCTCCTCTGAAATGCCACACACTGTATGCTGGTTCCTCTCGGGTCCAATGTGTCCTTTTAGAACTTAGAACAAGAAAAATGTACACAGATACATGGATGCCAATTGTACCATGAGCAATAAAGTTCTTTACCTCTGACGAAGGAGTCTTATGTTTTATACCAGTATCCATGACCTTTCTTGTTATAACACAGTCATAGTGAAATTTTCAGTGTAAGGTTCAAGTTACATTGATTATTTTTGGTGATCTCAATTTTAAGTTTCATAATTAATCTATGTCATATTTTGTGACTGAATCTCTCTATAACAAAGATCTGAGTGCTGGCTTGTTTAGAAGAGGTTGAAATAAGCTATTTTTATTATGTTTTATCCTAATGTAAACTCTTGCTTAGTTCAAGTCCTCTGTTTTCACCACTTGAAAAAACTATTATACTATTTAATATCCTAATTTAAAATAGTATTATACTATTTTAATAACTTAATGAATAATTTGCACAGTTTTCACCAATATGAGAGCCTGGACATTTAAACAAACTTGGAAAATTTCAACTAGTAAGAATAATGTAAAGATATTTCAGTATCACCGATTTTAAGAGTAATTCCTGTTTGTATGTGTTTGGGTAGTAAGAATTATAAAGTGTAAAACATGAAATTAGAAAAATTAATAGAAAGAAATAAGATGGATATTTACATATATGTGTATGTATGTATGCATGTATGTGTAATGGCTTTTATATCTTTGATTGCTATTTAGGAGCCATTTAGTATTTAAACTGTTCTTGTGAAATAAAGGAAAGGAAACACCATAAGAAAAACATTGCCACATTTAGTGAAACATCCCATTCCTTTCTAAGGATATTTGTAAATAATGTAAACAGCATGCTAAAAGTATTAAATAAAATGTTAATCATAAACTACCTGTAGCATCCAGAATCAGTAAATGGCCTAAAGGAAATAGTATTGCTGACACAGCTTCATCTATATTGGAAGAGCAGAATCTAGATGATACTGTCATATGTATGGAACTGAGTCACCCTCAGATGTTTTTGGCAAATCCATATAACAGATGAAGACTTCTTTTCTTTCTTATGGCAAGCTTTGAGTGTTAGGTTAAAAGAAACTGGCAGAAAACAAAAACATAACCAGCAGAAAGAGAATTTGACCCTAAAATTTATTGTCCCCAGCATCTTATGCCTGGAGAGTAAGTCCAGGTGTTAAAAGGATTATCTTGATTATAAGGTTGTCAGAGCTTTTATATCATGTAGGTTAATTAGTCCTCATGGGGGTGGGAATTGGGCTGTTTAACTGGTGTGTGGGCCAGGAACTGGGCAGCAGGACAGAGCAGAGTTGTCTGAAAGATTAGGAGAACAAGCAGTGAGTTAAGGAAGACAGGTCTCTGGGGGTCAGGGTTGTCAGTATCAGCTCACAAAAGGTTGGGCCTAGCAAAGTTTTTATGTTTGAACGTATGAAGTTTATTAAGGGTGATGAGAGTTGTTAAGGCTGAGAAAGTTACTCTGGTTGGGAAGGAATCAGGAGTTCCTATCTTTAAGCCAAGGTCATTCACAGAAAACCAAGTTCTATGTGTGAGAAGGTGGTGGGATTCAGCACAGAGTCACAGCATAGGACCCTCACAATGAGCTGCCACTCTTTTTGATTAAAAGCATCTCTAAGTAGTTGAAACAATAGCAAATGGTCACATTCAACAGAGTCGGCTGAATTACTATTTTCAAATTAATAACATAGCCATTTGAGATAGTGACACTAGAAAACAACATGAAAATTCTTAACATTACTGAGGAAAAAACACTACTGGTAAGTGTAAAAAAAAAAAAAAGAAAAGAACAAAAGTATCATCTCTAGTCCAGTATCAATGATAATTTTTAGAGGACTGATGACATTGTTGGGCAAGACAATGAAAGTTGGATGAATAGAACAGCACAATGTTAAATATTCACTGAGTTATTTATTTGATGTGCTTTTCACTTGTAATCTACATAAATGAAGGACGACTTTCTCTTACCTCATTTTTGTCCAGTTTTTGTCTCATCTTTTCTTTATGCTATGTTAGTCTAACTTGAATTCTTTTCATGTTCTACTAAATTATTCTTCTACTTTATCTTAATCTAACTCTTCCGATGATTGAAGACCAAAGCAATCTTAGTCACCCTGTTATTTGTTTGCTTCCTACCCTAAAATTACCACTGTCTACATTTTTAGAATATTTTCAAATACAATTTATCTCCATAAAATATTTTACCTATTATTTGTCCCTGTTCACCACTTATTGATGAAGACAGGCACAAAAGCAAATTAGTTCCAAAAAAAGGCATAAACTCTAATTTCAACGAGGCCAACACTGTTTAGTATTGTTTAATACTAAAGTGTTGACAAACATTTTCATTCGTCTAGATGTGGAGCTTTTGGAATGTGACTGGGTCATGGGATCACGAAAATCATTAGTGATGAATTCATAACTGATTGCACTAGTAGGAGGCCTGGTTGGAGAAGGTGAGTCACTATTTGAGTTCTTTGTAAGGATATATTCTGTCTCCAGCCACTTCCTTGCTCTGTAAAGTGATATTCTCCCCCTCCTCCATCTCTCTCTATCTCTGTCTCTATCTGTCTGTCTGTCTCTCTTACTTCTAGCATCCATAGATTAAACAGCTTTCCCCGCCATGCCCTTTCACCATGATGCTTCTGCCCTGGAGCCCTTTCACCATGTTTCTGCCCTGGAGCCAGCCAATCACGAACACAAACAACTGAAACTGTGAGCCAAAATGTACATTTTCTACTTCAAGTCGCATGTATCAGTTACTTTATTCCAGTAGTGGAAAAATTGGCCAATACATTACTATTCAAGTGTTTTGTAAAAATATACAGACTGTAATGCTGTATCTCTCGCATCAGTTCAAAAATCCTAACTTCAATTTTAAAGATTCAAAGGTAACTTCTGTAAAGTTTTTGGTAGTTTTTTTTTTTTTTTAGTGTTAAGCTTACTATAAACAGAATAATGCAAGATTTTGCTGAGAATGAAACTGAAAAAAAAATAAATGGGGAATTATGACATGTTCATGAATAGAAACTGCAATAAATTGAAGAGTATTATTCTTCCTAATTAAACTTGTAGACCGACTGAATACAACCACATTTTTAAAAGCAGCAGCAGTGTGTCTTTTAAAAGAAGAATTTAACAAAATGATTTTAAAGTTTATATGAAAGTATAAAGAGCCTAGAATAACTGAAATAATTTAGAAAAACACATTATATTGATAGTATTTACACTTGACATGATATATTATGAAGTTATTACATTCAAGACATGATATTACTGGCATGACAATGGAGATATTGATAAACTAAATATTATAAAACACTGAAAAATATAGTTCTCACATATCTGATAAACTAATTGAAATAATTTTCTTTTACTTCCAATATCAATCAGTGGTAAAGCATTACTTTCAAAAACTGTACTGGGAAAAACCAAGTATTTTCTTAGGAAAAGAACTGAACTATAACCCCAGCTTCTCATCTTTTTCATAAATTAATACATAAAAGGTCTTAAACAAACAAAAAAACCAGGATTTAGAACTTTCAAGAAAGCAGTAAAATTTTCTTATGAACTTGGCCTAAGCAAATAATTTTTAGTTACCATAGAAAGCAAAAACAAAAGACAGTAAGTGAGCATTTAATAAAGTTATATTAGTATAAAAACCATGGAATGAGAAAAATACTTGCAATGCATATACTCGACCAAAAACTAGTCTTCAGAATATAATGAAGAAACTTATAAATCAGTAATAGGACAGCAGCCCAATAAAAAGCAGGTGCAGAATTTGACAAAATACTTCTAAACAGGATGGTCAGAAAGCACATAAAAAAGTCAAGATTATGAGCTGTAGTAAATTGAAAAAATAAAAATCAGATTCTACTCTAATTCTACCATTAAAATCAAAAGGACATTATATCAAATATTGCTTAGGATTTGAGGTAATGGCATTTTGTAAAATGGTAATTCTGACACAAAGTTAATAGGGCTATCACTGTGGCCTGAATATTCCTGTTATCCAAAGATATGTAGTAATTCTAATTCCTGATGGGGTGATATTACAAGTCATGGTCTTTAGAAGATGATAGTTCATGAGGTTGGAGCCCTCATCAATGGTCACACTCTCCTTATAATGGAAACTCCACAGAGTTCTTTCACTCTCTTTTCTGCCATGTGAAGTTACTGCAAGAATACTGTAGCCTGCAATGTGGAAGAGAGCTCCCACCATTCTAATCTTAGAATTTCAGTCTTCAAAGCTGTGGTAATACCTTTCTCTTGTTTCTAAGTTACTCATCTGTAATATAGACAAATAACTATGGCAGTCACCTTTGTAAACAATCAGTTTGGTAGATTCTTTTGCTGTTGTTTTGGCCAATTACATTATTGTTTAGTATGTTAATATTTTAAAAGCACATAATACTTTTAATTGTAAAATGTGTACCAACTTACTACAGGATGTATTGCAATAAACTAATCATTACTTTTTATTTCTTTTTAAAATTGGAATTTAAACCTAAGTTCTTCACACTGAGCTACATTTCCTATTCTTTTCTTTTTTCTTTCTTTCTTTCTTTTCTTTCTTTCTTTCTTTGTAATTTTGAGATAAAATCTTGCTAATTTGCTAAGTCATCCAGCCTGGGTTTGAATTTGCCAACTTCCTGCTTCAGCCTACCGGAGTGCAAGGATTGCTGCTATACATCACCGTGACCAGCTAACCTACTTACATTGAAAATATCTTAAGTCAAATATGCACTCAGTACATCTAAAATACTGAGCCTTACAGCTGGAGTATCCATTAATCCTGGTGATTTTTGTGGCAAGATACTATTGCATCACACATATTGCTATCTTGAGGAAAAAGCTTCAAAATTCATATTATAGTGTCTAATGTGTACTTCTTTCACAATATCGTACAAGCTACAAAAAATTATATGTTGAAACATTCTAAGTCAGCAAATTTACAATAAATTTATGGAATGCAATAGAATGCTTTGATGTATGTTTACAATGTTGAATAGTTAAGTCATACTAATTAACAAGTCCATCACCTTGCATACTTACCATGATTGTAACCGCTGCAGTGAAAACATTTCAATTCTACTTTTAGCATTTAAAAATATATAATTTTAATCACATTTTTTTTGCAATAGATCTCTAAGTGTCACTTTTGTGTAACTGAAACCTTATGCCTTTTGAAAAACATCTCCTGTGTCCCCGTCTAGCCTGCTCACTCAGCTGCTTCTACCATCCAGTATTCTATTCTTACTGCTAGCAGCTTCATATTTTTAGATTCCATGTGTGAGTCTGTGCCCTAGATGTCCTTTGTGCCTGGCTTATTTCACTTAACATAATATCCTTCAGGTTGATCCATGTTGTAGCAGATGACAACATTTCCCTATTTTTAAAGGCTGAACAGTAACTCCACTGTGGACCCACAATTTTCTGCTTATTGGTCTGATAATAGACACCTAGGTTACCTCCATGTCTTATTTAATGTCATGTGACTAATGTCACAAAGAGCATGAAAGTGCATGTCTCTTCAGCATGCTGACTTCTATTTCTTTGGGTATATACCCACAAGTAATATTGCTGGACTGAATTGTATTTGGGCTTTCAGTTTTCAAGAGAAACACTCAACTGTTTTCTATAATGTCTGTATTAATTTACATTTTTACCATCAATAAACAGTGCTTCATTTTCTTCACATTCTTAGCAAAATTTGTTATATTTTTCCATTTACTAATATTCATTTTAATAAGTGTGAGCCGATACTGCACTTTTTAAATTTCTCTGATGATCAGTAATGATGAGTGTTTTTATATACTTCGTCACCATTTGTATGTTTATTTAAGAGTTTACTTAAGCGCTTTACTCCCTTTTCTGATTGGATTATAAGGACTTATTTTTGCTTATGAGTTTTTTACATATTTTGGATATTGATATTTTCTCATATATATAGCCTGAAAATATTTTTCCTACCCTGCTATGCTCCTCACACTATTATTTCCTTTGTTAAGAAGAAAGTTTAATTTGATACAATCACATTTATTTGTTTTTGCTTGGGTTGTTCGTACTTTTATAGATCTAAAAATTGGCTAGGGCTTATGTCATGAAACATTTTTCTTTGTTTTCATCTGTCTAGTAATTTTAAAGCCATATGACCTACATGTAAGAACTTTTAATCCACTTTGAGTTGATTTTTGCTAATGGTGTGAGATAATGGTCCAAATTAATTCTTCTAGTTGTACCATTTCTCCAACAGAATTTATTATGGTGACCATCTTTTCTCCAGCTATGTCTCTTGGCAAGATCATAAATGCATGATTTTATTTCTGAGTTCCTTGGCATGTTTCATTGGCCAATATGTCTGTTTCTTTCACAGTACCATACAGTTCTGATGATTACTGCTTTGTAAAAGATATGTAACTTAGGTAATGTAATACTTCTAGTTTTGTTCTGTTTGCTCAGTTGCATTAGCCAGTGTGTGTTTTGTGGTTCCATACACGTTTTCAATTTTTTTCTCTTTCTTTAAAAATTATATTGAAATTTGACAAAAAGTTACATTGTATCTACATATCAGTGAAGTTCAATAGAAAGAATAGTGAATGAACTATTCAGAATTAAAATAATACCAGGTCATAACCACAATATAATCCTCACAAAAAGCTAATGAGGGAGTCACTGTATTCATCCACTTATTACAGATGAACGATCTGAGACTCAAAGTCATACTCCCAGGAAATAAAAGTGACTTAAACAGGATTTTCTTTGATGCTAGGGTAATATCCCAAAACAATGTGTTAGGTCTTATAATAATTTGCTTATTATCCCCCCAAAATCAAAAAGACATCAAATAAAATGAAAAGACAAATTCCATCAAGCATTCTTTTTGATTAGAGGGCAAAATTTATTCTGATGGATCATTTCACTCATCAAACACTTCATTCTAATTACAAACACAATGTTTAAGAAAGCATCATGAATCTTTCATAATTTGCTTATTTGCATCATTTAGACTTTTACTGAAATAAATACAAATCATAATATGCCCACAACAACTTGTCTGCACTAATTAAATTTGGTTTTCCTCTAATCATGAATTTCTACATCAGGAATTGGACTGAACCATAACCTTATGGGTCTGCCCTCCAGGCAGGGTTCCTCTCCTGCCTACAGCGACCATGACATGTATAACATGAGACCAGGAGCAATTAGGGTGGCATTCTTTTCAGAAGTGATGAATACAATGCCTATCATCGAAATTATCAGACCTGAAAATAGAAAATGGCTTGAGAATCCTGTTTAAATTTCAAATCATAGTTAAACATGTTTCCTGAAATTTGTTGAACTGTTTCCCTCTTTGTTTTCCCTGGTCTCTGTACAGCTTTACACCACACACTTGATATGTTCGCTGAAATAATTAAAATCATAACATGTATTATTTCAACATCTTCCACATTTTAGCAATTGTTGGTTTTGCTGCTATAAACATACATATACACAGACCAATGGATATGAAAATTGTGGTTTATGTACACAATGAAGTACTCTTCTTTCATGAAGACAGTTAGATTTGAAGCTTTGCAGGTAAATGGACACCACTCGAAAGGATCATGCTTAAGAAAGTGAGTCAAATACAGACGGTTAAATATCACGTTTTCTCTAATATGAGAAGCCCAAAGTACAGTTAGTCGACAGAACCAAATGGGTGTGATAATGGGAGTAATGGGGGATAAAGGAGGGGATGGGAGGGCCAAAAAGGAAGTGGGGAAGAGAATGTAATGTTGACTTGATATGTATGTGCACAAAACACTCAAGCTCTATGTCGCCATTGTGTATCACATATACATTAATAAAAATGAGGAAAAAAGATAAAATCCAGTAACCAGCATAAGATACCAGCACTAATGGCTACATTGCCAGAACTGATATACAGATTTAAAGCAATTCCTATTAAAATACGAACAATTTTTACAGTCTTAAAATTCATATGCAACCAAAAGATAGTCAGAATAAGCAAAGCAAAACAAAAGCAGTAGGTGTTATGATTTCAGACATCAAGTTATATTACAAAGCAATGGTGATAAAAAAGAATGGTTGTTTTGGCACAAAACCAGACAGGTTGATGAATGGAGAAGAAATGAGGATGCCGAGCCATTCTCAAGTACCCTCAGCTATCTGGTCTTTAACAAGGGCACCAAAAACCTTCACTGGAAAAGGATAGTTTCTTCAAAAAAAAAATGGTGCTAGGAGAACTGGTTATCTACACGCAGAAGAATGAATCTAGACTCACACCTATTGCCATGCACTAACGTCAAATCACAATGAATTAAAGACCTAGATATTAAAACTGAAGCACTGAACCTCCTGGAGGACAAAATTCTTCAAGATATAGGCTTAGGAAAAGATTCTTTTTAGTAAGACACTGGATGCAAAGTAAATAATCTCCAGAATTAACAAATGGAATTACATCAAATATTTCCTTCAGTTTGAAGTAACACTCTCTAATGGGTCAGCTTTGACAGGATGTTCTTTACAGGGATCCCATGAACCCGAGCAGCTGAGGCACTGATAAAGAGTACTGGGTAACGCCATTTGATGCATGGAAATCCCAAAAGTTCTTAATATGTATTGGTCATGTGGCTTTAATGTTGCTTTTTGATCTTTTCTACACTTAGCCAGAGAGCCTAAACTAACCAGGGAACATTGTTTGTTTACATTTTAGAATTTTATGACCCCCCAAAAATCGTCTTTTAAAGCTATAACTGGATATGAATGGCGGAGATGAAATTGAGGAGTGGTAATTTCATGGCCCTTGATTTTCTAGTCTTCCTCTAGTAGTTTGTCTGAAATAGTAGACCATTTTCACTGGAAATATATCAGTGGTTTACTGTGATATTTGTTCCCAAAGTTAGCAGGAAAGAGAAGGAATGAGATATTTATAGAGAAATGGAGAAATGATATAACCTATCAAGTGAATAGGTCATGTTGCAGTTCCTGGGAAAGGCATAGTCAAAAAAATATATAGAACCCCATGATCACTTTGAATCAAAGAAGCACAGCTGACTCAGAAGGACAAAAGAGCCAGAGTAAAAAGGCAGAGTAGCATAAAGTTCTGCACAAAGAGAGAATTCTAGAGACTTGCAGCACTTGATCATCTTAAATTAGCTACTGAATACTAACAATCAGATATATACAAGAGTCCTTAGTATCAAGGAATATAAACACTCAAAGATATTTGAAGTAGTAATCCCTGGATCTTACACAGGACCAGGAATGATTCTCATTCCAATCAGCCATAACAGAACACCTCATATTTATAGGGTTGTTATTAGCATATTCAAAATTTTCTTGACAGATTTGGTGTTAACATTGGCTATAGATTAATAGCTATTCTGGCTCAGTTTAACAAACTTTTGAAAATAAGGACTAAAAGACAGTTTATTCAAGCAACAACCACATCCAAAATAAAAGATCAAAATACTTATGCAAATGAAAACTTATCTATATATAGTACTTAAACAAGTGATCCTCCTGTCTATATTTGTGCCAGCATCATGCAGTCTTAATTGTCATTGCTTCATAATATAATTTGAAGTTTGGGACAGTGATGACTCCTGCTTTGCTCTTGTTGCTCAGAATTGCTTTAGTCAGCAATTCTGGGTCTTTCGTTATTCCATATACATTTTAAATTTGATTTTGTTAGTTCTGTGAAGAACGCTGCTGGTTTAAAACTTGCAATGTGAATATCAAATGAAAAGTACCAGGTATGGGATTAAAAAGAATAATAATCAACAGCGATGGCCCTTAATGAGAAGAGAAAAGCTGTCCACTGAAACAGATTGAAAAAAAAAAGAAAAATAGTAAACAAGGCATTTATAAGTTATTGTATTTGTATCTTATATGTCTAAGAAATCAATAATATACACTGGACATTTTACGTAGACATGTAAGGAATTATAATGGGCTAATATTGAAATTTCCAGTTAAAAAGAATGATGACTATATACGAAGCTGGGCTTGATGGCACATGCTTGTAATCCCAGCTATTTTGGTGGCTGACTCAGGAGGATTGCAAGTTTGAGGCCAGCCTAGGAAACATAGCAAGAATTAGTCTCAAAATAAAATAAAAATTTAAAAAGGTGGAAATGCAGCTCAGTGGTGCATCAATTGCTTAGCAGCAGGAGCTCCTGTGTCCCATGTCAAGTACTGTTACAAAAGAAAAAGAATAGATAATAATGACACACTGTTGAGATGGTACAGGAAAATAAAAATATTAGTGAAGTTTACATATAGGATAGGAAATAATTCAAATGACACACTAATTAAAACAAATTGGAAAAATTTAATTAAATCCTAATGGAGAGTGAAAAACTTTTAAGAATATTTTTAAGTTTGAAGAAAATCAGAATTTAGAGGAAAGTCTAGAGCACTATGCCAATAGTTATAAACAGAATTACATTAAATAAAAAATATTTTGCAGAGCAAACAGTAGAATGAAGAGGCAGTCTACAAAATTGTAGAAAATGTTTGCAAAATATACATCTGACAAAAATATTGTTGATAATATCTGAAATATATGAAGAGCTTCAACATCTCAATAGCAAAAATAAATCTTGAATAAAAATAGGACATAGACTCACACAGATATTTCTCACAAGTGGCCAAGAAGTGTATGTAAACAGTTCAACATTATTAATCATCAAGGAAATGCACATTGATATCAGAATGAAATATTACCTCATTCCAGCATAAATAACAATTATGAAAAAGACTAATGATAACCAGTGCCTGTGAGAATAAGGAGAAAATAAACAGTTGCATACATTTGATGGAGATGTAAGTTGGTAGAGCCACTATGGAACACTGTGTGGAATTCCCTAAAACACTTAAAAATAAAACTCCCTTATGATTCCTCACTTCTACCACAAGAAGTATAACCAAAGGAAATGAGTATGTCAAAGAGATGCGTGTACACCTATATTTATTGCAACAGTATTCACAACAACCAAGAAATGGAAACAACCTAAGGGTCATACACACGTGAATGGACAAAGAAAATGTGGTACATACACACAATGGGATACTATTCAGCCATAAGACAGGAAGATATCTTGTCATTTGTGACTTCATGGATGGAACTAGACATCATTATGTCAAATGAAACAAGCAGCTACAAAAAGCCAAGCACCACACAGTCTCACTGCTATGTGTGAATTAAACAAGTTGATCTTGGGGTGGTTATCACAGGCTAGGAAGGCAGAAAATAGGGAGAACTAGGAAAATGTTGATCAATAGGTGGTAAGTTACAGTTAAAAAGCATCAAGAAGTTCTTTTGTGTTATTGCTCAGCGGGGAACTACAGGTGACAATAATACACAACACTCTTCAAAGATCTAGAAGATTTTTAAAAGACTTTACCATAGAGAAATGATAGATGATCCAGAAAATGTGGTCAACCTGATTTAGACATGAATGTATGTATGTATATATATATATATATATATATATATATATATATATATCAACACATAACATGTTACTGCATTAATATGCAACTCTAGTTTTATATATGAATTTTAAAAAATGCTATGTTTATGAAAGAATGAAGTTCTCAGCTCCATTTTAGAAATGAGAAAAGAGGAACAAATATGTCAAAAATAATTCAACAACTGCAACAACCAAAAATATAAAAAGAAAGGAAAAAATAAAGAAAATCACAAAATCAAAGCAAAAAATTTAAAAAAACATGAAGAAAATTATGGAAAGTAAATTTGCTTCTTTGGGACCAACAGGACAGGTAAAGTTTTAGTCAAGAGAGTAAGAAAAGAGGCATGAAGGCCCAAAAATCCCATGTCAAGAACGAGGATTAATATCATTGGAAATTTGCCTAATATAGTAAACTGATGATAATACATAACTTTAAAAAACTGCACACCAATAAAATTAATGACTTAGTCAACAAGGGGAAAATACCTTGAAGGACATTATAATAAAGGAAAAGAAACCTGTAGCCAGTACAGCACTGTGTTAAATATTGTATTTTACAGTAAGACTCCTTCCTACAATTTCAACTCTTGCAGCATATAATGTCAATGGTAAATTTCAGAAAATGGATTATGAAGAAAATACACCTATTTAGCATAAATTCTTCTAGAAAATATAGTGATAAATAAGTACAGCAAAACCCTTCTATGAGGTCATTATTCCTAGTTCAAGACCTGACAAAGACACTATGCATAAAAATTATCACACAATATTGCAGAATATTGAGCTGAGCATAATGGACCAAGCTTATAATCTCTGTACTCTGGAAGGGTGAGGCACAGAGATTGAATAGTTGTGCACAGGTTGAGGAATTTAGCAACCTAGTGACTTCCTGTCTTCAGAAAATAAAATGATAAATAAAATAAAATAAAAATTTAAAAAGTTGGTGATGTAGCTCAGTGCAAAGACCCTGAAACTGAAAACATTTTTGCTAATATCCAGATCTAGATGTAGTACACACACACACAACGGGAATGCCACTTTCCCATGGAAATGCCCACTTTGCCCACTTTCACCACTCCTGCTCAGTATAATATTTAAAGTTTAGTGAGAGTTTCACTCTGAACAATCAGGCAAGAGAAAGAAATAAAAGAAATATGTATAATAAAGGAAGGAGTCAAATTATCCTTATCTTACCCTTACTTTCTCATAGAAGACCAGTGATATTTCATCAGATGAACTAATACAAATTCAAAGAGGCAGTAGTATAAAGAAATCAATAGAAAAATTAATATTGCTCCTATATACCAGGAATAAGCCTACCAAAAAAGAAATTAGGAAAACAATCCCATGCACAGTAGCCTAAAAAATTTAAGTACCTGGCAATTAACTTAATGAAAAAAAAAAAGACTTCTATAACAAAACTACAGTGGTCTGAAAAAAACTGATTGAGGAAGACATTAAAAAATGAAAAGACATCCCCTGTATCTGGATAGGCAAAAATAATATTGTTGAAATAAAATTACTATCAAAAATACTAAGAGCATTCTTCACAAGCCTAAAATTCATACAGAGCAGGAGAGACCCAGAATATTCAAACTAATCCTGGGAGAGAAGAGCTAAGTAGAAAGCATCACAATCTTGAAATTAGAGTTGTCTTACAAAGCTTTAGTGCTAAAAATACGGCATGATGCTGGCACAAAAACAGACATGTGCATCAATAGAACAGAACTGAGGATACAGAAACCTCCTCAGTCACCTTCTGCTTTCTGATCTTTGACAAAGAGGTCCAAAAATGTGTGCTGGAAGAATGACAGCCTGTTTAACCAGTAGCTCTTGGAAAACTCATGTTTCATACATATTGGAGTGATTCTAAAACCATATCTTTCACCCTGTACTAAAATATAATTGAACTGGATAAAAAATCTACAGATTAAAATGAAAACATTGAATCTTCTAGAAGATAAAATATAAATAAAACTCTTGATGACACAGACACACGCAAAGGTTTCCAAATAAAATCAGTCACACAGAAGCAGCACCAAAATTTACGAATAAAATCATATCAGATGAGAAACCTTTTAAATAGTGCTGTGATTTGGATCTGAAGTGTCTCCTAAAAGCCTCATGTATTTGGGATGTACTGGGATAACTGTGGAGCCATGAATTTTTGGGAGGCAGGCCTGGCTGGAAGAGGTAGATGCCTGAGGCTTGAACTGGAGGAATTGTGTCAACTCCTTGAAATTAGAGAGCACCCAGAGCAGAGCTTTCAGATGTGTGTTATTGTCTTGTGGGTCAGGAAGTGAGGAAGGGGCATCCCAGGTGTCGTGGCCCAACTGGCAGCTTGAACTCATTAGAGAGAAACATCATTACAGCTTCTTCCTGGAAACACTCTGGCCTTGTCTAAGTCTCCAGAGATCACCTCTTTCCTTCCTCACCTGGATTTCTGTCTGCAATGCTGTGAGCATATCTGTAGCGTCCGCCATGTGTTGCTACCATTGCTATGACCATGAAAGGATGGCGTGATACCTTCTGAAACTATGAGATAAAAAACTCTTTCCTTCCGGAAGTTATGGATGTTCGTTATTCTGACACAGCAGTGAGAAAGTAACTAAGACACACAGCAAAGGGGAAAAAAAACCCCACAATTACCACGTACTTCTTTGTCACAGGTTTAATATCTCAAATACCCAAAGAACATAAATAAATAAGATGCCACATAATAAAAGACCCAAACTCTGAGGCAGGATGATTGCCATGGGTTTGAGGCCAGCCTGGGTTATATAGCAAGCTCAGGATCAGTCTGGACAACAGAGTGAGACCCTGCCGTAAAACAGAAAGTCCAATGAGAAGGGGCAATTGATATTAGTGCAAATTTCTCAAAAGAGGAGGTATAAATGAGAAATATATACATACATGAAAAATGGTCAACATCTTCAGCCATTAGAAAAGTACAAATTGAAATGACACTGAGATTCCATCTTCCTTCAATAATACTGGCTGTCATCAAAACTCAAAAAAAAAGCTGATGCAATTGCACACAAAAAATGAACCTTTCTATATTGTGTGTGAGAATGCAAACCTGTACAATCACTATGGAAATCAGTATGAAGATACTTCAGAAACAGAAATTCCATTTTATCCATCTATAATTCTGACTCTCGTTCCAAAAGAGTTAAGAAATCATATGATATATGCATACCCAAGTCTACAGCAACACAATTCATAGCAGCTAATTGTTGGAAGCAGCCTATATGTCCATCAACAGATGAACTGATAAAGAAAATCTGGTATACATGCACAAAGGAATACTACTCAGCTGTACATATAAATTTAAGTCATTTTTGGGAAAATGGATGCACCTTGAGACTAGAATGCTGAGCAACATGAATTGGAAACAGCAAATTAAATATCTTAGCAAAATACACTAATAAAAATGATTATGAAAGAACAATCTAAAGATGAATCTCAGCAGAAAGGCCGTGGTTCAACCCCTCATACTGCAAAATATACAAAATTGAATACTTCAATGTGTGAAAAGCAAAACACATCACAACCACTGAGGATGCCCCATTGGAGTTCAAAGCAGACTCAAAATTTAAGAATCAGCAAGTGTTAAATTCAACATCTGTTACTATACTACTTTCATAAAGACAGGAATGGAAATGGAAGATAATTTTCTAAACTTAATAAGAACATCTGTCTCAGTTAATTTTTGTTCGCTGGGACAGAACACTCTACATCAACAAATTAGTGAGGAACGATTTATTTTAGCTCACAGTTTCAAAAGGTCACCATCCATTCACAGGCAGTGGCTGGAATTGGTGGAACGCGGCAGAAGTCAGAACTGGAGACAGACAGTAGGAATGAGCAAGTCTGGAACTAAGGAAGGAACCAGCACATGCCCCTCCTGGTCAAGCCCCAAGCATCTTCCCTGTCCAGCCACGTCTCACCTCCCGACAGCACACAATATCCTTAAGTACAGGAGCCTTTTGAAAGACACTCCAGTCCCAAACCACAACAATGTTGATTAAAGAAGCTACAGATAACATCAACAGAGTTTATGGCCAAAGGCTGAAAATGTGTGAGTAAACTTTGATATATTACAATTGACTGAAAAGATGAAGAGCAAAGCAAAGAAATCCATCCACGCCACTTGCAATCAACATAGAGTGTACAATATCTTCTAGCCAATGTACTCATTTAAGAAAAATAAATAAAAAAGCAGTCAGTTCACGAGAGGTAAAAATGTCTGTATAAGTAGATGAAATATTCATGTAGAAAATTTTAAGTAATACACTAAATATTTACCCAAACAGGTGAGATTAAAAACGAAACAAGTTAAAAGAACAGTCTATAAACATCAATTTTGCTTCGTTGTAATTAAAATTTCATTTAAAACAGCATTAAAATGTAAAATAAGAAAAAAATCTGACAGAAATGTGCAAGGCATACACCAAACATTAGTGAGTGCAATCAAGATGCAAACAAATTGAAAAAATATGCCAGTGTTCATGAAGCAGAAGACTCAATATTCTAAGAGGTTGTTTCTCATCTAATTAATCTATAATTCCAACATAATCATGATCAGAAGCTTGGTAAGCTTTTTCTTATAAAAATGATGAGCTGATTCTAAAATTCAGCTAGCAAATCATTTAAATTCTGTTTGCCAAAACCACTGCTTAAAAAAAAAAAAAAAGACTTAGGGTTGGTGAATTTACACTGTTTGATTTAAAATTTTAACTTAAGTATACAGCAAAAAGATAGAAACTATTCATACAAATATAAGTAAATATATCAATGTAAGAAAGTGAAGCCCATTAATATATCCACATATATTAGGTAAATTTATTGATATTTAAAGGCAGATATTTATGTATATATATTTTGCATGCAATAGGCTGCACATATTTAAGAATAGAATTTGGTAGGTTTTGGCATATGTATAGTCCAAGGAAACAATTATCAGTGTCAACATTACATGTGTTTTGCTCAAAAGGTTTCTCATAGATCTTTATTAATCCATCCTCCCAATTTCCACACTATCCCCATTTCCTGACGACAGTGATCTGACTTCACATATTGTTTTTTTAAGACAGTTTCAATGTAGTTCAGACCAGCCTTGATACTGTAACCCTTCTGCCTCAACTTCCTGATTTCTGGGATAACAAGAGTGTCCACCTAGCCCGCTTAATCATCTAGATTTATCTGTCACTATAAACTGATTCGTATTTTGGAATTTTACACATGTAAAACAATATATGTTTTCTTTGACTTCCTAACCTGAATGGCATTTTTGAGATTCAGTCTTGTTTTTGTATGCTATAATATTCGATATGTTGTTGTTAATATACCACAGTCTACAAATGCCACCATTTTTTTTTTCATTTCTTTACACACATTTGTGTTTTCCCAATTTGGAGCTGATATAAGTAAAGCTGCTATGGACTCTTTTATAAGTATTTTTATAAACATGTATTTTTCATTTATGTTGAGTAAATACCAAATAGTGTACTTTATACACCAAAAATATGACAAATGTTGGTTTAGTGTTTTATTTTTAATCAGTTCTTAAATTTATAGACTATTTTCTAGAAGTTTAGTTTTCAAAAACATTAAGCAAAAATTTAAAAATGTTCACACATATTCCTGTCCCCCATGTGCAGTTTCCCCTATTACTGGTATCTTGTGTTGGTGCAATACATTTTTAAAAACTGACAAACAAATATTATTGTGTTACTATTAAAGGCCATATTGCACACTATAGTTTATTATTTGTGATATAAATTTTTGTGCATTAACAAATGCATGATGTCCTTCCACCACCATGACAATTTCATGCAAAATACTTTAACTGTCCTAAAATTATCCTGTTACTCTCTTATTCTTATCTCTTTTAATTCACATCCCTGGTGGTAACCATGAACACTATCTCTATAATTTGCCATCTCCAGGATGTCAAACCATCAGTGTTACACAGTACTTGCAACTAATAAAGTCTTCTCAGATAGGTCACTTTCATATACTTATATGTTTTTAAGAATCCTCCATATCCTTTTATGTTTTGATGATTCACTTAATTTTATTGTTTCACAATATTCCATTTAATGAAAACACTGCAATTTGAAAGAGTTTTCTTTTCCTAACAGTGTGTATAGTAATCCATTTAGGCTTATAAACAATATAATGTATTTCTTATAATCTCTGTGTTTGTGAAGTGCAAGGTCAAATCACCCATAGAGTCACTGCTGTCAACAGCCCACTTTCCCGCTGATAGTGCCTTCTTTGTCTTCACATGGTAGAAGGGTCAAACAAGTTCTCTTGAGACTCTTTTATAAGGCAATAATCATCAGAATTCTAACATCAGGACTTAATCACCTTCAAAATTCCAATCTCCTAATATTATTACCTCGAGAATTAAGATTTTAACATAGGACTTCTGGGAGAACATAAACATTTTACACCACAGAAGAGAATAAAAAGTGTAGAAAATTCTTGAGATGGTTAATCAAAAGGCAATTGTGTGTCTTTTTTAGTAGAAGTGGAAACCATTCCACTAAGTGGAACAACCATTACTTCTTCACTTAGTGATGTCCATTTTTCAAAAATTTTCATTCCATAATTGAATAAAATTCAAGCACTCATGGAAGAGATAATGAAATTACTCCATATGAAACTTAATTCAATATATTTTTGAGAGCAGATTTAAACGAAGAAAGTAGCAAAAAAAAAGACTGGAATTGAAGGAGAGAAGCAGGAGCTATCAATGACGTTGTAGACTCCATTTTACCTGAGTATGTTTTTATAATGATGCTCAGCTTGCCTGCCTTCTAATTGATTGCGGAAATATATTCCCGAAAGTGATAAAATCAGTAAGTGAAAAGAAAAAGCATGGAATTCTGCACCTGAAATTCTCAATCCAAACCTAAAAAAAATTTTAATGGCAATGTTAATGAAGGGGAAAAAAAGAGTATGTCAGCAAAGCCTAAGAAATCCAAGTATTGGGAACAATCATTTTTTTAAATATTCTAATAGAAATTCATATTCCTATACTTTGGCTCATCCCATTTTTTCTAAAATGTGCTACTCTTCACATCTTAAGATAAGTCATCCATGGATTTTCCTAAGGCTTAAGTGATATTGGAAAGCCAAGATCCTCCCTTGTTCAGAATCTTTGTTGATGAATCAAGTGGGGCAGTGTCTCTGGGAGTACAGAGACAAGGAGAACAATTTGGTCCCTTCAGACAGTTCTTATTGTATCTTGATTCACCTATATAAATATATAGGATGGAATCAGATAAACTGCTTATTGCCAGCTGAAAAAGAAAGCAAATCTTTCCAACTGTCAGTTAAGTGACATGTCCATTTTGTTGAGATAATTTTTTCCTTCACAGGTAAAAATCGATGTTCATTTACAAAACAATTACTTCTATAAATAGGGTATGTATGCTTTACTCTGGGCTTTATTATGGTCTACACTCCACGTTTCTCCCCATCTATGAGACCCTAAAGTCCTTCAGACTCCTTCATTGGAACCCTACATTTGCTTTTGTTCCACTCATAACTAGAACTTGAGGCACACATTTTATTTGGAAGTTGATCCTAGGAAAGAGTTTAGGAAATAAGAGAGTAAGAAAAGGAAGGGAAAAGGCCATAATGAATATGGGAATAAAACAGCTGCTATTGTGAGCAATTACAGCTCATTTCACTAAGGACCTGTGACCTGCTAGTCTCTAGTTAACAACAGTACTGTTGTGATTGGATCTGGAATATCTCCCAAAAGCCCCATGTACATTATGGGCATGTGATGGATTAAGAGTGTATGGCAGATTATAGGTGTATGGTGAATTGCAGGTATGTGATAAATTAGGGTCCCCGTGGTAGGTTATGGGCCTGTGACCTGGAAGGGACAGATCTCTGGGATATGACCTGGAAGGATGTATGCTAGCTTTGTCTTTCCTCTCTGACTTGGTTTCCTGTCTGCCATGTTGTGAACAGCTTCCTCCAGATAGTCTGCCTCCATGTGCTTCTGCCATTGTTAGCTGCCCATCAATGGACTGAGACCTGAAACTCCGAGCTAAAATAAAAATTTCCTCCCTTAAATTGTGGGTGTCAGATATTTTGTCTCAGCAACAAGAAAATAACTAAGACAGAAACTGACATGATTTTGCCCGACCAAATAATTCACAAGCCTTTTGAATGGATTGTGGGGGAAGTTTGGGAATGATTGACGATGTTGGCTAGAGAAGTCTTAGAAAGCTGTGAGCCAAGCTTGGTGGGAACATTTTACTCTTGTCCTGGGACTTTGCTTGAAACTGAGATTAAGGATGGTGGATGACTTAATGTAGTAGAGTAAATTTCAAGACAGGTCTGTGTTTAGGCTGTCATGTGTGTACTCTTTGTGACTTTCACCCAGCTCCACACTGAGAAGTTGGAGAAAATGGCAAAGAAAGTAGTAAAAGTTTCCAGTTTGGAATTAAAAGATCACATGATTCTTGAAAAGATTAGCATTTTAAAAAGCCAGGTATCTGGAATCAGTACTATAAAAAGACACATTGAGGGTATCTCAGAAATAAGCTAGACCCCACCCTTTACCAATTAAAGGGTGAAAGGACAAAGGATTTTGCTTTAAAAAGAAACCCCCAGGGCATCCCGTAGGGCAACCTGGGAAAGCAAATCCCCAAGGATTTCAGCCATCTAAAAACTCAGAGGCCTTGGCAGAGATTTTTCTGTGACGGCCAGATTGCTGCTCAAGTTAGCAGAAGACCTTAGCATCATTCAAGTGGTGCTGATTTCACAGGCAAGCAGGGTGCAAAAGTCACGAGTTCATGGAGGCCTCCACAGAAATTTTAGAGGAATGCTTTGGAGGTCATGTTGTGTGAAAAGGCATACTCCTCGGGAGGCAATGCATGAAGCTGTGAAAGAGAAGCCCAAGTTGCAGTGGGGAACCAAGAAATTTGGAGATTCCAGAAACATGGATTGCTGGCTGAGGAAAGCCAGAAGCCATGAACAAAGCCAGCCTAGAGGAGAGAAAATACAAGTTGCAGCCAGAGGTAACGCTGTGGGCAAGGGCCCACCCAAGTCCTTTGGAGCTCACATCTCACCATTGTTTCCCCCAGATGCTGGACACAGAACTAGAGGACTTAATCCTTGCCCCGGTAAGCTTAGAACTTGTTTTGGTCAGATTCCTTTCAGTCCTCCTATACCTCCTTTTTGGAATGGGAATGTTCATCCTGTGCCATTGTGTGTTGGAAGTGTTTAACTTTTCTTTGATTTTCACAGGGTCTCACAACTAAGAGTTTACCTTGAATCTCAAAGGAAACATTGTACTTGGACTTTCTAGTAGTGTTGGAACTGTTAAGAATTTGGCAACTCTTTGAGAAAGGCTAAATCTATTTTGTATAAGGAGGTAAACATAAAGCCTTTGAGGGCCAGTGGCAGAATGTTATGGTTTGGATCTGTAATGTCCCTCAGAAGTCTCCTGTATATGGACTTGCGGATTATGGATGTATAGTGGATTATAGCTGTGTGGTAGGTTATAGGTGTGGGGTGGATTACAGGTGTGTGGTGGATTAGGGTCCTGTGGCAGACAATAGGCATGTGATATATTATTGGGTATGTGGCATGGAAGGATCAGACTACATGGGCTCAACCCAAGAAGGTCAGAACACTGAGGCTTGACCCAGAAATGGGTGGATTGCTGAGACATGACCTGGAAGGCCTTGCTCTAGCTCTGCCCTTCCTCTGAGCTTGGCTTCCTACCTGCCGTGCCATGTAGTTTTCTTCAGTTAGGTCACTGCCTCTGCCAGTACCAGCCGCCCATTAATTAAGACCCTCTGAAATTGTGAGTTAAAATGAACATTTCCTCCCTTAAATTGTGGATATCTGGTATTATGTCCCAGCAACAAGAAAGAATTAAGACAGGTACTAGTTCCCTTGGCATTTTGTCTTTCCTACTTCAGCCATCCATTTAGCTCCAAACAAAGCTCTCAGTCAGACAGTAGTGAATGTTTGCTATAGGTCAGCATTAGACACTGACGCAGACACTAAGAATAAAGAAAGGTATGGGGTACCAATAACATCAATTAAGGCACCCAAAAGATGCGTGAGATTAGGGTATAAAAACTTCTAGCCTGTCATGTAAGAAATTATTGATTGTCTCTCAAGGCCACTCAGTCTGCTAGTCAGCTCTCCCCGTGGCAAATACCACACAGAAAGGAAATGGAGTCCATTTACAACTTTATGCAGAATGCGCTGTCATTTTACAACAGAAACACAGTCATTTAGGGATTTTGCTGCTAATTATGTTTCCAACTGACATCACTCGGACTCACTGGAAATTTCTAATATGTGACATTCTTGAGCAGTGTGCTGAGTTCACAGTAGAAGGTTATTTTTCTGTATCATGGTCCACTTCTTAACCCAATCTGCCAACAGCTAACATAATGGCTTTCTTTCCCACTGTGACTCTCAGATGAGAAACTTTCCCAACATAATCATTACTATCTTTTTAAGTTGATTTTTCATCAGTGCTAGAAATTTGGAGAAGATAGGTTTTAGGGTTTTGTTTTCTTTCTAAGAAATGAATCTCAGTAGTGATATTAGAAAGTTGAGCTTAGATAAAACATTGTGTTCTTAGTGGTAGAGAGTAGGTATTTACTATACCTGTAGATAAATTTTTTCTGTGTTTTTATAAATGTATACATATTTTTAAGAGACTCACTAACACATTGTGACTAAAAACGTGGTTTTAATTTTAGCATTGCTTTATGAACAAAAACTAATTAACCGTCTCCTGACTCCAAAAAGTGGCAATGCAGGCACTATGGAAAATTGCACAGAAGATCTTTAAAAAACATGATGATAATATTTCAACTTTTGGGTAAATAAAGGAAATAAAATCAGTATCTCATTATCTCAGAGATGTCCACAATATTATGTTTATCATGTATTATTCACAGTTCCTTGAAAAATAAATTTGAAAACAGTTTTGATGTAATTTTAATGCTTGATTGTCTCATTAAAATTTTCTTAGTAACACCTCTTGGGGTTAGAGGGTATGTTAGTATTGGTTTTTGAATAGCACTTTTTTCACATTAGCCAGTTTTGTGAAATGGTGTTTTCCAAATTCTAATCTATAGTCTCTACTTTTAAATGCAGCCAGACTCAATGCAAAGATCATTAAGTGGTGAGCTAGTGTTAGTCTTATTGTGAGAGAGCTTGGTCGGGGGACATGAGGGATTCTATCTTTCTGTCAATTTCTGTATACCTCGAGGAACTTCTTTTAAGTCACTTATAAAATTGATTTATGAGATCTCAAAGGTCTTGTTCATCACTAATTGCTTGGGTCTGGAGTGACCCCCAATAGCCTAGATGTTAAAAAATACTGATGTTGTATTAAAAGGTAGAGCCGGGATAGAAGGGTTGATCACTGGGGAGGACCTAGAAAGGTAGCTTTGCCCTTCTTCCCTCTCTTGGCTCTGTCTGCCTGCGGTAAGGAGCTTTTGCCCAACTATGCTCTACCATGTGTTTCCACCATGGTCAGTGGCCCATGAATGGTCTGTGTGAGATCTTCTGAAACAATAAGCTAAAATATACCTTTTCCCCCTTAAGGTACAGAAGCTGGTATTCTATCCCATCAAGGAGAAAGGAACTGAGAGAGAAACTGTGACAGAGAAATAAGATTGTTGCTATGATGTTACCTGACCATGTCGTTTAGAAGCCTTTGGAAACTGGCTTGTGGGAGGACTTCGGAAAAGCTTGAAGACGCCCATAAATAAGAAAGTTACTAAGACATTAACATTCTGCATTTTTCCTATCAGCTCCTTTTCTTTTACACTTTCCCTGAACTTCATTTACAAGCCTCTCATTTTTTTGTTCAGCTTTAATTTATAATTCAGTGGATTAGACTCATTCATCATGATCATTTCTCATTACACAGTAACTTGATGTCTCACAGTCTTTATTGGTATTCAGTAGCATGCCAGCAACTACTTTCTTAAAGAAAAAATGATTTGTTTTGTTGTGTAAGACAAGCATGTTCAATAGTTTCCTGTAAAGGTGAAATAATCTTTATCATCACCACTCAATACAATAGTCATTAGTTATATGTGGCTATTGATCCTGTAAAATGTGAAAGTGGCTCAGGAGACTGAGTCAGGAAGGTCAACAATATCATTGTTAGCCTGGACAATGTGGTAAGAACTTCTCTCAAAATAAAATGTGGGTAGTAAGACTAAAAAATTGAGTTAATATTTTATTTATTATTATTTTAAATTCAAGTAGTCACAAGTAACTTGTTCTTACTATTTTGGCATGGCTTTTCCCTAGAACTAGGGTCTATTTTGGGATTCACTTGTGGGGACCTGACAGAGATTCTACAAGGTGTCTCTGAGGAGATGGATCCTCCAGCACAAACTAATCTATTGTTTCCTCAAAATATCTAGGTAGTTTGTTTCTTACTCTTCAGCCAGTTAGAATCTTCTTTTTACTTGACTCCTATAAAAACTTGCAGAGTTATAGTCTACAGAAATGTAGACAGCTATACCCATTAATGATTGTACAGTTCTGGAATAAATGTGGAATATAATATAAGCCCATTTCATCATCACTCTGATTCCATTGTGAAATTTAGTATACTTGCCCTCAAACTTTTGGCTCTGAACGCCTACTGGCCATGGTTTAAAGAAGAGGAAAAATGTGTGAAGCTATGAAAGCCAAGGATGGCAGTGAATAGTGGAAACACAAAGTAAGAAATCTTTCACCCAAGTGTTTCATAGAGACATATTTTAATATTAGATGCAAGATGTTAGATGAGGGCAAGACTACTCAGTACTTTGCTCCTCAGGATGTGTTTCTGGTTAACCCTACAAAGGAAACAGCCTAAAGGACAGTAAGTGATTGTTAAGAGTCACACAAATCTAGAATGATGATAAAAGAGAATATATATGCCTACTGTATCCTCAAGAATAGGTACAATAACAGTCACAGTAGTCTTTATAATTTTTAGATGCTTACAATTGACAAGGATTGGAATTTCATCTCAATATCAGGACGCAAGTAGACTGACAAGGTACGATCTGTTAGCACACTTTATTCCCTTCCCTATATTCTTAGTCTCTACCTTACATTTGCCACCCTACAGATCTGACAATCTACTTAATGTAGCGCATCATCCACGACTGACATAGACATGTTCTCGAAAGGCTGAGAGGCCAGGCTTCCACATGGTTACAGAGAAGAAGCTGAAGCTAAGTGGACAGCCTACTTTTACCTCCCATGGATACGATTTCTGCTCCTATTCATTCTGTATTTAGATGATGTCTTGTACCCTAGATGATGAAATTTGACTTTTCCGGGGATAGCCTAAAGAAACTCAATATTGCATCCTGAGATTGTGGTGTGTTTGTGTTCTTTGCGGTCAGCTTGAAACGATGTGATACAGTTGATGAAATGGTTTTGTTAGATGAATCTCACTATTTTCTTCTCATCTAATAATCTAGGTATGCCTCCATACCGCCATACCACATAATCCACGTGATCAATTACACGGGTACGTTTCCTTCTGAATCTATGGTCATGGATAATGTTGAATTTTGTAGTTGTTGTTTTTCCTACTTTGGTCTTCCTTTTATAAAATTTTCCTGGCCCAGAAATGCACATAGTCTCCTAAGTATCCACCAGTAAAATGTTAGTATTAATTTTGGCTACATGTTCTGTTTTCTGAAGAGTTTGGATTTTAAAAAAAGGATCAGTTAATGATTTTGCACATGAATTGATTGGGCTGTTTATAAAATATAATCAGGGGAAGATTAAGAAACTTCTAATGAAAAGGAACAGGAGATCGTTTGTAAGGAAATTCATAGCAAAATGAGGTTATAAGTTACATGGAGCAGAAATAAAGGAAGTAATATGAGTAGCATCAAGACAGGAATCTACTATATTGAAAATGTAAGTTTCCCTCCAAATTCCTTTCAAGGGCAAGGAAGGGTAACAAATTTGGAAGAGAAAATGGAGAGTGTTTGTGATGACAGGAAGTGATTAAAGTAATTCCTGAAAGAGAAAGTACTGATGGGGATTTGTCTTTCTTCGTAGATTTTGTAGACTTCTTTTGCTTTTCATGCGAATATTTATATCAATAGCAGCATTATTATAAGTTCAAATAAAGAAAAATAATGCTGTGTGACCTTGGCTATTTCCATGTAAAAAGAATTAGAAGCTAAGAATATAATGAAGTATTAGAAACATCATTCCATGATTTTGCATTTCTAGTTCCTTTACTGGTTTTATTTGAAAATCCTTCAATTCCAACTCATAGACAGCAATAGGAAGACTAATTTCAAATTGGTATTTGTGCTCTGGTTAAGGCAAAATTCTCTTTGGGGTGAAAATGTAAATATATGCCAATTTCTTTATATTCTATGTAAAGTAGTCTTACACATTTACATGCAGCAGAATCACCTGAAAAAAAATTTTTTGACACATTGTGGCCACATCTCCCCCAAGTTTCAGACTCAACAGAAGCAGGTGAAATCTGCAAAAAATTATATTTATAACAAATTTCTAGGTAATGCTAATGTTGCAGATCCCAAGAACAAACCTTAAGGATCGCTGTTCTATGTGGGGTAGAGGAATGATGTTTAAACAAAGATAAGTTTTAAGAACTATGACAGGCATGAAGAAGGAATACATTCCGTTGCAAATTTCCATAGGAAATCATCACAAGAAAAAACAATTGAAACTTAAGATCAAATGTATCCTATGCTGTACACTTGAATGTAAAATCTCAGCTCCCACCTAGGTTATTAATGCTGGAAAAGATTTTTAAAGGGTGATTTAGAAGCAGCTAGAAGTAATGATAAGGTTCTCTGTGCAAATCAGTCCAGTGAAGATGCTTTCTACTGTATAGTCATGAAGGAATTATTTATGGAAAAATCAACTGGGTGAAATAGTCAATGTCTCTTTCACTTTATTTTTAAATAGTGACTGATAGTTTCTGATATATGTATGTACCTATTATGTTTTTCTTCTTAAAATAATCCTGTCACATCAACGAGGTATTGAAAAATTTCTACCTGGAATGATTACTATAATACTAGAGTTTATGTAAAAACACACGCTGCATAGGATATAACATGAGAAAATCAGGTTTTTACTCCATTCTTGAAAAGAAATATGCATAAAGGGTCTAGGTCAATGGTTTCGACCTGTGATTCATGTTAAAATAATATGAAGCTTCAATGAAACATGGTTCCACACTTCATTTAGAATCAGTTCTACGTGGGAGCATGCACTGGCTTTATCTCAATACATAAGAAATTACCACAAACAGGGAGTCCTAAAACAACATAAATATGTTATGTCATACTTTCCAGGGTCTATACATGGTTTAATTGGGTTCTTTGCCCAGAGTCTTGCTAGACTGACATCACTGTGCCTGCCAGAACTGTGAGCATTTGGAGTTCAGAGTCCTCTTCCAAGGTGTCCAGATGGTGGCGTGACTCAATTCTGTGTAGTTGCTGGACTGAAAACCTTAGATCCTAGACGTCAGCCACCGTTCTCTACAGGTGCCCCCTTCTACAAGATGACATTTTGTTTCTTCAAGAAGAAAATCTGTAGCTACCTTTAATCTCTCTTATTTCACTTGTCTTCATTCTATGGAGTCTCCTTAAAAGAGTTCCTTTGGTTAAATCTTGTCTACTCAGGATATTATTTGTTAAGTTAAAAACAACTAATTGGGACATCTTGCCATATAATATATAATGTAACCTAATAATATAGTATTTCACCATATCCATGGGTCTTATTTACATGCCAAGGGAAGAATTATAGAAGGCGTGTACAAAAAGGAGGAAAGAAAGTTGGGGTCCACCTGCAATTCCAGTTACCACAGGGTGCAACTCAGAAGTCTTAGAGGCTAATATTTTAAAGCTGTTAATTCTAATGAGCAGTCAGAGTTATGAATTTGAAGTCTTATCCAGCATCTAGAAGAGAGCTTTCCTTTTTATTATGAAAAGTACAATGCAGGAATGAATTTTTAGAGCATATTTCCAGCAACAACAAGGCATTGTTTTTGCATTAACTAAAGCACTGTTTGTCTTTTCAAAAATCGTCTTTTCATAATTAAGTCCTATACTTTTATTTGAATCATGCTGAGAATATAATTTCATTTCATTTGTGAAACTGGTTATGGAAACCTATTAAATTATGTACTTATTAATATATTGTAAAATGGGGAAAGGAAATTAAATAGTGGAGGTTCCTCATTTTAAAAGCTGGAAAACCCTCTAGAAAAAAAGGGTAGATAAGGGTGAGAACTTGATATTTGCGAGAAGTAAAACTTTCTATTTTGTGCTTGAAAAGAATCTCTAGAGTTGGAGACAACAGAAGCAATGAAAGTTTTGAAAACGACGAGATCAGTCAACAATTTACTCCACAGCTATGAAACGGGATTGTATCCACAAGAGATGAGCAAGGATTCCTGTTGTAAATGAACTTTGTTGATACAGATACCCCCATCGAGATCTGCCATAACTTCACTGAGGCAGAATAGGCTCATGAGTGTTTAATTGAGATATTGTGGTTATGGAAGAGAGAGGCTTGCAATTATACTTGTTAAAAGCTGAATGGAACTACCTTGAGAATCTTTTCAAAACATGAAAATTCAAAATGTTCACATACTGAGTTTATAATGCCCTTTCTTTCAAGGAAGGGAGATCCCAGGTGAAGTTGTGTTGGGGAATTAGAAGAAAGTTTCTGCATGAGAGAATGCAAAATTGAGAATCTTAGCTTAAGGCGAATTCATCAAAGTGATGATTCAGGATGTAGAAGAGTCTGGAGCTCCTATGGCTGGTGAGGCTAAGAAGCGTGAACTGTGGAGCTCAAGCAGCATTGATATGGCTGAATTTTAAAAAATGCAATGTTTTGTCAACAAGGAAATGATTAAGAATACATACTAATGACTTTGGCTGTGGCTTTCTGTTCAAACCCTTTCACATTTAGTCCCACAAAGTATACATAGAAGCTCTGTGGTGATGTCCTTGATAGCTTGCAGTGTCAATTCCGGTCTTCAGGTCAGTGCTCTACCATTTCAGGCACTACTTTCCTATATTCTCTCTTTATTCATAGCAAAATAGAATTTATGAAAATATGAAATTCCAAGGTGTTTGTGGAAATTAAGTTCAATATGTTGACTAAAGTGTATATTAATTTTTATGGCTAGTCTACAGCTATATAAGAAAGTTCTGGTTCATTTAAAGAGATTTCTGTTATCTACATGTATCATGAAGGATTTTACAAGGAAGGAGATAAATTCCCTCTGTTAAAGAGATAAGATCATATATGCTGTTTATGTCAGCTATGTGCAAAGAAACCCAGATGTGCAAAATTATAAGTGAGGAAGATGAGAGAAAAGTACCATACAAGAGTCAAACTGAAGCTGTCAGAAGAGTTTCAGATAAATTAAATAAAATATAATGACGAATGTTGAGCCAAACAATTTGAAAAAGAAGAAAAATATTCTGAACTTCATTTTTTCTAGTAAAAATGAAAATACAGATGGGTTAGCATTACAATAACAGATTACAGAAAGTAAACTCCTTGAATCATGTTACTTTAAAATTTTCCCATCAAATAGAATAATTTTAACATGAAAAACTGGATAACAAATATGAGGCAACAGCAATTTCAAACCCATGTTTAGTGAAGTGTTTATATGAATGTGGTTCTCTGAGTATCATTTTATGGTATTTGATAATTATTTCAAGCTGTAGTATCTATAAGATTGTTGCTGGAACAAATAGCTTAATATTACAAGTCACAAACTGAATATAAAAAGTCAAGTTAATTACTACATGCTAGCAATTTAAAATTATAATTCTTAAAAATCATTTAATATCAATAATAAAAATAAGAACCAATATGATAGAAAACAAGATTTCTGCAATATCTATATATGTAAAACTATAAAAATGTTATGAAAAATATTCAAGCAACATAAATATATTCATGATAACCATGGTTTTTCAGACTTACTGTTATTAAAATATCAATTCTCTTAAACTTATCAATTCAATGGATTCCAATCAATACCTCAAAGTGGATTAGAAACAAACTCAAAAAACAAGTATGACAATGAAGTACAATGTAGGAAGATTCACAGTATCGCTTTCCACACTTATTAAAAAAGTCTAGTATAAACATAGTGTGGTACTGACATATATATATATATATATATATATATATATATATATATATATACATACATACACATATATTACAAAGATGAAATTGACTATATATATAAATCTTATCTTACTAAAGTTTGGAAAGATGGCTAAAATTTCTTGCCCTAATTTAGATCAAATAAGTTTCATTAAAATAAAGAAAATGTAAGCTTCAGTCACTGAAAGCTAAGTAGGTTTACATAAAGTTATGACAAGTTGATTTTCTTTATTTTCAACCATGAACTAAATGTAGGCTGCACACTATATCTGGATTTCTGGTAACTATTAGGAAGCACCCTTATCTTCCAATGGAAACAACTGGAAAACTTACTGTCTAAACTTAGGTGATATGTTAATAGGTTGATTTATTCTGACTAAATTAGTGCTGATGGATGAATGGCTTTACTCGAGTAGAAATCCAACCACGGGCATTTATCTCTCATCTAGATCAGTGTGTTGCACGAAAGCTTTAAGAATTCTTTTATGTGTAGATAATAATTGATGTGATAAGAATTCTATTCAATGAAATAACAGAAACATAGAAAGCCATTGGATCACAAAGATTAAATGGAAATACACATATTCATATTTGTATTTACTTACTTTCTAATGCTATGAAGAGACAGGTTATGCTCATGATAAGTACTGTTTTAAGGATAAACTTGATTGCCTGAGAACTAGTGAGCTCCACGGTGACAAAGAAACCACAGCAGTCATCGCACAGCTTAACCAGCAGACTATACATAATCTTCAAGCTTTAAGAGTTTTGAATATTTCTGAAGGGCCTACGGAGAGGGGGTCATTATCGCCAGCCTTGTAGTGAATTCAGACCAGCAGAAAGCCTTGCCTCTTAACTATTTCCCAGTTAAACTATTTCATCAACAGATTCTTTTAGCTCTTTCTTCAGAAAATGTCTATCCATAACCCAGTAACTTCATCCTCATCACCCAGGTTTAAGCTGGTCTCTGGTCTGCATTCCTCGATTCCTGTCTCTGAACAGGGCTCCCTACTTATTTGCCCACTTTGATCTGATTTCAGCAAGGCGTCTTTCTCACTATTTCTGCAATACGTCAGGAAATCTCAGGACTTTTGGTCTTAAAGTTCATTGTACCCAAAATGTTCTTTCAGCAGACACATGTATGGGTCCTCGTTCTCTTCTTTCAGGGTTGTTACTCATGGACACGCTTCAGTGAGGTGCTCCCTGGTGGCTCGAACTCGGCATTCAGCTCACCATCCTGGTAATCCATCTCTCTCTCTTACATTTTGTTGTCCTGTTTAGATCTTGTCACTGCCCAATATACCACATATGTTATTTTTTAATCTTAATTGTGTGTCAATCGTGGAAATTTAAGCACTGTAGTTTTCATCTGTTCTATTCTTTGCTTCCTTACCAGTGTTTACAGCATTGTCGGTCACAGTTTTGGAAACCAATAAACATTTGTCAAAGAGATAATAAAAGGTCACCAAGGGGCCAGCCAGATTTATTAAGCAGTCCCTTGAGGCTAAGCCTGAGTGCTAAGCAAGAGTTCTTTGTGAAACATCCAAAGAAATCAAACTTAACACAGTCCAGTTAATTTGCCTGGGTCCCATAGCTGATCAGTCTTCAGCCAAAATGATGTTAAAGGGTCTAGATCTCCACCATTGTCCACTCACTAAATCAAACGCATGTTCCATCCATGATACTCCTCTTTGTTAGCTTAATCAAAATATGTGAGTCATATTTCTCCCAGGAAGAACTAACCTATTGATTGTGATACTCTTAGAGGACATTTGAAGGTTTAGCAGCATTTTTCCAGCATGGATTTGATGGCTATTACTTGTTAGTGGATCTCAGGGAAGTCAGGACCTCTGGGTTGCCATGGCAACAGAGAAAGGCTGCTCACAAACTCATTTCCTGCGGAGTGATAATCCCCCCGCACCCACCGCCCCTTGTCTTTCTAGTGTTAGCTCGGAAGAAATCTAGTAACTTGTTAGGACGCGACTACTGCCAGTGCTACTGGTTCTATTTAGACCTAAACTGATATTTCCATTTCTCATTTCTGTTTAAAAGTAGTCAACAACATTGCAGACAACTTAGAAAAGGGAAACAAAGAAAAGGTGTATATCGCATAGCTAAATACAAACTCACTGTACTTAAATTTGGTGTTTCTTTTTCTGACTGTTTCATCTCCTGGCTTTTACCTTAGTAAAATTTCTTAATCCTTACAAAAGAAACCTCAACCGTCATTCATATTTGTGACCATTAGTATCTTATAAGTTTTATTTCTAACTTTCCTTTTATTTTCACTTTTTATCCCTGAGGATTAGATGAAAGTAAAATATGCAAAGAAATGATATTTTGAACTTCATAAGAACGTATCTTTCTTTAGATTGCTTTTTCATTCATATTTTCTTCCATCTTGACAGTCCACAGATGTGCCATTACCTCCAGTGAGCAATTTTAGTGGTACATTTAAACAGTTTAATTATGAGAAAATAATGTATAACCAAAGAAAAAAGGCTAATAATATAGAAATACTAAAACTCTAATCATGACTGTGCCTTCCCCAATTGTTAATTCCTTGTAAGCTCTCTGCTTCTCCTCACTTTTTGTATTGAGGAGATGTGAGGGCCCTGTGTCTTCAAGCCCACACATCTCCTAAATCTCGGGTCTAGTTTCACCTTCACTGGACTAGGAGTCACCACCGCAAGAACTTCTTTAGGTATGGAAGCATCCTATACCCTCTGCTCCGTATCCAAACTCCCCAAAGTCTCTGATAGCCAGCAGCTCAGCTCTGCCTTTATTCGTTGTATGGTCTTCAGTGCCCTGGCTTTCTCATTATAGAATATGAATGATAACGGGCCTAAGTGCGTAATTGTTGTTAGGGCTAAATGAGACAGTGCATGAAACTTCTTCACAGGATAGTCGGCAAGTTGTGCATGTCCAAATACAGGGTGAGCGCTTGACACCTCAGAAGAGAGTAAGAGGAAAGTTGTAGCTATTTTTTTCACTATTTACACATTTTTTCACTTACAAATAATTGACCCATTTCTCTTTCTTAGTTTTACTTTTAAAAAACCCGTTTCTTATGCATCCTTTGACCTATTTTTCAATTCTGCCTCTGCTGTCATTATCGAGATTGCACATGGCATCAATACCATCACACACATGTGCAAATGCTGATGTCAATGAATTTTGCTTTCTCTAATACCAAAAATATGTACAGAAAACACCCTGCATTTTAAAAAATTCTGTTCCCTGTAGTAGTTATCTCCAAGGCAAAGTTCCTGTCCCAGTTAATTGATATCCCTCTGCACTGAGGACTCTGCTCAGAGGACTTTATTTATGATGATAAATTTAGAATTTAATTCAAAGTGACATGTTTAAGAGGGATGTCATTTAACAAACATTTTGTTCAGTACTTACCTGGCCTTCTCAGTACATCAAATTCTATATTCCCTCTTAGGTGAGTCATATATTTCTTCTCACATAGCCATCCAGATAATCATACTTTGGCTCAAAGGTGTTAGTTAAACAAGTAAGGCAGACTGGTAAAATAAACATTCAGATTGGGTTGGGTGGAAATGAGAAGTGAGCTTTTAAAAATATTTTAAGCATCCTTAAAAAGCATTATTCTATTTCATTAAATCCAATATTCTCTGACATACTATGTTGAGTTGATAATATGACTATGACCAATGACTTTCAGAAGAAAAAAAATGAAAGGACTATTTCTAAAGTCAAATAAGGCCATGCCATTCTAAGGCAAAAAAGAGATTCAAAATATTCAAATGGCCATTGTTTAAACTACAAGTGCACAATAAGTTGGAGCTGTTACCAGTGAAGTTATTAACCCTGATATAGGTATTAACTTCAGATATCAACTTGTTATAAGTCAAACATTCACCTTGTATGGGTCTCTTCTGCATAGTAATAGAGGCAAACACTACAGGCTACCCTAATTCTATTACCATTTGGAGCTCTAAAATCCACTACGTATTAAAGATTCTACCCAAGCTTTTATCTTTACAGAAACACAGAAGGATCAAGAGCTTTTATAATAATAAAAAATACAACATAAGTGGAATGTTCATATGAGAAGCTGCATTGTTAACAGTATAAAATCAATCTGAACAAATTGATAGCAATTTTTAATTGATGCTCAAGAGTCTTTTATTTCTTCTGTGCAATAATATAATAAATTACTGATATTTTCAACTCTTGTATGAAGCTCTCCTGAGACTAAGGAATGATTCAGACCCTCAGAGTTTTGCCTTTACAGTTAATCTTTCCTCAATTTCTAGCCATCTAGTTCCACAGGTGTATTAAACCAAGGATGTGAGGAACATGCATGTATGCAAGTCTCAGACCTGCTTTCTGTTAAAGCGAAGGAAGAATTTCTGGTTTCTAGACTTGCCTCACACAGATGCCTATAGGTTTTATACTAGACACCCATGCAAACATCTTAAAAAACCACTTCGGCACATTCATTCTCAGTGAAGGATGACAGGGAATGTAATCTACATGTGTCAAACAACAGGTTCCAAGATTGGCCACAAACAAGTAACACTGTAAATTGATGAATTTATTTACATGAGATTAATATTTCACGCTCATGGTTTTCTGAAGAATAAGTCCAGAAAGATTCTTGTTAAGCTGATCCTTTAATCAGTTGCCCAAAATATCCCCTTCGTCATCTTTGCTAGTTGGAAGGCAGGGACATGATGATCCCACTCTTTCAACTAGTAGTCCCTTCTTACACAGTGAGTGACACAAAACAATAGAGAATACAGCACAGAATTTTGCAAGATACAGATCCAGCTTCTAAACCTGTTACTTTTGTGGCTAACCAGAGAGAAATTAATTATACACAACATACTTTAGAACTTTAATTCCTCCCTCTATATAACCAAACTTTTCAGTGCCTACATTACATGAATGCTCAAACAGTAAACCAGCATAATTTGTAGACAACTTTTTAAAATTGCATAGAGACATGGATAAAACATTTTTTGGATCATCGTGTTTAGCTTTCATTAAATAAGCTAATAATTGTCTCTTTGAAATATTTCTCAGAAGATTTAAAACTTGTTAAATATTATTTTGTCTGTATTTTGCTTTCAGAGATGTACAGGTTTTAAAATATTTAGCTTCTGGATTACAGAATCACCAAGTCAGAGAACTCTATGCAGAATGCAGTCCAGAGGACGAACATGACTTCACAATGTTGCATTATCTTTTATCATAGAGCTGAACTCTGCCTCTGAAGTTAGTGATTATAGACAGGTGTTTCTCATCACTAATGTAGTTTTACTTTCTAAAACATGACAACTGCTAAGGACACTAAGATCCTTGATCATGCTGTAAAAGGAAAGTAATGTTTCACTTTTTAATTGACAAGGCAGAATTTAAATTGAGTGTGCTTAATTTGTTTTAAGTAGCTGAGAGAGCAAGAATAACAAAAAGTTATATAATTCATTTTTAAATGTTTGCCTTGCTCTATTTCTTCATGTCCTGCAATGGTTTAAAACATTGTAATAATCATCCCTTTACAAAAACGAAAACATGTTAAATGGAAAAGGCATTTTAAGAGCTTTAATGCAAGTCATTTTTCAAATGATTTTCTTTAAGTGAGTTTGCTATGCTGTTTCCATTTGAATAGTGAGAAATATTATAAATGGTACACCCTGGCACTCTGCAGGAAAAGCAACATGCAACTACTGGATCTGGGTTCAATTTTAAAAATATTTGCAGTTCCAACTTAAAACCCCAAAGCATTTTGACCTGTGCATTTATGAAACTGAGATAGCAATAGATTCTACAGAACAGGTATGATAAAGCACATAGACCAGAACTCAAATAAGGTGCAGACCAAATAGCCATGGGCCAGATCCCACTGGTAGACTTGGCTGAGCTTCATAAAACAAAAATATACTCAAGCAATAAGAACAAATGTGTCTGGTAGAGTGAGAGGCTTAATAATAAAATTATAAGTATTGTTTTCAAAAAGTCTTCATGTGGTTTCTGAGAAAAACACATGTCTATGTCATTCTCAATCCTGTTACTCTAATATGCAAGAATTGATATTGGAATTTTAAAGAAAGCAGTAATTTCATATACAGAAATACTTTTTTCTTTCTTTAGTTGCAACTATTGCTTTTAATCAACTCAGGTTATACAATGAGTTGAGACACTCGGGATGATAAAAATGATGACTGGCTGCTCAAATCTTTTCTCATCAACTTGATTGATAATGATAAAAATGTTTCCCTTTGGAGAGATTAAGTGTAAATGATTACAGTAAGTCCTTCTGTAGATAGGCTCTTTAATTTTTCTGTCTTTTATCAGTGTTTTCTGAATAGAGATCTTGTTCATCTCTTCTATCTTTCACAATGCTCTTTATTATGTTTATATAATAGTATTAGCAAAGATTCATTATTATAAGAAAAATAATTTTAATTAAAAGAAATAGTAAACGCAGGTTTTTGTTATGTCACATTCCTAGTCTGGAGTTAGCCTACTGTGAACTGCCCCCATCCCCCTTTCCTCACCCATCCCCTCCGCCACTGCAAGGGGCTCCTCTGCGCCCTGTCCTAACCTCGACTTGCCTTAGCCTGACCTAGCAGCTAGTCCCAGATTTGGGATTTGAACCTGTGACTTAGCCAGGATAGGGCCAATGCCCTACCTGCTGTGTTATTCTGGCATACCTCTGTTTGCCTTTCATTAAGGCATATAACTATAATATATCTTGGGCCCATACTGTATGTGTCTTACCAGGCACTGTCACCATTGCATGTTTCCCCTGGATTTTTGGACATTTATTGATTGGTGTTTGTAATGTGTACTTCTTAGCTACTACATGTGACTAATGATGATGTGTATGAAAAAGAAGCCCTATCTTTAGGTTAAGGGATGTACCTCAATAGTTAAAGTGCTATATTAAAAAGAAGGAATTGTTGTAATGTTATGAAACGTTAGAGCAAAGTTCCCATTGCCAAACTCAGAAAATGACATTTATGTTATACAATGTAATGTGTTAGTTTTTTCTAAAGAGTTTTCACCATGTCTGTATCAGTTTTTGTCTAGTACATTGGTTATTTCTCAGCATGCTTGATGCTGGAAGTTTTCCCCTGCAGGAACTGTCATCACTGAACACATACATCTTTAGAGAAAGTGAGAAAAAAAAAAAGCTCTCCCCTTTGATGGTTTTCAAGTTTCTGTGGGGGAAAAATGAGCCTCTAGTCAAGACAGTATTCTAAAAAGAAACCCAGAACATAGGCAATTTGTAGAAGAAATGGCTGAGATATTGGAAGTCGAAGGTCAGGAGGGAAGAAATGGCCGGGTCAAAGAAGGGAAGGGGAAGACACTACAATTCTGTCAAGATATATATGTGCACAAAATTTTCACGCTTAATGTGACTATTGTATGTCACACACACACACACACACACACACACACACACAAGCTCACACGCACGCACGTATTAATGAAAGTGGGGGGAAAAGGCACAAAAGATTGTCTGGCTCAATAGCAGAAGCAGGAAGTTTGTGCCCAAGGCAGCATCTGGCAGCAGTTTGTCAGCTGTGGCACTTTATTTCCTGGGTGTGTGCATGATGTGATTACCAGTGACCTAGTATCTGAGAAAGCAGAGGATTCAGTGGAAAAGGGTATATATCATAGTCTTCTGACTTACACAGGAAATTTTTCATATCTTGCATATAAAATTAGACTCCACTGCACTATATAGCATTAAGCCCATAAAAATTACTTTTACCTTTACTATCACAGAAATCATAATTTTTTTCTACCAAAGATAACCAAGTAACAAAGTACTGATATGAAGACAATGCCACCCAAATGAATGCCTGTGTTCCTTCAGAGACTGCTTACTATGGTCCTTTTTCCCCATACTTAGAATTTTCAACCGCATCTGTTTTCTTCTGGACACAGCTGTTCTTTTCAGGCAGCCAATATATATATTTTCCCAACCTTAATAAATACAGCAACGGTTCTGCTATTCAACCTAGGCTGATATGCAATAGTTTCCAAAAGGATAAAAACTAATAGGCACACCAAGGGCTTAACCTTTTACAAAATTCAGACACACAGAAACAAGGTGGAAAAATTGCATATTTGGAAATCAGTCTGAACCTTATAACTGCCTGATGTTAGCAATTAGTCTTAGCATTGCTTCAGACTTACTGAACTTTAGTTCTCTCTTCTTTAAATGTTTTAAAATACGTCTGCACAAAATTATTGCAAACATTAAGTTAGAAAAATGTATATAATGCACATGACATGATCTCAAAAATTTATGTGTGTAGAGTTCACTTAGTAAGTTTGTTAGAAATGGTGATTCCTTATTATCACTCTCAGTATGTCTAGGACATGGCCACAGCTACAGGCTACAGCTCTGCCTAAGGCAGTTTTTAGCCTCAGGAAACTGCAATGATTATTGGCCTTCAAAGAGTAAAGACATGGTGCAAATTCCAAACCTCTAAGCAGTACGTAACCTCTGTTAGGAGTCAAATTGTGAGCATCTTGCCATAATTCTACCGTACTATATTTAGGATGCAGTACTGTTCACACTAACATATCTTTAGAATAAGTAATTGAATTAATAATCTATTCTTTAAAAATTAAATTTAGGTGCTTTTTTGCCATTGCATTAATAGTCAAAAGTCAGAACACTATGGATATCATACAATAATTGTTTGGTAAATGGTAGAGATGAATACCTACAATAAAGTATACAAATGATTTAAAAATTTTAATTACCTATCCTTCCCTTGTGAGATAAGAAAACACCATTTACATGATATTTTTCTTTGAAAAAGCATTTTGCAGTACACTCGTGACTTTATTAGAGGCAGATTTATCTACATTAACAGACGAAATAATAATGATCACATTGGCTTCAGTGTTCCTTGCTTATTTTTTCAACCAACTTAAGCTCAACCCATTTCCTCTAAAAATGTGCTACTGTTTTTGTGACGACTAACATTCAGTTATTTTTCCACATATATAATTAGTAATAGAATTTTTAGATGCCAGGTATATTACATATTGTAAAATATGAGCCAAACCTATAATGAGATGTACCAAGAAAATGTCTATGAAAATTATGTGTTTTACTATTCAAGTTAAAAACTATTAGTTTTTTGTTTCTTAAAGATGGAGACCTAGATAAATTGAAATGTTATTTATTTCCAGTAATAGGCACTGTTTTCTTGTTAGTTCTTCACATCACACCATGTGTGACCATTAAGAAGTTTACGTCAGCTTGATGTGGTTAGGGAAGAGCTTTTTGGTGTGCTCCACTGATTTGTGGGCCAGCAAGTGAGTGATGAGCACCCACCTTGGGTGTGGGCAGCTCAGTCAATAGACTGGCAGCTTGAAATAAAGAAGAAGAAGAAAAAGAAAAGATCAGTATAGCTTCCTCTGGGAGAGCTTCAGCCTTTGCCATCATCTTGGGACCATGAGCCAGGGCGTTGCCTATCTTATGGTCTCTGGTGTTCATGTATCTCACGTCTGTCTCATCAGCATACTAACTAGACCCTCCTGCTCTCTCATATGCAGGCGGTCACTTTAGACTCTCTTCAAACCTGTAAGTGGTGCTAATAAATACCCTTTTATTTGAATATAATTTCTATTAATTCTGCCTGTCTAAGAACCCTAACCAATGCATAATCTTCTTTTGAATTCACAAATAATATGGTTTTGGATATCTGAGGCAGTTAACTTTTAAAGCTTCTCCCCAAGTAGACAAGTTCAATCAATATAAAAAGCAAAATGAGGCATAGAATTGTTATATCACATTATTCTGCAATATAATTTATTGAAACACCTAAACCTAAAAATTGTTTTTGTGAGGCAGAAGGAGACACATTCCTCATTGTAGCCTAAGATTAATTCAGCGTGACCCATAAAGTTGCAAAATCATATTGGGGAAGTATGCTTGTTTAGATTGTTTGGGTGTGCTGTAAATCTTACAGTGTTATGGCGAATTAGACTATGCAGAAGTAGCAAAAATGTGACAGAAAAAGATTTCATAAAGTTCCAATTATTATAACACTGATGAGCTTCTTTTCTTTCCAATCTATGTTAGGGAGAAATTGTCATTCCACGAGCCCTTAAAAAAAAAAAACATACTTACGTAGTTTTAACTTTGATTACAAATTTTCAAAAAAGTGAACCCCAACTGGATTTCAAAATTCAATACAACTAGATTTTCTGAAGAAAAGCTCCAAATCTGTTTTCTCTGCTTGCTGTCTGTTGAATGGTAACAATATTGGACTTTCTTACTTTTATTAGTCCTTTTTCTGCAGTAAAATCCCACCTTAATGTTCTTTCATCTATAATTAGCAGTGCATAGCAACATTTTGATTTCCTTTTTTGTTTGTTTGCATAAACGAAATGATATGATTAGCAATGTACTTTAACCCATTTACAGAACTGCAGAATGTGAAATAATTTGGCTTATTGTCCTTTTAAACTTCCTATAACTGCTCCCTAGACCCCTGACAGAGGAGAAAAGTAAGGCAAAGTATATTCACTTTTGATACTAAAGGGACCAGGATGTTAACTGTGGAATGAAGTTTTAGGTTTTAAGTAGACTGTGTAGAGGAAGCCCATCTCAATGAGAAAGAGACAGAGGGAAGGGGCACTACCATAAGGAGTCCCAATTTCAGAAAGTCCTGACAATGACCGCTAGTTCTCTGAACGTGTTTACTATAACGCATTATATTGGGAGTCATCAAGAGGCTGGTGGAGGATATACAGTGAAAAGTAGATTTACAGTGTATATAATGCTGATGCAAGAATAAGTCAGGTGAAAGGTAATTCAAGTTGGCATAACAGGTCAACAACTACAATTGTGAGTGTGGAAAAGTAAAGACAGAATGTCACAACATCCGCTCCTTGGGGCAGGGCACAGAAACTCAAAGGAATCATCCCCAAATGAGACTTTTGATACACACTCTTCAGCATTATCTTAGTTCTAAACAAGTTGCCTCCAGCTCCATCTTTCCCTCAGAAACTCCTTCTGCTGCATTGAAACAGAGTAACACGTAAGCCTCTTGCTGGACAGCTGTTTTTATGTCTCACACACTTATTCAAGTTGGCAGCTCCAACAGGCAACTGAGTTAAAGTGTCCTGTCTGTGAAATTCATGAGGGAGCCTTCTGGGGTTTGCCCCTTCACCTTTCAATATCAAAGCAAATCATGCCTGTCTAGACTGAAGAGCGCCACATAAAACTCCATGAGAGACTGTGCCTGCCAATGTGTGAAAGAATTATGAGCAGTTTTTGAGTTATGAAGAAATGAGCTCTATTTAGGGCATCAAAATGTGTAAAGAGAAGGGAATTGATTCCTGCCCCAGGGAGAATCGTCACAGTTACATCAAATCACTTTATGCTCTAGAGTTCTTATTCCGTCCTACTGTTGGGGGATGAGGCTTTTCTGCAACCCTACGGCCCGCTTTTGCTCTCTTCCAGTGGTTTTTACAATATTGAATGTAGATATTTATTATCTTGTGTTTTGTTAGCACACAGCTTAGAAATCCCTAACAGCAATGATGTTTAAAATCCACTATGGGTCTTTTTAAGATCCTGAATGATTTTTCTCTGGCTCTCACTGCCTAAATTAAGTAGTCAAGTCTGATAGAAAATAGAATCATGCCAATTACAAAAATAATTGTAAGATATATATCAGATATATACATGTATACACACACACACATTATATGCATATGTTATATACACATACACTATGGGCATATGTTATACATACATAAAATATGTAGGTATGTAAGGTATATATTGTAAAATATATACATATCATATGATGCATACGCAATATATTTAGTGTATAGGCAGACATGGCAGTTCATGCCCATAATCTAACCACTCTGGAATGTTGAGGCAGGTTTGCAAGTTCAAACCTAGCTTGGTCAATTTAGCAAGATCCTATCACAAAAAAAAAAAAAACCCTAAAATGAAAAAAAAAAAAAAAACTGGGGATGTAGCTCAATAGGAAGGGCC
Source organism: Ctenodactylus gundi (assembly GCA_004027205.1). Lineage (NCBI taxonomy): Eukaryota > Metazoa > Chordata > Mammalia > Rodentia > Ctenodactylidae > Ctenodactylus > Ctenodactylus gundi. The sequence continues at coordinate 394,428 of PVKB01000823.1, forward strand.
TGAGTTCATCCTCCTACATAGGAACAAAAAATATATATATACATATATTTTACACACACACACACGCACGCACGCACACACGCACGCACAAACACACAGACACATAAAGATAGAAACAAGTCATTTATCTTCCTCAAAATACTTCCTCTTACTTCCAATACCTTTCCACCACAATTTTTGACCTTTCCTAAAGCACTCAGGGAATCTTCTTTGATGTTTCAGTTGTGCTGTCATGGCTCTGTAGATGTTTTGAATTAATTCTAAATACTTAAATTCATGGTCAGTTTGACTCTGGGGGAGAGTCTGAGGTTGCATGGTGCCAGATTTGGTACATAAGGTGGATGAGGACACACTGTGATATTTACAGGAACCTGCCTTTTCCATTGGATGGATGGTGGCAGCAATATTCACTTTAGTTTTTAATCATATCTCATAAAGATATTCATGAAAAAGGACTTCCAGAATGGCCCCAGAAACTGGCAGGATGTGTATTTGAAGCATGGGGGTATTTTGAGGGGAAATAAAGGTAATGTGTGTTTTACTGTAAAATTTTTTAAAAATTTAAATATTCTACTTATTTTTGATCATCCTTTGTATACTTATATGTGTGTGTGTGCACGTGTGTGTACACACATAACTCTTGCTCAGTGCCTTGTTTATGAATAGAATCTCAAGTGAAGTCTATCCCTTTTCTGAGTTTAAAATTTTATCTGAGAATGTACATAAACATCAAAATAGAGAATTAAGTGACAAGTCAAAGTGGATTATTATAGTAATTATTAGACTAGTACACATTTTACTTCATAAATTAACTTAAATTACTCATACAGTCTTGGAAATATTGGAGAAGCCATGGAAACACAGATATTTCTTATTTCTTAGAGAAGTGTGATGACTAAATATCTTACGAGTCATCTCTTGCTTTATTTAATGAGACTACAAGAAAGAAAACCAAAATAAAGGCACCCTTTGCCCCTTTAATTGGTGTAAAACTTTTTCAGTGAAACCATCATCAGCTTCTTTACTGCCATCCTGACTGGTTTATTTTTAAATGTCAAAACATATAAATGACCCAGCAAGGAGAAGGTCTTATATTCTAAGAGCAAGTTAGAGTCTAGATACTCATAACTTTCTACAAGAACGCAGCATGTATGATGAGAGTCAAGCATGTCTCAGAGAAGTATGTATGTGGCTGAGTAACACAGCTGCACAATGTCTCCTCAAGTACTGTTCTAAAAAGTTGAGAATATAATTAAAGACTACTTATTTGACTTAGCTAGGAGAGGAAGGAAGGAGCATCCCAACAATGGAAAAGAGGCCATGGGAAGGGCAGAAATCCTGAAGACATATCAGAAGCAGAGGAAAACAGCAGCCCTGGAAGCAGACCCAGAGGCCCAGAGCCACCAGCATCCACAGACAGTGAAACCCTGGAGCTGGGAACCTCTGTCTGAGATAGGAGAGGAAGGAGCACCCCAACAATGAAAGGAGACCACGGGAGGAAAGTAAACAATCCCAACGACATATTGGAAGCAGAGGAAAACAGCTGCCCAGGAAGCAGCCCCAGACTGATTGAGAGCAGCCTTGAGTCTCAGGCATCCGCAGACAAAGTAAAATCTGGAGCCTGGACCCTCAAACCAAGGTAAGTTCAGATCAGGGCGAAGTAGAAATTGACAGCAGCTGGTATCCCCAGCCTCCAAAAACAAGTCTGCATGTAGTGCAAAGTGCAAAAGTAATGTGCGCTTCCTCTAGAAAAGGTCTCCTGGAACCTAAACCAGAAGCAACGGCAGTGACAAAAGAAGGAGTCATTTAAAAACAAACAAACAAACAAAAAACAACAACAACAACAACAACAACAAAAAAAAAAAAACAAAAAAAACCAACCCAAGACTGAACTGCTTAGAGTAAAAGAAAGCTCTGAAGAGCATATCAGGGTTTTGGGGGGTCACTCTTAAACAATGCCTAGGAAGAAACTGGCACAGTAGATGGGAAAGGTGTTGAGAAAGGCCACTGACCTCTGGGAAGGCTCAGCTGTAGTGGGCGTATCTCCAAATGTGGAGAGCCCCACCCTCCCTAGGGGAAGGAAAACAGAACAAGTGGGAGAGCTTTGCTGAATGGGCTGGGTTTGATCATCACACCTCAGGGGCCATCACACAGTTAGGGCCTCGGTTCCCCACCATAAATCCTCATAGCCATTCAAAGAAACCTTTTAGCTGGGCCTTTAAAGTGAAGTCCCTCAGCAAAAGAAACATGGGAAGAAGAGAAGGCAACAGGACATACACAGCACACCTGTGACCCCAGAATTTAATGTCATGAGCCCTGAAATAGTGGAACTCATAGGGAATGAAGTCAAAAACCAAATAGACCAGTTGCTTTCTGTGAATAGTAAGCTCAAACAAGATATTCTTAAAGAAATTCAAATAATGATAAGTGGGCTTAAAGAGGAACTTACTAAACAAATAGTCGTCATAATGGATACAAAGTTTATTGAGCACATAGAAGTCACAAATAAAAAGTTGGCTGAGATAAGCAAGGAAACACAAGATGTGAAGAAATATTTTCATGGAGAAGTGGAAATTTTGAAAAAGAAATCTAGCTGAAATTCAGGATATGAAAAAACACATTGGAAAGCAGGAGAAGTTGATTCAAACATTGTGGGGACAGAATTTCAGACCGTGAAGACAAGGTTGAGGAAACAAATGCTATAATTGGGCATGACTCCAAAATTAGAAATGAGCAAAGTAGCTGGATACAACGCTGATGGATGATCCAAAGAGAACCAGTCTCAGAATTATGGGTGTGGGAGAAAGAGCAGAAGACAGCACCAAAGGTATAAAGAATTTATTCACGGAAATCATGCAAAAAAATTCCCAAATTTAGGAAAAAATTATTTTCAGGTACAGGAAGCTTGTAGAACAGTAAATAACTTCAACCAGCAATGAGATTCACTATAAAATATTATAATCAAAACCTCAGAAATAAAACATAGAGAATATCAAAAATAGCAAAAGAAAAACAGACATTATTTTACCAATAAAAACCCCATTCCAATTACTTCAGATTTCTCAATGCAAACTTTAAAGTCCAAGAGAGCCTACAGAAAAGAATCTTTCGAGCTTTAAAGACAGCAAATGTCAACCCAGTTTACCATATCCATCAAAATTATCCCTGAAAATTGAAGATGTAAAAATTTTTATGACCAAGAATCCCTAAAGAAATTTGTACCCACTGGCCCAGCATTGCAGAAAATACTTGAAGGAATATTTGAGAGAGAGAAAAGAAGCACCAGAGAACATGGAGAAAAGGAAACATCTAAAGAGAATGTGTAACAAAAATAGGCATCAATCATTTGATTGGCATCTCACTAAAACAGTACCAGCTTTCTCATAAAATCTTTGAAACTTCCCCCTATAATTATTATTTTATTAGTATATTAGTTTGTAAAACATAATTATATTCAGCATGGGGAACTGGTATAAAATATTTTTAAAGGATGCAAGAATTTATGGATGGATAAGTAGATAAAAAAACCAAATCTGGCAAAATGCTAGTAATTAGTAAAATATGAGTAAATAATTTATGAAAGTTTAAAAAATCTGAAATGACTAAGTATGCCATTATATCTATTGCTTTATGTGTGTTATAATTTTGTGATATAGACTTAAGTTCATTTGATGTATCAATTTACTTAATTGGGCTTCAATATAAGTTTACCCTAAGAAAACTGAGTGATGTAATGACAATCTGAATGTGATTTGAACACACACACATTTACCTTTCTTCCCATACCTTGCTTTATAAATGTCATGACTTTACTTCCTATGGATCATGGATCCCTGTCTGACTTCACTTTTACATATATTGTAAGGTGAAAGACCAATTACTCTCTTTCGCATGTAAATATTCAGTTAATCAAAAATTATTTGTTGGAAAAATTGAAATCTTCAGACTATTGTGTAGCTATTAATATCATTTCATCAAAACATAGAAAATCATCATCCATCAGTTTATTCTTCATTCTCTTTGGTTAAAAGAAACTTACCAAGTGCAAAATTGATAGAATGAAAACTTAGTCATCATGTGACAAAGTGAGCTTTTCTTTTTTTCCACAAATAAATTTACTATTCATCACAAGCCCTTATAGACTAGTTTCTTACTGCCTTATCAGAAATAATAGTCACATTTTTTAGAACCATATCATAGCCTCCAGATAAGGCATGGTGACTTGGTTGATTTTCTGAGTCTTTTAACTCTCGACTTGCATAAATACAAGGTCAATCTATGTTGTGGATGAGATCTGAGATGTCCTCCAAAAGTCTCATGTGTAGAAGGCGATACAGTCATGGAAGTTAATCCGTTGATTTCCTGTGCTGTTAAGAGGTAGGGACTGGACAAAGAAAAGTGGGTCACTGGAGCTTGACCCTGAAGGGATGGAGGCTGGGAAGTGACCTGGAAGGATACATACCAGCTCTGTATTTTCTCTTGACACTTGGTTTCCTGTCCCACCATGCCATGAACAGCTTCCCTTTGTCTGGGTCTCCAACAAGCCCTTTGGTTATTGCCAACCATCCATGAATCATGGACTGAGGCCTTCTGAAACTGTAAACTAAAATAAAACTTTCCTTTCTTAAACTGTGGGTGTTGGGTATTGTGTCCCGGCAACAAAAAAACTAAGACAGTTAATAATACTTTTTTTTTTGTTTGGGGGAGATACTTAATTTTATACATACATCAACCGATTGTGGGATATACAGATACTTGTCAAAACACTATTCTGAGACAATTATTTCTGTGAAAGTGTTTTTCTGAGATTAACATTTAAATTATGAGGTTAAATAGAGTATCTTTTGTGAAGTAGATGTGTTTCATCCAATCAGTTGAAGGAGGCCTGAATTAATAAAAGCTTAATCTGTCCTACTGTAAGAATTCTCTTGCTTAATTACCTTTGAACAAACATATTGACTCTTGCTAGTTGTACAGCAGCCTCCAGCCTTTGTGCTTGGACTGAGACATTACTTCTGTGAACTATGGACTTATCATCCTCACCATTCACATGAGACAATTTCTTATCATAAATTTATATATGTCATTAGTCATGTTTCACTGCAAAGCAGGAGTGATTAATGTTAACTCTACTGACTTACCCAAATACTACCATGGTATTGGTGAGAAAATGGGCATTCAATGACCCATTTTGCTCAATGTTAGTCCTGTGCTGTCATTTGTAATAAGATAAATTATGTAATTTGTGCTTTAGGTTTGCATACTATCATTTTGGCATCATCTAAGAACCCCAGACTCAACTGAATCCGAATATCCAGCACAAACTGCGTCCTCTGCTGCAGTATGCCTTTGTCCTACACTCAAGAACTTCAGCAGTAGTTTCTCTCTCAATTAATGCTCACATGTTTATGCACGTACTGATTCTGAGTTATTATCCAATGCCTGTCTGATGTCAGGAGATTCGCAAAAAGAACAAAGAAGGTTGTTGCTCCTTCAGCATCACATCATCATTTCTATTCATTTATTTATTTTTAATTTTCCCATTTTATTGATATGCATAAATGCAATACATAATGTTTGCATTGATCTTGAGTATTTTGTGCATATACATATCGTGGCAAAATTACAAATCCTTTCCCTCTCCCTCTTCGACCCTCCTCTCTCCCCACTTCTAATCTGGTGTCGTTTTCCATGACAAGTTGGGGAACTCTCCATGGACTTTTCATCACAATTCAACTTGCAAGGATGCAGGCATAGATTCTTTTTACCTTTCAACCCTCCCCGCCAAATGTCACCCTATTATTTTGCTAAAAAAATTTAATACTAAGGGAAGATATCTCTCTTACAATCTATATTCCTTTTTGTTTCTTTTTGAGGTCTCTTATAAATGAAAACATATTTTCAACAGATATTGATAGGTGGTCCTTATTGCTAGGCTGATGGAAGTATGGCGGTAAATAAGACAGGCAATGGTTATGCCACAGAACAATGAGTGAAGGCAATTTGTTAAAAAAAAAAAGCAAATGATGCAGAATAAAGTAGTAAAATCTGAAAGAGATCAATGTGTGAATGGTCATTATTTTTATAAAGATGAATGTTTAATAAAGAATTCTTTCTGAGAAGCTTTTCTTGGAAAGAAGACCTGTGTGAAACAAGAAACAAGCTGTACTAAGATCTGGACATTAAGAAAAAGAAATAACATCTGGCAGGACCTAGTTACCCTGTCCCTGTCACAAAATAGGACTGGGTTGTGAGGTAATAGAAGCAAGCCATGGAATGTACAGTTGCATGAATATTTATATGAGCAAACAAGCTAATCAGAAACTATCTCACCATCAAAAGTACACCAAGAGAGCATAACTGTGAGAAAGACTGAAATAAAAACTCTCCAAATTAAAAGGGAAACATCACAAAAATGATATCCATTCTTAAAGTATGCTGTAAATGCAATCTTTTGCCATGATTGAGATAAGATTATATGTATGGACTGGTAAAGGCTTAAGTGGAACTTATTTGCATTAAATTCACAGAGACAAAATGTGCAAGGCTATTAAGATATTCATGAGACAATGGTACAACTACATAGTAGAACATTATTAATCTCCAAGATGTGATCAAGATTATACAGTGAATGTTTAAATTTTAAAAATTATTACACTACAAGACACTTTGCCATTAATCTTCCTCAAAGTACTCCCTTTCTCCTTGAACACAAAAATATACCTCATTGTTCTTTCCACCTTCTAAAGTTTTCTTATGTGGTTGCCTTTATGAGATGTAAAACATGCAGAGAATACCCCAGCTGAATTCCACTCAAGGGAAAGGTGGGATTGTAAAAACATGACACCGTTTCTTGATGCACGAGATCTGGCACCATGCTGCTTCTGGTTGCCCCCAAAGCCGAACTGAACCTGAAAATTAAACATCTTGAGTTGATTCAGGACATCAAGGGAGCTATGACAGTGCAATCAACAACACTCAAGAAAGAGGACTTTGCTAATCGCTTCAGAAAGTGACAAGAATAATGACACAAGTGCATTTGAAGCCCAGGTGAGTATTTTGAGGGTAAATAATGGCACTGTGACCCTTACCGTAATAATCATTTTTAAATTTAAACATTAACAGTAGCTTTTAATCACAACACACATCACATAAAAAAACTGAAGATTTAAAAATTAGACAAGAAACTGCAAATTTCTGGAAATTTCTCAACGAAAAATAAGAATGCATCATAAAGGCTTGAAGCACATGAGAAAGTTAATTTGTGAAACTTACCACTTTCATGGCATTTAAATTTAAAACAATGAACAACTTGACAAATACATCTAAATTTTAAAGGTTCACCTTTCTAAAAATAATGCATATTTCAACCAAAACTTACACTTAGCTAAACAGGTAAATCTTTCCATTCATTCTTATTTTCAGTGTTTTAAATTTTAAACACAAATTAAAATTCCAGTTGATCACATAAAAAGATCAAAATTGATGTGACCTTAGTTCTTTTTCTTCATTAGACTCATTCTGCTTTCATCCTAAAAACATTGGGTATCCACTCTAAGAACGTATGCTGTTGTATAACTATGTGATAGGACTTCCTGTAAAACAAAAGATTCCCAAATAACTAGCAATATTTGTAAAAGAATAAATAAAAAAGTGCTAATTTCAAGTTTCTATCTGCAGGACTAAAATTTAAAAAATGGCCATGGAAATTGTTTACAAGTGAGACCAACCAATAGAAGATTTCTTAGGTCTGAGGTATTTTATCTCAGAGAATGTTTGTAAGTATGGATTTTAGCTGATTTTTTTATTGCTTAAAAAATCTCTAAAGAGGATAGGCCCTCCTAATTCTGACACCCAGAACAGATTTATCCCACAACTGGTCCATGACACTCCACCAGTATAAAAAGTGGTATTGCATTTTGTTAAATTATGGTCATCTCTGACTGTGAAAGTTACTGTACTTCCTAAACTTTTACCCTCAAGGCTGAAAATATTTTACAATTGGAATAGTTCTTTTTTGTAAAATGCCTTCATCTTTAAAAAAACTGCATAAAACAAAAATTATTGCTGTTTTTAATTATTTGATAAGAAATCTTACAATCAATTTGACTTAAATATTTTCTGAACTAAAGAAAAACTCACTAAGTAGAAAGGAGAAGGAAATAATCCATTCTTTCTCTTAGCTTTGGTTTATTTAACCTGCCAGAAAATTTCCTCAGGGACGACTAGTCCTAAGTTGATTGATAGTAAATATTCTATAACAGATATGACCCTACATTAAATTTCCTCTTTTCCTCCTTAAAGTGGACAGGTCAGAGACAGGCCGGAGAGACAGGCAAGTGACCTTTCTTGGAAGGTGACTTCACATATCCATTCTGCCCCTTTAATTAAACTCCTCTTCTAGCAATTTATTTGTTCTCTTATACAGAATCAATGTGATTAATTGACTAGTTGTTAACCAGACACTAAACACCATTTATTTTTTGTAGACAACTCCATTTGCTCAGGCTTATATCATTTCTCTAGAAGATACACTCTTAGAATATTTGGATGCTTGCCCAGCTAAGCGGTTGATAGAGATTATTCTTCCTATCAGTAAAATTACCTTCTCTTTGCATTTTTTAATCTTGCACTATTTATTGAAGGTGATGAAAAGCTGAGCATCACTACATTATTGAAAGGTAAAAGTAGATGTAAGTGATGCTTCATTTTGTCATTTTGTACAAAATGATATACAATAAATTGTCCAGATATATGAATTCTGTATTCAATTATCTGTATAGTGTACAAACATTTGAAAACAACACTTCATCTGTACTGAACATGTGAGGACATTTTTATCCTGTTCGCTGAACAAGAGTATAATGATTAGGTATAAAACATTTACAATGAATTAAGTATTATTAGCAATTTAGAGATGATTTAATGTCTGCAAAAGTGTGCATGGTCTATAGACAAATACTAAGTTACTCTATTTAAAGTACTGACATTCGTGGATTTTAGTATCTGTTGGTGTGTTCCAGGACTAATTATTGGCAGATAGTGAGGGACAAGTGAATAGCTACAGATTTAGATACATTATTAAAGGGTTTGGGGGTGGGAATTTAGTAAGTTCTGATGCAATTAAATATTAAGAAAGAGGCCACTATGAAATAAAATTTCGAGTAAGACTCAGTGCATGTGGCATTGTTGGCAACTCAAATGTGGTGTTGAGGACGACAGTGTGATGATGAAGCACTGAATACAGAGGAAGGAGTAACTAGGTCAGCGAATGGATAAAGAAATTTCGTTTTCCCAAACAACTTTTCTTCCTTGTTAAGCAAGCATGTTTTGTTGTTCATTTTCCCACTAGGTCTGGTTTAAGCCCAAAACAATAAATAAACTCAGTATTTCTGACATAAAGAGATATGTTTCAAAAAGAATGTGCCAACGGCTTTACTCACACAGATTTTTCTCAGAAAAAAAAAAAAGAAATGCATTAAGCAAAAACACCAGAGGACTTTAAATTTATTTTCCAGCATTTCAGTGAGAAGATTTAATTTCTTTTGTACTATGAAGACAATGGATACCTCGCTGTTCACTTTACTGAATTAAGTATGCAGTCGTAGATTTACATCTTATCTAGAGAGTGCCGTTAAAAGAAAGTTAAACAAAAATTACCATCACATGGAGTTTTGAGAATAATGTATCACATTTATCTATATAGCTTGTTTATGTAACATCTCTCTACTTGATTATTTTAGATAATTACAGGAAATTAGTAGTAAAAGCAGCATAACTTTTTCAGTTGTGAAATATTTCCTCTTCATTTTTGAGTTTTAAATAAAATACTTAGTATATCACATGCTACCAAACACCTAAGAATGGATTCCACTAATGAGAAAAATCAGGCAATTTATTTTGGGAAATGTCGATTACTTTGACATTCTAGTAATTGAATTATACATACAATAATTGAATTATATATAAATGCTCCCAAGTTACAAGTGATAAAAATGTGAATGGCGAAGGTATTAGTCAGATGAGACTGAATTCCCAACATGCACAACTTAGAGGAGGGGAGATTTATTTAGTTCCCGTTGCAGAGGATCCCATCCAAGGGTGGCTGGCTCCAAAGCAAAAATGTTATGACAGAAAAGCATGCGAAAGAAAGCTGCACGATTTGCAGAAGGTGCGAAGTGAAAGGAAAGCCAGAGCCTACCTCTTAATAGCCAGCTCAGCTAGGAACTCAATGGATCCTTCCATGAGGTTACAGCCTCATGCTTCAATTATCCCCCAAAGCCTGATTTCTCCACACATGAAAATTGTGGGGGAAATTTTTAAATCTAAACCAGAACAACAAACTTATCAAATCCTCCATTAAACAGGTAACTAACAACAGATGTTATTACAAACAACTCAAAATTACTATGGTTTAAGCCATTGAAGATTCATTCTAAGCTCCGCCTGTAGGCTGATGGCAATATTTAAGAGCCAGAACCACCACTACTTGCATCTTCTAATGTCATCATTTGTGAGAGCTCCCAGAACCTTATGCCACATTACATTCAACTAGACAAAGAACAGCAATACTTTTTTTCTTATGGGAAAGCATGTGTGTGCAGAACACAGCTCCTGACCACATTTCCCTGACCAGAATGTTGCTGATGTTACTAATCTAAATGAACCAGAGATCGGGAAATGTCGTTTCCCAGTGTTCCCAAGAAAAAAGAAATAGGAAATAAACACAATACCCAATCTCTGCCCCAAGCTGCGTTTCTAAAGGAGAGATTCATGTAGGATGTATAGATTATAAAGTTCAGGGGGAATATCTTATTTAGGGAGGTTTCACGAGTTTTTGGTCTCAGATACTCTACGATACCCACTATGAAATCACCAGGTCACCCTTTGACAGACAAGAACAACAACAACAACAAAAACACTGGAAGAGGATTTTGAGAAATGTCTGTTTAAGAGGCAGTTGCTAATGTTTCCTGGTACTCAAGTCTTTCTGTTCCAAGTGATTAATCATTTTCATGAAATGCGTGACCAAATTATTGGGTGGGGTACTAAGTAAATCTCTTTGTCTTAGTGTATGATTTTTCTGCTCTCAGGAGAGTATTTATGGTTGTTCCAGATACAGATCTGGTTCTAGGGTGGGATTGAGGGTCCATGTAGAGCCATTGCCTTGGTCTCTTCTGCCTTGTCTTAGCTACTTTTTTGTTGCTGTGACTCAATACCCAACACCCACAAACTCAGGAAAGGAAAGGTTTATTCTAGCTCACAGTCTTAAAGGTCACAGTTCATTCAGGGGTGGCCGGCAACAATCAAAGTACATGGCAGAGAGAGAGGTGGAGGCAGCTTCCACGGACAAACACGAAGACAAGCTGAGGCTAGTTCGGACTAGTCACCCTCCTCCAGGAAGGCAGGTGCAGCTTATGTATCCTTTCAGGTCTCCACCGAGTAACCAGTCCCTCCTGCATCCAGGTGTGGCCACTACACACCGTTAATCCTAACTTAGCTGCAATCCACCCCTCCAGACCAGACCCCAATCCACCAACATCACATGGTTCTATTAAAATACATGAGACTTTTGGGGGACACTCCAGATCCTAACCACAACACCACCCCTCCAGACTAGACCCCCATCCACCAACCTCACATGGTTCCATAGACAACTCATAACATTAAAATACATGAGACTTTTGGGGGACACTCTAGATCCTAACTACAATAGGTGGGATAGAGGGTCCATGTAGAGCCACTGCCTCGGTCTCTTCTGTTAAAGTTGTCCAAATGATGAAGGATTAATTGAAATTCCTTTTGCTTTAATATCATAAAGAATTTTGTTTGTCTGAGCATACTGACGCTATCAAAGTAGCCATGATCCTGGAGATAATTTGGATCATGGTACCATCCTTTACTGGTTTTATAGAATGAGTCAATTCACTCAAAGCCTATGAATCCATTATTTCATCTAAAACTGTGTATGATAACGCCATTTATCCATAACTAATGGAAGAAACGCCAACAGAAGTGAATTAGTAGACGTAGGAATACATATGATTCCGCAATTATGTCCTATGCTGGGAGCTGTTTTATTAAGGAGACAGCACACTGGAATTAGACACATGAAAAAGGCTTTTATTCACTTACAAAATCTTTGCTTAATCACTGTTCACTTATGTGCTTTTTCGATTTTTCCCTTCTTACTGTTTATTGATTTCTTAGGGCATTTTTATAATTCTCATTATTATTGATTATTAAGAAAAACCAATTAAATATAAAACTTGCCATCTGATAATCTATTCAAAATCTCTTCCAGTAATCTGTTATTGATTCTAGCTTAGTCTAGAGAGCTGGAGGTGAGAAGGACATTGGAAGAAAAAGGTAAGGTGTTCTCTGTCTAAGTTGGACATCATAGTACCCCAAGCTCTTGTTTAATTTTCTGATTTTCTAACTAACAAAAGCTGAATTTCAGCTCTTTTTAAAAAATTCTGTTTGCCCCATATGTTACTAGTAAAACATATGTAGGGCCTCCTCAACTCAAAAATCAGTAAGACTCAAAGATCTGGCACCAAATTATCCCCCTGCACATTCACCAATGATCAGTTACCAATACCTGCAGTTTTTTTTGTTTTTTTTTTTTAATGACTGGGGTCCCGTCTATTTTTAAAGTTTTTTTTTTAACTTATATAGTACATCTTGATCATTTTTGGATCCCATCTTTTCATGAGTATTTCTCTGAAAAACTTTTTTTTTTTTTTTTGCTGTAAGACGTGAGAAAGATGGTGTTTGGTGCTAGTTCAGCTGTGATCCACACATCCACTGAGATTTTGGATACCTCATATTACTTCACTACAGCTGATGGCAAAACACAAATTTTCCTACAGCTGCACTCTTTCTTGGCTCAGAAGCCTGTGTCCCTGATTCTCTTTTTCTATAGACAGTGTGTTAGGAACATAGTGACAAGTTTACTTTCAAAGTGCACATGTAACTGGCAAGTATATTTTCTATCCCCTTTTTGAATCCTCATCTCCATGTCTACACTCATTTTCTATTATTTTGTGAGATCTTGTCCTCTCTTTGTACTACTCGGTGAGAAAAAGCTCTCTTCTGTCCTCTCCAACTAAATGACACCAGAAGAGCCCCTTCCTACAACAATACTCCTCAAAGTGCATAGAATAATCATTCAGACATGTCTTTTAGGAATCTCTTCATACTGAGGAGATAGGAACAGTGATGGGGTGAAGTTAGTGTACTTTTGCAGCAACTTCCCAAAAGGTCTGTAAGTATCAGTGTGTCATAGATTTTGATTCTTCTCAGGGTATACTGAGTGAAAGACTTTTCTTTTGATATATATAGGATTTCTTTTCTGCTGCTTGAGCCTTTCTTTCCATTCAAGTTTAATAAGAAAATTTCTGCTTATATTTGTGTGTAGTGGTGGGGAGATAGGTTTTTTTTCTTTTTTTTCTGTGACCAAATACCTGAGTTAAAAAATAAATAAATAAAAGGAAGGAAGAAAGTTTTATTTTGACTCCTGGTTTCTGAGGTTCCCTTCCAGTGTCAGCTGCCTTCATTGCTTTAGGCCTCTGTTGAGGCAGAACATCTTGGCAGAAGAGTATGGAAGAGAAAAGAAGTTCATCTCATGGCAACCACAAAGCAGAAAGAAGGTAGAGAGGTAAGGAGAAGAGAGTCAGAGGCAAGGTACAGAGCCCTCAAGGTGATTATACCCCCAAGAAAAACTCCCTTCAACTAGGCCTCACCTACAACTGTCATCCCCTCCCAATAAATTATGAAGTGAAACCCTCATGATCCTATCATGTCTCTAGACTTCTACCTCTGAACATTGCTCCACTGAGGATCAAATCAACAATACATGAGTTTTTGGGAGACACTGCATATTTAATTCGTAACTACGAGTGTGTGTGGGGGGGTATCCATGATGATTCTCAGAATGGTCCTCCGTTATTCTCCCCAAAATAGTTGTATTGTCTGAGTTTTTGGGAGACATTGCACATTTAAATCATAACTATGTGTGTGTGTGCATGTGTGTGCATGTGTGTGTCTGTGTGTGTGGGTATCCATGATGATTCTCAAAATGGTCTTCAAAATGGTCTTCCATTATTCTCCCCAAAATATTCACATCGTCTTTGGGGTCTGAACACAGGTCGAAGATTCCTTTGCATTGTTCCTCTGATTACCATGATGCAAACTAAAAGCTCAAGAGCCTGCTGTGCTATTTCATTCATTTCTTTTTCAGGCAGAATTGCTCTGTAGTTCAGAACTCACTATGTACTCCAGGCTTGACTGAAATTTAAAGCAAGTCTCTTGCCTCAGCCTCCCAAGTGATGGGATTACACTCACGGACCACTGCACCTGGCTAATTTTCATTTTGAGCTAGGGAACCTTGCACATGCTATGCCAGTACTCAGATCAATGTGCTGTGACCCCGGCCCTGATATTTTATTCTTGCATATCTCCTTCCAAATCTATTTATATATTCATCCTTGAAGTTCTTGAAACACCAGGAAAAACATAACACACGCCAGACTTAGAGCCTGTAGTACCAAACAAAACATGTTAACATGATTTTCTACTACTGAGGCTATGCTCATTTTTCTTCCATTTCCTTAACCTAACATGATATTCCTACTATTCAACATAGAGAACAGTATAGAATAAAAGAGGCCTGCGAGTAAATGTTAAAATAAATTAATCATATGTAAGTAAATAATAAATTAATATAAAGCTAATCCTGACCATAATCTTCCCTCCAGTTTTTTTTCATTTTTGTGTTAATTATTGTCTCTCTGTTGACCAGTTTCAGTGTTGTACTGAAAATATTGTCAGTCTTAAATCTTTTCTGCCTGTTGTTACTGAATTATACCTGTTAATATAAACATCTGGTGATATTTTTATACTTAAAACCTTGATCATTTTATAAGGTAATTGTCTGCATCCTAGGCAACCAACCCAAGAGCATAGCTTTCACAGGCTTGCAATACAGGCTACAATCTGCACCTCATTCTGAAGTCATTCCTTGAACATTTATTTTTTCATCACTAATGGAATAGTTCATGTCTCTGTCTTTTTTCTCCTACTGTTCCTTGTACTTTGCCTACTACTTGGGTGGTGGAAATATTACTTCAAGCAAACTTTTTTATGTAACCATACTTACTAATCTCAGATCCTTGTTTCTTCTCTTAAAAATCTAGGACATTTTATTCATAATCTAATTCTTTCACCAACCACATTATGATATGCACAGGTGGGAAGCTACGTGCTTCCCCTCTTGGATTCAATCTCCTGTGAGACAGACCCAGTATTCTCTTTGTGGTCCTCTTGATCTCAGATAACTGACACATTGCAGCTGCTCAATAAATATTAGAGAAATAAAAATAATGACTATGAATTATAAACAGTCTCAAACACAGAGATATATCATTATTTGGATATCTTTCAGAAACCTTTTTGTAGCAAATTCTCATTCATTATTAATAGACTGCAAATTAATACTATCGTGGAATGCGAATTGGTGAAGAACTTGAAAAGCTTTAAAACATTTTTTCTTTGAGCAGGAAAATTTGTTTGAGAATTCAAGCCCCAAGGCAGAATTAGATATGCTAAAATAAAGAGAAGTTTTTCAGTTGTGATAAATACCAAATCAAAATAATTTTCAAAAGGTGGAAAGAGGATTAAAATATACAGAGTCAAAAAGGTCAGAGCATGCAAATAAGTCTAAGCCACTGCTCTCCTGGATTTCATCTGTCCCTCCCAATTTCATTCAATTTCATTCTTCTAGTAGCTTTCCTCTCAAGAGCGGAAATATGACATCAGCAGCTAAAGAATCCTTGCTCTCTTCTTAGCAACTCCAGATGTGAAGGAAGCACTTGGTGCTCCCAGCATTTCTGTATCATTCCAGCTAAGGTACTGGATTGTTTGCCATAGGTCATGAAGACATCTCTTGGGCAATCACTGTTTCCAGGAAATTGGAATAAAAGAGGGGTGATTGGTCAAGACAAGGACAGCTGAAGATTAAATAAATAAATGAAGCATATATCTATAAGCAAGTGATTATGTTCAAGAGCTTAAATTGTAACACTAAGAAACCAGAAACAAAGCCTGTTGAAGATGTTCAAGAACATTGTTTAAATAAAGTATTTAAAATTCATATTTTAGTTTTGTACAGTGTGGTCCATGACTGCAATCCCATCACTCTGGGAGGCTGAGGCAAGAAGATCACGAGTTTGAGCCTAGCCTGGGCAATTTAGTGAGATCTTGTCTCAAAAGCGAAAAAAAAAAAAAAAAGATGGGGAGACTGAGGTAGAGGTTGTAGCTCAGTGCAAATGCCCTAGGCTTGATCACCAGTACCAGAAAAGAAAAGAACAGGAAAAAAAAAAAAGAAAAATTTATCGATGCCCCAGATTGTGGAGCAGTAGAATAAAATATGTATTATAGCAAACACTGAAACATACAGTCATTTCAAAATTGTGTTTCTCTATTTTATTTTTTTTTTCTTGTCTCTTGGTTTCCGTGCTCTTCTGGGCAGTTTTCCATTTTATGGGTCAGATGGAGAAACTTCAGACACAATATAATTTGTGGTCAAAGATCAGTAAATGCAGCGCAAGAAAGATGAATTTTAAAAGCAGTGCATAGACTGATGGGAGATATGCTTTTAAAACAATATAAGCTATGCAAGGGAATTCAAGCCCAAATGGTCAGATGTTAAGGCAGAGCCAGTTTAACTGTGAGGTGTTGCTATATATTACACTGTATATTATATTCATCTTTATAACTAAAGCTTTAATAAAAGAATGGCAATTATCTACTGAGTTTAAGTAGTAAATAGCACTGTCTGAGTTCTGGTATGCCTTCAGTTTTCTCAGTTATAAAAATGACAAGCAGACATTTAAGAAATAATTCTCATTTATGGTTATTCTAGGTATTTTCTTCTCACTATTATCTAAGTTAGAAGAAATTTCACAAGCTGTTAAAATTATTTACATAATCATAAAATAAATGTTAAAGTCCTTTGGTTTCAGCATGAATGCATAGACACTTCTTCCACTAGATAGTCCCTTTCCGCACAGCTTCCGTTTGCTCGTATAGAACTGGGCTTCCTGCCAGACTTCTAGTGAAATAAGATGTGTTTATGACTAAGATTGAAATTCACAGCTTCAAAATACTTCAACTATATATGGAGAAACATGACATCTGAAACCAGACACCTGAGAAATGTGCCTCTGCGGAACTTGACAGGTGAAGATTTATAGTCTAATCTTTTAGTCTGTCCAGTGTGGTTATGGAGGGAGAGATGGGTGAAGGCCTGGAAGACTTAGATGTGCATGTCACAAAGACTAGCATTGGACTCTGCTGTACTACGTGGGCTTGATGGTTGATACTGGCATGGTGAAATCTTGATGCCTTCCTTAGAGGCTGTAGGATTTAAAGGCCATTTAAGGATGTAAACGCTGTAGAACCTATCAGTAGTATAGATCGTGTCAAGAATTCGAAGTTTTCCACAATTCTTTTCCCCTCAGTTTCATTAGTATGTATATGTGATATACAAGTTACACTAAACTTGAGAATTTGTGTACTTATATATATAGCAATAACTTCACATTCCCTTCTTTGCCCGCTTTCTCGCCCTTTCACCTTCTCCTCCATCCCCCCTTGACTCATAATATCTAACTTATTTGATTCTATTAATTTTTTACTCTTGTTTTCTCATATTAGAGGAATCTTGAGTTTGATTGCTATCAATAAATATGATGATCTTGAGACTATCCATTGACCTGCAAATGACTCATATCTATCTCTCCTTACAGTAAAGTTGTCCACATCTCTTATAAGACAGCAATACAAATAGAGGACAGGAAAGGGGCCCTGCTATGTTTACTTCATGGCTTGGAATGAGAATTTTGGGACAGACTTGCTATTCTCTGAAGAGCACATTGATAACTCATGTACTTGGGGATATACAGCTGACCATCATTTTTGCTTTTTGTATCTAACAAAAAAGAACAAAAGTAGGTTTTGTAATAAAAATGTGACCTCACTTTAAATATTTAAAAACCATGCGTCTTATTTTAAGCTATAGCTTCCTTTAGTAAAGGATCCTTAGATGACCTCTTAGAAGGTAGAAGTTCCAATAGGCATGAGTGCTAAATTATCAAGAAAAAATCAGTACCTGTGTTATCGTTTGTAAGTGAGCAAAGTATTTTTTTGGGGGGAAAACAAAGATGTGAAAACAAGAAATGCAAATAAGGGCATGTGAATAATGACAGTTACTATTGTCCACAGAGGAAGCTTAGATTTGTGGTGTTTTTTGAAACCAGATGGCACATATGCTTTACCAAGATGAAAAACAACACTCAACTTTGAATGGTGGAAAGGCAATATAAGGGCTGAAAGAGTCTACTATAAGGTTTCAAAACCAAAACATGAACAAATAAAAGATTTAAGGAATAATGTGGAGATCCATTGAGTTTTGTCAGCAGCTTCTCTGCTGACTTTTTGCAAATCACACAAGGGTACTAGTTGTGTTTGTCCTAAGGCCAAAAAGATGACTCTTATTTACTGTGGAGTGTCTTCCCTGCTTTCTGAGACTAACTGTTGCTTTCTGTTGTTCAAGGATAAATTGTTACTACATTGCTGTGGCTTCCTTTATCATTTACCTATATGGAATTAAGCAGAATCAATAGAATTAAATACAAGTATAATCAAATATATAGTGAATTCATGTTTAAAAATTACTACAATAAAAAATGTTGCCATTAATTCCCCCTCAAAATACTCTCTATCACCGGAAGCACATATACCCAATCATTCCTGCCACTGTCTAAAGTAGTTCTGAAAATTCTCTTTCATGAGTGTCTTTAGGAGATGTGATTAAAGAGAATCCAATGAATGCCCCTTGTGAGTGTCATTCGAGGGAAAGACAGAGTCATAAAAACATAATTATGTTCGAAGAGACAGAGAGTATTTTAAGGGGGATTCGTGGCAATCTGTCTTTTAATGTAATAAATGTTTTTAATTTGATTATTCACAGTATTTTTACTACTCTTCATATTCTTGTTACTGTCATAACTAGACTACAATGTCACTTGAAAAGATAATAATAGATAGAGATGTAGACATCAGATATGGTTGTCATAAATGAAAAGGGAAGTGAGGTTTAACATCGAAGCTAATGGAATTTATGTGCAAAACTCATCACATATGTTTTCATCACGTTCCAAGGTCACCTAGTGTCTACGAGATAAACTTTTTACCAAAGAATTCATCCATTTCATCTAAGCTACTAAAAATCAATTACGTAAAGTTGTACATATATTCTTCTATTACCTCTTCAATGATATTATTTGTTGTATTTCTAATTTTGATAACTTTTTTCTTCTCTTTTATTTCCTTTGTTAATCCTCCTAGAGATTTATTAATCTTTTTCAAGAGATAGTACTTTATTCCATAGATTTTTTTTGAGACAGGGTCTTACTCTGTAGCTCAGTCAGGTACTGAACTCACCATGTAGCCCAGGGTAGCTGGAGATTTTATTTGTTGCTTTTTGGGTTGAATTTTATTGCTTTCTGTTCTAACACTGATTATTTCCTTCCTCCGCTTCTTTTAGGCTTATTTTGTTCTCTTTTTTTCTAAATTAAGTGAAACTTAGATTATTGACCTAAGACTTTTTCTTTCTCCTAATGGAAACATGCTGTGTGCTACCAATTTCTCTCTTCAACTTGATTTAGTTGCATCCTAGAAATTTTGACATATTGCATTATAATTTTTATGTAATTTGCTAAATTAAAACTAACTTAGAATTTCTTCTTTGACTCATTGACCATTTAAAATTAAGCTGTTTAATTTTTACAAATATTTGGAGATTTTACTGTTAATACCTTAGTTATTGATATAGTTTAATTCCATTCAGTCCAGAGAATATATTCTATATTATTTCTATTACTCTATTTTTAAAATTTACTACACATATTTATTTTTCCCATTTTATTAATATGTATAAATGTGATGTTTATATTGAACTTAAAGCGCACAGCATGATGCGAGATACATATATATAAAGAGACATATAAGTGATTACTACAAATAAGTACATTAATACATCCATAACCTTCTATATAACACTGTGCATATGTGTGTCTGTTAAACATGTCTGATTTCTATGGTCTTAGCAAATTTCCAGTATAGAATTCAAATTACAGACATTACAGTACTTAGTAAGTCTGCACTTTCTCATTTTTAGAACCTTGAGTTTCTATCCTTTCATCCACTTACATACCTCTAGTAACCCCATTTTACTTTGTTCTTACATATTAGAGCTGGCTTGTCCAACCTAAGGCCAATGGGCCATATGTAGTTCAGGTTGGCTTTGAATGTAGCCTAACACATTCATAAACATTCTTAAAACATTATGTTTTTTTTAAGTAACATGATTGTTCAGTTCAATATATACACAACAAAGTAATGGTAGAGGGGGAATATACTGCATCCACAAATATTGAAGTATGATGATAATTTACATCATAATTGCAGATGGTTTGGCCAGAAGAAACAAAAAAGCACTAAAGTTAACTAATAAAGTAGTTTGTTGTTTCCCTTTGTGGCCGTGGGGGGTCTGGTGGGGAGCTGAATTGTTTGCTGCTGTCCAGCATCTACAGCAGGTGCGTTCAACAGTGGCCCATAGGCTGTTTGCTACCCTGGAAAGCCAGTAATGCAGCCCCACAAGGTTGGAAACTTTTAATAACATGATTACATAATTTTAGCAATATCTTTCATGATTATTATACTGATAGCCAGCACAGACTGCCTAGTTGAGAAGAGGACACTGTGTAGTCAGTTGTGGGCACAGTTCAGTACTGACCACTTTCTGTGTTCACCACACATACTCAGTCAAATCAAACCCCATGAGTACCAGAACTTACATGTGTTGTGTGACTTAGCAAGTGAAAGTAGCAACTACTGATAATAGAATTTCTACCTTCCTATACATGAGCATGTCTGTGCAGACAGGTGTTTATTGTTATTAAGCAGATTTACAAGCAGCATGGGCAATTTAAACTTATGCTTGTATTATTTTATGAAATGGTAAGTTGGATTATATTTTTAGCAGCAGTAATATAGAAGGACAAAATATATCAAAGTTTTTTGTGCATTTTATTGTTAGAATTATACATATAACATTGTTAATACTAGAAAATATATGGTAGCTTATTTATTAATTTTTGAAATTTGTGAAGTTGCAATAATCAGATATTAAACTCAAACAAGAGTTGACTGTTTTCTCTCCTCTCTCTCTCTCTTTCTGTGTCTATCATTTCTTTGTGAGACAGGGTCTTACTCTGTAGTCCAGACTGGTCCTGAACTCACTATATGGCCCATGGTGGCTTTGAAGTCATGACAATCTTTTCCCTCAGCCTCCTGAGTCTTAGGATTACAGGCTTGATTCATTACATCCAGCTTGTGTGGTGTTGGGGAATCAAAGCCAGGGTCTAGCTAGGCAAGGGCTTTAACCACTGAGCTATGCAATGAACTCTCTTCTCTTATTTATTTTTCTTTTTACAGTACTAAGAATTCAACCTAAGCTCTTCACTCTGAACTATATCCTTATCCCCTTTTCTTAAATTTTCTGTATTTGGAGATAGGATATTACTAAGTGGCTAAATTTTCCATGCTGGACTTCAACTTGCCATTTTCTTCCCTCAGCCTCCCCTAGTTCTAGAATTATAGGCACGGACTGTCATGTCTGACCTACTAGAATTTTGTAGACCCTACTTGCTATGTCTCCACACTGGCATGGAGACATGTTGCATAAGGAGAGTCCTTATTATGTCTGCTTATAGACTTTTAGACCTGTCTTCCATGAGAACATGCACATGCACAAAGATACACACACACATGGCTTGATTTCATACGACTTGCTCCTGTCTTCACTACTCTCAATATACTAAGACTCCTTCAAACTTCAGACTTCCAAGTCTCTGTCCATGCTGTTCCATTTGCCAAAATTCCTTTTTCCATCTCCACCTTTATGCTGATTTTTCTGGATAATCCTTATACATTCTATTAGAATTAGGTTACTTGATTCCTCCTCTCCTAATAAGCAGTTTTGGAATCCTCAGCCTGGATCAAGAGATTCCCTGTTTCAGTCTTAAATAGCACCCTAATGCCTGATTTTATTATGTATTTTCTCCTCTCTGTTGGCCCTCTTAACATGCAGGATTGGGCAGTGCATAGTCTTTTGATTGTGTTAGATAAGTGGATGATCTGAGTGCCGATAAAGGATGGAAGTCTGTGGCTGGAGGAATTTGGATGCTTCTGTAATAAAGGATAGAAATTCTACATGAAGAAAAAGTCCACAGAGAATAAATTTTCTAGAATTAATAAATACATTTATACCTCCTTTTCAGAAAGAAAAATTTCACTGACCAAGTAAAATTTAAGTTGCCAGAATTGATTGGTCCAGATTTAATTTCACCTATCAGAAATACAATATAACGTTTGTTTGCACAGCATTTATCTGCTGATCCTAGCCTTTAAGGAGAGCCTTTTCGGCTGGCCGTAATTAATGGAAGATATTCTCAGGAATAATTTTATAACTTACTACTGAAGAATTGCTTCTTACTGGCAGCAATTTTCGTCCTAACCAGGCACCAACAACCTTGAGTTTGACAAATGAAGATAAAGTCATGTTTATTAGTACTGAGAAGAAAATAGCTTTCTGTTTGTCCGTAAGAACTCAGAGACATTTATCTCCTTGGGGGGGGGGGGGGGGGTGCTGTGTCTGGTATGTAATGCTCAGAAGTCACTGGCCTTGTGTTTTATATCCTCATTTTACTCACAAATGATTCATCTTTCAACAACCACTTGTGGCAAAATCAGTTGTAAAGTAATAGAACCTTCCTATGAAAGCCACATGTGACTAGCAAGAAGAAAGTGGGAATTCACTGATGGCAGAAAATTATACAGAAAAGTGTGAAAAATGAACATTAAAGAGCATTTTCAGACTCAGTCTATAAATACTGTTTATCCCCCTGCACACTCCGATAGGATGCTTGTGCAATGTCTAAATCAATCCTCACATCCAAATTGGACTTTTATGGTCTGGTCCAAACAGCAGCTATGGTTACACAGAGCTTCATAGTTTAGGACACGAAATTGTCATACAAATAATAATCTATCCTCACCATTTGGGGATGTTCCTCTTTGATCAAATAAAAATGCTATAATCCCCCTAACATCAAGATTTCTCTCTCATTCTATTAGATTCTCCAGTGAAATTTTTATTGCCTTAGAATTCTTGGATAATATTTCTTTTCGAAAGAGACTTATAAATTTTCACATTTCACTTCTAGCATCAAACCGATGTTACATAAGAAGAAAAATATCTATAATCAATCACATGAAAGGAAATTAAAATGAGTATTGCATACAGCAGCCTGTAAAATGGTTTTATCCTTCCTATGGGAAATAAGTTAACCACATTGACCTGAATGGGTGCCTAAATGGAAAACATCACAGGCAATGTTTAGCTGTGCATTGGACGGAAGATAGGAGGAGGAGAAAACTGCAGCATCCATGTGATAATTTTAAACCAAGGACTTCCAGGTGAATGGTCTTTCATAGAAAAATGATTATGTTCAAACATAAAACTAGGCCTTTAACTCCAAACAAGGCTGTTTCAAAGTTTCTCATTGAATTCACATAATAACTGAGTAAAAAACGATTTGGAGAAGTGCCCTATGTGATACTTTTCTGACTAAAACACGCACAGGCCCAAAGAATGAGGGAACTTCACTCTGAATCTACTTTTATTTCACAAAATTCTTCTTACTGTTATGAACCAGCTTCGTCCCTGAAAATAAGGAAAACATTCATTTCCTTCATTTGGTGCAGACAATAAAGGTACCTTGCCCTCATAGACAGAATGAGGGTTCCAGGCTCCTGAGTATCCCCAGGAATTCACAAAGCTATGTCAAACCCAAATAAACGTTCTGGCCTTCACAAGCCTGGAAATGTCTAAAGCTATTTTCCGAATATATTTGGGAGTAACTTAAGTATCCAAAGGGTTTGTAAATTTGTTTTGTCATTATTGTTATCAATTCTCTTGCAAAGGATGTGTGTAGTAGGGCAGTGTTGCTGTTTTCTTTACAGCTTACTGGCTAACTCACTTCAAAGAAATAAGAGGTCTTTGGAACATTCAAATTCCCCGCAATCCAGTTTTCCAAGACAGTCACTTATAAACCCTGCCCTGTCCTGTGATCTCAAGTTTTGTGGTGAAGACTGAATAAACGCACATGTTTTTCTAGTGTGAGTTATGTGCCATCACTTCAGAAAGAAACCCCGAAAGCGTTGCCCACCCTTGAAAGGGAACGCCTGGAAAGCAAGATGGTATCTCAAGCTACCAACAAAACTGGTGGTGACTGATGATCTCAAAGAAATTTTGATCCAGTCATCTCCTTTCAGAATGAAAAGTTATAATCAATTTATTTAATAGAGAACTGAAATCATTTCACAAATGCAGAGAACATAATAAATAAAATTAAAAGCTTTATTTGCAGTGCATTCATAGAAGCCAGGCACTCTCTATGGGCACTTGACATTTTACTTTTCAGTTTCTCATATAAGAAGACTAAAAAAGAGAGACTTCACAACATAAGTTCAGGTACATAAACATCAAAAGCACTTCCATATTTATTGTCCCTTCTCCCTACAGAGCCCTTTACTGGCCATACCATCTCTGACCTTCTTGTGCAATTATTCTCTTCCTTTCATGACAGATGAAGAATTCCAATAGGATCTGCTAATATCAGTTGTCTACATTCCTAAACATGAAGATGAGTGTGGATCTTGTGTCAGGATATCAGAGTCCTTCCCTGGATGTTGGGATCTGATCAGGTCCTCTCTGATAGTAAAACTTTAAGGTCAAGACTTGGTCCCAGTCCCAGCCTAAAGAACATATGGACAAATGTGATCTACAGAAGATCATAGAGACACCACTGAGAAGCATAGCTTGGCAGAGAATATGCCACTCTTCCCACTGTCTGAGGCCCAGCAGCACTGCTGCCTGCCTTTCTTTTGCATATTGGCTTCAGCAAAGTCTTTGTGCCAAAATTTGTTCAAGTTGAATTTCTAGTAGAGACCCTAATTTAGCTCTTTAAGAGAAAAAAAAAATCTCTATTTTTGTCAAAGCATTAAGCGCAGTATTTGGTACATGGTAGCAACTAAAACTAAAACCACAAAAAAATAATAAAGATAATTTACATGAGCCCTGCCATTTCTTTCTTCAATGAAAATTCATGGTGAAGTGGTGCTACGGTTTGGATGTGGAATGTCGCCCCCAAAGGCTCACGTTTGGATACTGTGGATTACCTACGGATTTCATATGCTGTTAGGAAGCGGGGCTGATCAGGAGGAGTGGATTATGGGCATGTGGCACACTGTTGGCTGTGGGGTTTAGGAGGATATAATACCTCAGCTTCTTCTAGAGACCTCCAGATCCTTCCTCTCACAATGCCCCGAGCAACTGTTCTTCACCCGCCCTTTCCTGCCACTGCCAACTGCTCATAAACAGAGTGAGACCTTGAGAACTACAATAAATCTTTTCCCCCATTTTATTGATATGTATAAGCATAAAATTTAACGTTTACAATGAAGTTGAGCATTTTGTGCACATATGTATCTTGTCAAAGTGACAAGGACTTTCCCACTCTCCTTTTGTCCCTCCCCCAACCCACCCCTCCTTTCCTCCCCACCCTACCCCCTGGTTCACTTTGTTTTTCGTTTTAAGTTCCCTGAGATAGTTGTGCTCTGGGTCTCTCATATCAGAGAGACCATCTGATGTTTCACCTTCTGCTTCCGACTCACTTCACTAAGCACATCCCCAGCCATAAGAGAAATGCAAATCGAAACAACGCTAAGATACCATCTCACCCCAGTGAGAATGGCCTATATCAACAAGTCAAATAGCAATCAGTGCTCGTGAGGCTGTGGGGAGAAAGGAACCCTCCTGCACTGCTGGTGGGAGTGTAAATTCGTACAACCACTTTGGAAAGCAGTATGGAGATCTCTCAAAAGAATGGAAATAAATATCCCCTTCGATCCAGTGACACCCCTCCTGGGAATATTTCCAAAAAAGGTCAATACAATAAATCTTTCCTCCCTTAAACTGTGGATTTCAGGCATGATGTTTAAACAAAAATGTAACTAAGCTAAGACAAGGGGTATGTAGAAAAACAACAAAAACAAAACGGTAATAAAAGAGTAATCTGAGCAAAGCAATTGCTTTTCAATAGAAAGGAAATTTCCTCTTTACAAAGTTCAGATTCAGGGACTTGTCACACAAGATGAGGAAGTCTATAATGCAGGTTTAAAGAGGCTGAGGAAGCAGCTGGCAAAATGAAAATCAAATCCTGATAGAAAACCTGAGTCAGGATGTGAGCATGCCATGTTTTATGATAAAAACTGAAGTCACTGGAAGACAAGAAATAGTCATATAATGAGCAGCTATTTTATAGGTAACCTTCTCTGCATGCTCAGTATTATTAGGCATACAATGTATGGCAACATTCTCACAACTCGATCAACGAATATCTCAAATACCACCGGCTTTCTCCAGTTTTGCAGAGATGAGAATGGACAAAAGACTATTTGACAGTATGACCTGATGACATCTTACTAGTAAACAATAGAAACGACACACACAATAAGCTGAAATTCATGGCACAGGTTTAACAAATTGCTGTAATGTCTTTAGTATTCAAATTTTCTGATTCGATAAAAGCCAAAACGAGGATATAAAAACCAGGAGGTGATTTATTTCAGTGCGTTTAGAAAGTTAACGTGAATTTTATTGTTTAACATCACAGGAAACAAAAAAGTCACAGTAACAGGCATTAAATCATATGATGTGGCAATATAGACAAAACTACATTTTCAAAAGTTCCTAGATTTGGGTGAGGGGGCATACTTGAAACTAATCTTAATTTGAGACTTGTATCTTTCAAAGATAGATTTCCTTCAGCTTCTTCGTGGAAATACAGTGCTGCCTCAGGTAATGAACCTGGCTCCTAATTAGAAAAAAAACTTGATTAAAATGTACTAGCAACTCTGATGTGCAGGGATAGCTCCCCAAACCGGTCAGATATAGAGTTCAGGCACGTTAGTACCTAACCCCATGGCAACTTCATTTCTATCCCACAAAAAGAGCAAAGCCTATATATTGATTCTACCCCCCTCCACCCTCATACACATCTCCTCCAATTTTACCATGGTTCATAATGACTTGGGGAATTTTATCTTTCCCAAGACAAAAGACTGAATTTTGATGTACTTTGTAATTATTCTAAGTCATATTAACAACTTCTAAGCAGATTTTGTTGGTGCATTCTCATTCTGTTTAACTATCTACTTATTATTATTCCTCTCTCACCTTCTCTGTCTTTTTGCTTGTAATACAGTTTAAGCACTTCCTACAAGATGGAGGATACTAGGTGGTATTGGCCAAATAGTCTCATTAATAAAGTTTTTATTCAACTGGTCCATTTAAATTCTGATTCTTGGAAAATGTCCAATTCTTTTTTAATGTAGTAGAAAGGCAATATAAAACTGGTAGGAAATTATGGGTCAAAGTAAAAAAAAAACTACATTTTTAATAACTTACTACATTATTCTTTTAATCTCTTTATAAAACCTATTAATTATACATATTCATATACATATTATACATGTGTGCTGGTGAAATCCAATCCCCCCATTCCCCTTCCTCGTGCACATCCTTCTCACTCTCTGACAATCCCTAATTTGCTTTCAGATCAATGACAATTCGCTACTTTTACAATTGTTGTTCAGTAAGAACTTGACATAGAATATGCTAGTGGCCTCCAAATTATTTTTCCTGCCTCCAGCCACTCCCTTTCCAAAACTTTAAGTTCAACTGCATTGTATGAAGTGGAAGCTAAACTATATTTTCTGTAGCAAAATTTCTAATAATTCAACAATGTAAGTAAATAAATTTATACAAAAAGACTAAATATTAAGGGAAATTCAACAGCACAAAAATTTGAGTAGTCCTTCAGATGTTATTATTAGCTATTGATGAGTAGAATTAAGCCTCATCAATATTAAGATGAAAAGGCAATAGCAGGTATGAAGAAAAATTCAAGCTGCTTCACTGTTTGCCTTTCTTCCCATTTCCTCACCAGACTTTTCTATTTTACTTTGCTTAAAAAATTAAATGAATTGGTCCTTGGAAATTTCCCTCTAGTCATTGAGCACCACTTAATTTACCTTCATAATCCCCCGTGAAATACTGTAAGAGTATCTATCATTACTTTTAATAGTAATGGGTAGGGCTGTGACTAAGTAATTTGCTTCCAGGATACACAGAAGCTGTCAAAGCCCTCAGGGTATTAAGTCTTCTGCCTCTCAAAATATTCCTTTAGCAATATAAAAAATTAAATTGTAACTATGAATATGTCTACATTACATCAAAGTAATGGATTGACTCATCTGGGTACAAAGGCTCCTCACATTTATGGCATTGTATAGTCAACAAATATCAACTGACAGGTTATTTTTTAATATTTTCATTTTGGGTGCTCTGAGCAGGTAACTAAAGTGTGACAAAGACTAAGTCAGTGGGGTTGGAGGGATACCACAGCGGTTAGAACACTTGCCTAGGAAGCGCAAGGCCCTGAGTTCAATTCCCCACCTCCACATAAGCTGGGTGTGGTGGTGCATACCAGTAATTCCAGTACTCACAGTAGGGAGACTGAGGCAGGAGGACTGCTGTGAGTTTGAGGCCAGTCTGGGCTTCATAGTGAGTTCAGGACCGGCCTGAACTACAGAGTGAAAACCTGTCTCAAAAAAAAAAAAAAAAATGGAGCATCTAGTTTTGAAAAAAAAAAAAAAACACTTATTTTAGGGTGGGGGTGAAGAGAGGGAAGGGAGGGTAGGGGGAGGGACAAAAGGAGAGTGGGAAAGCCCTTGTCACTTTGACAAGAAATGTATGTGCACAAAATGCTCAACTCCATTGTAAACCTTAAATTCTGTACTTGTACATATCAATAAAATGGGGAAAAAAACACTTACTGTGCTGATAATCTGTGTATTTTGCAATTTTTGACATACACTTATTAGCACAATCTGTTTTCTGTCAGACATGTCTGGTCTCTTAATGTCCATCAAGTCCAAGCACTTCCTACTCCTGAATACATGAGATTATGAAGTGCCATTACTTTCTGAAGACGTAGCAATTTCAGACATATACATAGAGAGCAAAGAGGAGCTGTAGTCAGTGCCATGGTAACAGTTTGAATCTTTTCGATTGTACATAAAATTAAAAAAGAGATTTTATCTGTTTATCTGTCATTGTAAAAAGAGATTTTGCTTGAGAAGCTGTCTTGTCATAGTTCTACTATCACATTAATGAAGGAAGCTGGCAAAAAAGAACCCCTTTTATAATCTTACAGTTTGTTATTTTCAGATGAAGAAGAGAAGGAAACTAAAACATGAAAGGAAGAGAGAAAGAGAGAGGAAAAACAAAAGGGGAATTAAATTAAAGAATAAAAATAATGGAGGAATGGCTGGGGATTTAACTCAGAGTTACAGCATTTCCCTATCATACACAGGCCCTGGGTTCAATCCCCAGCATAATAATGGTAATAATGACAATAGAAATTGTAGAAAGACAAAGGACTTGAGAGATAAGACAACTGCAGATAGCTGAATAAAGGTCTCAAAGACACCAAAATCAAATCTTTGGCGTCTGTTTTGTGTTTGTTAAAACAGAATGCCTGAAACTAGATGATGTATGTGGAGATTTGTTTCTCAAAATTCTGAAGGCTGGAATATTACTCATTCTACAGAGGAGGAAATCCTGCTACTTGCAGCAACATAAATGGAGTTGGAGACTTTACACCAAATGGAATAATACAAGACAAGGAAAGAGAAATATTGCCGATCTTCCTCACACGGAATCTAAAGCGACAAAGTTTACAGAAGCAATGAGTAGAATATGGAGAGAAGAAAAGGGATGATATTGGCTAACGGACACAAATATTGTGACTATGTAGAGGTGATAGATATGTGAATTACCTAGAATATATTGATCATTTCCCAATGTGTACCAAAGCATCACATTTTATATCGTAACTATATATAATTTTATATGTCAAAAATAAAATTGTCAAAAAAATCTTGAAATATGTCTCATCTTCCTCACACATACTCAAAGGCAACTCAGAAAGAATCTCATGTGTCAGGTATTTCAAGTGCAAAATAAGAATAATTGAGTCTTTTATGATATGGATAAAATATATGTTAAATGAATGAATGAATAAATGAAAAAACAAATCGGGTAACACTTCCTTCTCACAGAATAATTCCAAACAATTTATGGAGGTGTCTTCCAGAAGGTGGACATAGATTGGCATTGAAGTAAATTTGTAGCTGAGAAATCTGACAATTATTTGGTTAGATAATCACAATTAAAATCACCAGTGATAACTCAAGTTGACAGCATGTACATACTAATATAATATCATTATAATGACACTTTAACTTTATATTATCACGTCCAATAATCCATAACATATACTGAACATGTGAAAAATATCAGAAAAGCCAAAATTGAAAAGTAGTCAAAGACAGGTGCAAATGATAAGTTTTGATAACATCCACTTAAGATCTTTATTTTCTCTGTGATTCATGACTAAAGATCATTTCTGTTTTCAATAATTTTAAGGACCATCTCCAAAAAAATGCCTTTACTCCAATAATAAACTCACTATTGGAAGCACAAGGCCCCATCACCCAAAGATTTATTGTTGTGTTCTGTTCATTTTTTGTGTTTTTTAGCATCAGTTTCTATGTTTTCAACTTTTCCGTTATGTTTAAGTTAATCCAGATCCGGAGCAGAGACTAAAAGAAAACAGGAGATACGATGTTCCTGGCTGACGTGATGTCCATAGTCTCTTGCCAAGATCATCTTTAATTCTGCAATTTCATTTTCCAGGTCTTTTGCTTTATTTATACTGTTACTATTCTCTCCTTCAGTTACTCCTTAAGTTAGACATCAGTCCATTAGTTAAGGAGCTGCTCTTATAATTATCCTTCCTGGGCATCTCCACTAACGGTTCGCACCTGCCTTACACAGGCAGTAGAACTCAATACATAGAGTTTTGGCCTCACTATCTCCATCCTGCCAGAGGTTCATATAAGGAGCCAAGACGTGACGGTTTGGGCAGACACCAAAATTCACCTTGTTACTGGACCTAGTATTATACAGCTGTCCCCTGTTTTATCTGCAAGGTAATTAAACTCCATATAAACCCCTGGGATTTCAGAGATTTTTAAGCCCAAACTTGTTTGCCATCTGTGTTCTCAGAATTATGGAGAGACAGATTGTGTTTGGCAGGCCTTCTCTCTTCTCCAAACAGGCATTTATCAATCAGCAAATTCAGTGCTTTGAAAAACTCTCCACTGAGCAAACATCACAGCTCATTTTGCAGGCTTGGAAGACAGATTATCTTTCCAGGAGTAGGCTCAGAAACGCTACGAGAAAGGTTCTTCCGGCCAGTCTGCTAAATCCCCCACCAGGAACACATGTTAAATTCCTACTGGCTGTCAGTCTAAAATCAGGGCCAGAAAACAGACAGTTTGCAATCTTCAAAAGAAGACTTGTTCAACTACTGGAAGCAAATGTGTGGGGTAACAAGACCAACGACACACGAGCTATTATGTTCTTTTGGGCAGATGCACAAGGGCAAAAAATTTTGACATGTGTGAGACAGAACAGGGCCCCCAAAACTCACTTGAAGGTTGCAATAAAAGTAGTTTTTAGGTCAAATTCTAGTATACATCAATGCATTAATTTGTCTTTTCCAATATCCATAAACAGGTCATGCAACATACAAGTTTCTAAACATCATAACTGCATATTAACAAATATCCTAAATGATCCTAAAAGACAACAGATAAAACAATTGCCTCAGGCTATGCATACATAAGTCTTGGTTGCCTCCCACGTGGTCTTTGGGAGGTCAGGAAAGAGGCAACAGATGGGGTCAAGGGATGGGGACATTTGAGGCAGAAAAATTTGCTTTTATTTTAAAAAGCACAGAAATTATGTGTGTAAAATTTTAATACACAGATATGAGACGTATGCTGAGCTTGATGCGTCTTTACTCTTGCCATGAAAGAGTCATAACGTTTGATTGATTCTAGTATATATCTATGTTTGTAAATCAGTGATACTAACCTAGTTGGAAGTCATTTTCTATTTCTTCTATGGAAGACCTTGACTTTCTAGAAACAGAAAAATATTATGTTTGCCTGTATCTAGAGTTACTATTGATTAGTACTGCCTTCTCAGGCAAGTCATTTAACAACAGAGCTTCCCTTTTCTCACAAGAAAGTTTCTTATACATAACGTAGTGGACATGGTAATGAAAAATTGTCCCAAACCAATTTATCCAATTAGCCATTAGTCTTTGTGTGGTGAGAGACAATATTTTTTAATAAGCAAGACTTTTTTTTTCTTCAAATAAAATCATTTGGGATTATCTAATCATAGCAAAGGGAAAATTCTGCTGAGAATAAAGCTGTTTTTAGTAGATTTCTGGTAAACTCAGAGAACATATGAAAGCCTAATACGCCAATAAATTAGGCTTTGAGGGGAGCTGACTTCCACCTAATGCCATGTAAATTTAACTCTGAGCGATATAAAGACGAGAGAAGAGTTTACTACCATATAATGACTTATCATCTAGGTGGCACCCTAAAGGAAAGCAAAATAATTGGCAGAAGTTAGCAAGGAAGTTAAATGGTGTATTAAAAGTCCTAGGACAAGTGTACTGGGCTTGTTATATGATAAAAATCCAGATAAGGTTAAGTATTAAAAGACGTTTAGTTTGTTATAACAGAAAATACTGCTCAAAAATTGTTGGTGGAAAAGAAGTGGTGCTTCCCCTTAAACTTTGGTTATTATACACTAAGTCTTAGAACACAAGCTGCCCCATATAGAACCATACATTAATCAAACACTGATTAGCACAATGCATGCAGGCATGACAAAATTCATACAATCTATATTGCAAGTTCTGTGAAGTTCAGTTTTCTGGCTCTTATTTTCATGTGTGCCAATTCCTTTCTTGGACGAAAACAGACTTTCTGTGCAAATCTGAAACTAGTGTGGAGGCTGGAATCTGCAACACTTATCAAAATTGGCACCCTAACTTTTTATATACCACTGATAATTCACCTTAGGACACTGCAAGTACCTAGGTCACTTTAAAATTCCCAATGCTTAGACTATTTCCTTATTGATTCTAATTTAATAATTCTGAGGTACTCACTGTTTAAGAGTTCTTAAGCACTGAGACAAGTCTTTTACTTTTTATATTTGTAACTTTTTATTTTCTGGTGCTGGTATTGAATCTAGAGTCTCATACATGCTAGGTGTATACTCTATCACTGAGCTTGACCCTCAGCCTGGACTTTTAGTGGGGTTTTTTTGTTGTTGTTTATTTATTTGTTTTGAGCCAGGGTCTGGCCAAGCTGGTCCTCAACTCTCACTACGGAGCTCAGGTTGGCCTCAATCACATGGCAATTCTCCTGGCTCAGTTTCCCAAGTACCGGGATTACAAGTCTCCCGTGTCCAGTTTATGTGGTGCTGGGAATCAAACCCACGACCTTTCACTTTCTAAGCAATTGCTCTAAACACTGAGTGAATATTATTCTACACTAGGCTCAGTCACTCCATAAGCCTTAACTATTTTTCATTGCACCAGCAAGTCCATTAATAGTAGTCATTATTTCTGTCATCATAATGCCATTTCACCAATAAAATCTACTTCTCAGTTAATATGTTCACTACCAAAACCAAGAATTGTCTGTTGAGATACAATGAACAGAAGCTCTTTGAATGTGTTCTTCCTATTGGAGCACTAACTGACCATGCCTAGACTGTATATTATTCTTAAATTTGCTATTGCCTGAACCTGAGTTATTCTTTGAGCTAAATAATCAAGTAAGATACAATCAACATTACATATAATAAATAATAGTGAATATACATGTAGTAACATTTATATTGCATAAAATGCATCATACACACATATATGTATATATATGTATATATATGTATATATATGTATATATATATGTATATATATGTATATATATATATATAATTGGAAACATTCATAGTTACATTACTGACATTATAACATTCCTACCCACAGTCATTACATAGACAGCCTATGTGCCATTTTCAACACCTTCCATAGGGAAAGTGTGTTCTCGGATGCTACCACTGGGCGTTTACATATATTTATTTCCTCCCAGTCATTGTACCACCTCATGGCACTGGCTTACATTCCTCTTACTCAAAGAAAATTTAGTCACTGGATAATGCTAAGTGTCAAATGACCTTGAAGACTGAACATAAAATACTGTCTGGTTGAAAAGAACAAGTAAAATGGCCTCATTTCAAAACACATGATTCCTTGTGTAAAGTAACAACCAAGTCTCTTGACTATCTGATTAGAAATTAAGCTATTTAATATATGCATTACTTCACACACATTTTTTTGTAATGAAAACCCTTAAAATTTATACTCAGCAATTTTTAAATGCATAGTAACATTACTAGTAGCTGTGACCCCCATGAAGAACAAGAGATCTCTTAACCTTGTTCCTTCTATCTAGCTGAAGGTTTTTGTCCTTTTCATCAACATCACCTCATTCCCCCTGTGCCCACGCTCTGGTAACAATTTTACTCTTTTTACCCCTTCAACATTTTCCACTCCATTTATAAGAATCCTGTGATATTTAACTTATTCTGGCTTAATTCATTTAACACACTGTCCTCCATGTTCACTCATACAGTCACAAATGTCAAGATTTTCATATTTGTTAATGCTAAAATCTATCTATCTATTATCTATCTATGTAATTTTCTTTGTCATTCATCCTTTGCTGGACATTTAATTCGACCCCATATCTTTGTTATTCTCTCTGAATAGCATTGCAATGAATATGGCAATACAGATGTATCTTCACCATAGCGACTTCATTTCCATTAAGTATACATAGTATTGAGATAGCTAGATCAATTGGTAGTTCCATTTTTATTTTCATGAGTGTTCTCTGTGTTTTCCACAGGAGCTGTACCAACTTACATTACTGCCAATGATGTATGAGATCCCACTTCCCTCATCTTCATTAAAATATCATCTTTTCTTTCTGATTGTGGCCAGTCTAACTGGAGTCAACTTCTATCTAGTAATTTGGCTTTATATCTCCTTGACGACTAGAATATTCTTCATATATTGATTCACATTTTTAAAATGCAAGAGTCATAGTTAACTGAAATAGAAAAAAAGTCCCAAGGCTTATAGGGGAAAAAAGAGAATAAAGACTGAAACCTGCATCATCTTCAAAATAAATTATAAAACTACAGTAATTCATATGTTATAGTATAGGCATGATAATGGAAATAAAACCAATGGAACAGAACCTGGAACTTAGGAAAAAACTCACACTAAATAATTTTGGACAAAAGTTCCAAAAACAGATATTTGGGAAAGGACACTCCTCCTGGCAATTATTTCTGAAGAATTGGTGTTCGTGTGTATAAGAATAAAAGTATATC
Source organism: Ctenodactylus gundi (assembly GCA_004027205.1). Lineage (NCBI taxonomy): Eukaryota > Metazoa > Chordata > Mammalia > Rodentia > Ctenodactylidae > Ctenodactylus > Ctenodactylus gundi. Next base: position 430,081 of record PVKB01000823.1, read on the forward strand.
CCTATCTCTCATCATATACAAAAAAGTCAACTCAAAATGAATGAAAGACTTAACTATAAAACCTAAAACTATAAAACTATTAAAAGAAAACATAGAAATGCCCATGACTTTGATCTGTGAAATTATGATTTTGAGTACTATTCAAAAAGCACAAGTATAAAAAGAAACAAAAATGTGATTGTAATGAAATAAAAAGCTTCTGTATAACAAGGTAAAAAAATCAACAGGCAGAAAAGACAAGCTATGGAGGAGAAGAAAATATTCAAAAACAATTTATGTCACAAAGGGTTAATCTCCAGAACATACCAGGAAAACATATCCTAAATAAAAACCCCAAACAATCCAACTTTAAAATGTGCAATACAACTGAATAGACATCTTTTCCAAATAATTTTTTGATTTCTGAATGACAGAATCTACAGGTGTGGAGCTCACTGATGTAGAGAGAAATGACTGCATGTAGGCATATACATATAGGTGTATTTGTGTGTGTATGAATGTTATTAAATTGATGCATGCCTAATGTCAAATTTAAAATCAGAAGAAAATAATTTTAGAATATTAAAGATTTTCAGTCATATCTATGTAAGATAAATTTATCCTTAATAAAAGTCGCTAATATGGTCCAGTTGTGAATGCCATAAATAAAATACAACTCCAAGTATATAAAAATATGTATGTGCAATAACAAACCTCTCATATTAAGTATGAAAATCTGAGAATAAATTTAACCACCGAAATCAGCTTTTCAACAAAATACTGTGAATTAACATTTGGAATTTATTGGGTGTCTATTTGACTCAATACTTATCTTGCTAGAATAGGATATCATATTTCTTATTGTTCTCAGGATGAAGAAAAAATTAAATTATTAAGTGTTTCTGAGTTAATGAATTGCTGTTGTCTTAAATTTCCTGATTTCATATATTAGGGCAAGACTTATTACTTCATTATCATTGCTACTGTTATCATCATCAACTTCAAATTAATTAGATTCAGTCTTTTGTAGATAAGTGATTATGTTTGCTGATATAATGGAATTTGAAGATCACTGTGGCAACCCTTTCTATCAAAAATAGTTCTTTCATTCTAGTCAGTTTAAAGGTGAAATTTCTTTATAATTGCATTGTGTAAGTCTAGGGATGCTTTTGGGCCAATCAAACTGGTCACCTGTTCTTTTCAATGGAGACTGCTTTGTAGAAAAGTTCAGTATGTCACAGATTCAGTGGCTCACAGGATTGGAACAGAATAAATATTGTTAACATGATAGATTAGAAGAGTAAAAAACAGTTTAATTTCACAATTTATATATTCAAGATAAGTAAAATATTTTCTGAAGCTGCAAGTACTAATTCATATAAAAAAGATTGTTTTAGAGTGAGCCTTCTTTCACCCTTCCATGAGATTATCTCTTTTTGTTCCTTTATCAAAATGAATCATATTGAAGCTGGATGTGGTGACACATACTTGTAATCCCAGCACTTGGGAGGCCGAGGCAGGAGGACTGCTGTAAGTTTGAGGCCAGCCTGGGCTCCATAGTGAGTTCAGGAACAGTCTGGACTACAGAGTGAGACCCTGTCTTCAAATAAATAAATAAATAATCATTTTGCTACTCCATTTAGTTGTCAGAATATCATCTTTACTCTGCAATGAATTTTGGGTTGCCTTTCAGGTTTTCTTCCTCCATGCTATATTCTAGATATACTGAGGCAAAGGTCATGTAATATTTTTACCAGTGTTTTCTCTACAACTCATATGCTTTTTTTCTGGCAATAAAAAGTATTTTGGAGGGAAATCTGACAACTTCACATCAGGGACATCCCTCCAAATTTCATTCACTTCTTATTCTATTACATCAATCTCTGATGTGAATATTTGCACACATCTGCATAACCTACTCTCCCCCGACCTCATTTCCCTGAGCTCGACTGCTCCTTCTTGCAAAGTGACTCCCAGATGTTATCTTTGTTGCCAACTATCCCTGACATTGGTTCTGACATTCATGAACATAACCATTGATCTAATTTCAACAACGAGTGACATTGCCAATACCCACTGGAAATAAAGGAGATGCGCAAAGACAAAGGAGATAGTTCTTACTCCGAGGACAGCCATCAAGTAATCACCCCTGATAGAAATAAAAGTGTTATACATTACCAGTCTATAAAGAGATGGTAATCTGCTACATTATATCAAATTTCAGTGTTGGAATTTCGTTTAAGATTATAGCTGTTCACATCATAACAGCATTGCAGATGTACCTAAGATGATTTTCACAAAGCTTGAATGCCTAAACAGATTGATTTGACCTCTCATGTGCCTGGATGTGATGTTAAGAATCTTTTTGTACCCCATTTTATTGACATGCATACGTGTAAAATTCAAGGTTTACAATAGAGCTGAGCATTTTGTGCACATATGAATCTTGTCAGGGTGACGAGGGCTTTCCCACTGATGTTTAAAATCTTTAAAAAAAAAAAGAGCATTCCAAAGATTTTTCCCACTTTCCATCTTAACTAGCAGTGAGGGTGGAGGGGAAGCACTAATGCACAGGAGCCTAGGACTGCTTCTGCCTCACTGCTGCCTCTGGTGGGTAACATTGATGTTTTTTGGCCACTGTGGTAGCAATGGCATGGTCTTGGGGCCTCAGTAGCACTTTAGTTTAGTGATATCGGTTTAAATTCTTTTTTTTTTTTTGAGACAAGGTCTCACTCTGTAGTCCAGGCTGGTCCTGAGTTCACTATGTAGCCCAGGCTGGCCTTGAACTCATGGCAATCGTCCTCACTCAGCCTTTTGAGTGCTGGGATTACAGGCGTGCACAACCATGCTCAGTCAATCTTTTATGTGGTACTGGAGAATAGAACCCACAGCTTGGTATATTCTAGGCAAGTACCTTATCCACGTAGCTTTGCTCCCAGCCCTGATCTAGCTTCTTAAGTCCACAAATTCATCTTCTGTAAACTACGATCCCCAAAGCCCTACTGTTTTATAGAAGTCGTGCGAAACGTATATAAAATAATCATGCAAGTGCATTTCAGAAGCACTGAAGTATTATAAAATACAATTAATTATTACTCATTCACTTATTTCTCCATTCATACAGTATTTATTGAGTATCTCCCATGTGCCTTTGACTTTCTGTTTTGTATCTTTGGTTGCTACTGACCCCTCCTCTCTCCTGAGATTCTCTCACACTCACCACTCTCCACCCTTATGTCCTTGTTATCTTCATCCTTCAAGACTCTGCTGGACAATATTTTGGCTTTTCCAGTCCAATGCATGTTCCTCTTTGCAGAAAACTGATTGCTGTCTTGCTAGTGCTAATGCTTTACCAAGTGCACTCATATGATTTCATGTTTACTGAAAATTAGTTTAAGTTCTTTCTTGTATTTCCAAGTTGTTTGGTCCAGATTATTTCAGTTTCTGTGCATTTAGTGTAGGGTAGGAGGGAAGGATTAAATCTATACTTTGTATACCATAAGATTAATGGCTGTCCAGCAGGCAGCATGAAGAACTCTCACACGGGTTATCAGAGTCTTGTTTCTAGAGACTTAAGTAAATTCTTGGATACTAATTTTTAAGAAGCCTTAATTAAGAAGATGTGTTAAGTTTGTAAGCAGTAGGAAAATTATAATTCCAGTATTAGGTAATATTCAGATGTGTTTAAAGAGTAGCTCTTTATGAACTCATGTCTAAGCTTGAGGGGACAAGGTGAGTAATTTCCCAAAGTACTAATTTCACTAAAAGCTCTTTATAAAACACAACAGAATGCACTGGGGCTTTGTTAGCCCACAGCTCGTTCCCCACATAGTGTGTAACAAAAAAAGGAAAGCCAAATTCTTCCTAACCTCTTCACAGGACAGAACTTTGACACCTTGGCCTCCTATACTATCGTGAGTGATAAGCATGCTCTGATGGCTCTGATTATAAGACAGTGAATAGAAAAAAATCCAGAGGAAAAGTCTAGCTTGAGGCAGCACAAACCAGGCCCAGCAGAGCCTCTCTCAGCAGAGGCCTTCCCTGGGGACAGGTGAGGAAAGGAAGTAGGTGTGTGGCCTAGCAAGCAGGCACCTTCTGCTCTATCACTCTTCCTTGTCAGTGCCACTTCCCTTGCCAGTTACACTCATCCTACAGTTCAGTAACTTCTTTGAATCTTGCAGGTTGTTGTTTGTGTTCCTTTTGGCTTGATTCCTTCCTCTACCAGAAGAAACTGACAGTAGCTTTGCGCCTTTGAAACTCAGTTTAGTTCAGTTCAGTTTAGGGATGTCTCAGATAATTGGAATATTTGCTTTGTGATTGTAACTGAGACATAACTAATATATCATATTAGTTCCTTCTTAAGATAGAACAGTCCTCGTTGAGAAAGTACGTGAATTTGTAAAGGACCAGCTAAGTGACTACCTAATGAAGATCTGGAAGACACGAGGATTGACGGTGACTTGTGCCCCAGCGCTGGGCTGGCGTCCTGAGAACATGCTCTATTGAGCCAATGCTCTGGTTTCAGTGCATAATTCATATTTTGTCTGTTCTTTCAAAAAATACTTTCAACCTCAATTTTCTTATCTATAAAAGGAAGCCACACATTGTATCCACTGTGTGATCTATTGGCTGGCTTGAATTAATGCTGAAAGGAGTTAGTACAGTAAGTAATGTATCAGGAGTATCTAGTAAAATTAGGTGTGCTTATTGTTCACTTACTTATTTCCATTTTTAACGCCACTATTGCCATTCCTGACAGGCCGTGACATCTTGGGAGGAGGTATAGGACTCCACATTTTATTGATCTTTACATCCTTACTACTTAGTGTGATGCCTGGGCCTGTCTAATAATGCTTATGTAGTGATTGTTGAGGTACATTCATGATTGAATAATCGAATGAACCGTACAGTAGTAACAGAGAGACTGTTTATAATTGTGCACCAGGTGCTGCCTCTGGGGATAATAAACAGGCAGAGGAAATTACACTACTGAAGGGCAGTCAAAGGAAAGCAACTCTGAAAGCTGAATTCTGAGGTTGCAGTTTGGTCTCTTAGGAAATCATCTTGGGAAGGTGATTTCTCTGGGTCAATGAATGTGAAATTTTTACCACACTTCGTATTCATCTTTCATCAGCTGCCTACCCTTGAACCTTTCCATAAACAATAGAAATTTCTTAAAAACTCAAAAATAACGTATTGTCTGGAAGGTCATATATAAAGGTGAACTGAGAATTATATATTTGCCTAAAGAAAGCATATTGTTACAAATATATAAGATGTCTCTGTTTTAAAGAATCCATGGCACCAAACTTTGATGCATTTTATTTCACCAGAACAAGGTTAAACATCTTGCTAGTTTAATGTTTATGCTGTGCTCTTATTTAAAATGCTGTAATAAAAATATAAAAATGGGAAAAAAGGAATGCATATGATTATTTTAGTCAGATAAAAAATATATTGGTGTGAACAGTAGCTCAGAGCCTCCCTGAGCCTCAGGCCTCATTGCTTACTTCTGTTCCTCCTGCCCTGCACTGTTCTTTCTTTACGTAAGACGAAATATTCATATTTCATGTCGGACACATCTAGGTTTTATACAGACTATGGGATAACATGGCTCAAATAGTTAAAGAGCCTCTTGCTTGTGAAAAGAAAAAAGTTTCACCTTTCTCTCTTGTTTATGGAGATTTGAACAATGCTCTGTTTCAATTTTATCTTCCATATCAACTATGGATATATACTCCAGGAATTTATATACAATTTCTGGAATAATTATAGATAAAACTTTGCCTGTATTTTAATTAAATTGGGGAGTTCAGTTCAGGATATTTCAGCTAACTGGAATATTTGTTTTGTTATAATAACTGGAACATAACTAATATATCACATTACTTCCTTCTTAAGATAGAACTGCCCCCACTGAGAAAACATCTGAATTTGGAAAGAAAAGCTGCACACTATAAACTTTTGTGTACTACTAATCACATAGGTATCCTTATTCAATTCCTTGAAGCAGTGAACAACTTTAGTCTTTTAAATATTGAACTAGCATATTTACAAGATTTAATGTATTCGGTTACACATAAAAACTTTCCAACTGACAGCCGTTTCAGTTTATATGAGCTTTGACTTTGGTACAAGAATATTTACTTTGTCGAAAGTCATAATAAATACAAACTGTGTGTTTCCCCTATGTAATTCTGGTATTAAAAACTGAGAATATTTGGGCTGAGGGTGTAGCTCAGTGGTTAAAATTCCCGCCTAGCATTCACAAGACCCTAGGTTAAATTCCCTATAAAGATTATCTGGGAGTGTGGTGCACTCCTGTAATCCCTCCTGAGGCAGGAGGGTTGCAATGAATTTGAGGTCAGTATGGGGTACATAGTGAGCTCAGGGGCATACTCGACTACAGAAAGAGACTGTGCCTCCTCCCAAAAATAAAACAAAATAAAAAATAAAGTAGAATAAAACTATAAAATATTATTCAGATGTTTGTTGCTTTCCCCCCATTCTTTATCTACCTAGAAAAGAATCTTTATTTTTCACCCTTCTACCAATATATATTTCCATCTATGAAGCCGTATTTTGTGAATTTAAATGACAGTTTTAGCATGCAATGTCTTTTTTCCTGAAAGGTTTTCATGTTCATAGATGCCATCAGTCTTTCCCAAATATAAATATTACTTTCCCTCTGCTAGCAGCCATGCTTGCAGAAAGTGATTAGCAATATAAGTTGCAAGTTTCAAATCATAGGAGTATATTTGTTGTTCATTTTTAAATGAAATTAATTTGTAACGAGGAGCCCCTATTTCTCATTACCTGATAAGGCTAATTGGGCTAATTATCATTTTTATATTCTAGGGGCAGGAAATTACAGTTGGCTTCTAAATTCACTTTTTTGTTGAGTCACTGTGTTACAGTTTCAGAACTACCTCTATTATCAGTATCACAGACTAACCTCTTCTAAATTATGATAGGAGCTTAATTTTTAATGTTTCTTCTTTTCGGATTTATTGAAGTATTATTGACACAATATGTACTGCATATATTTGAGTTATGCAGTTTAATAAATTTTAATATGCAGCCATGAAAACATCAATAAAATCAAGATAAAGGAAATACGTATCACCCCAAAAGATTTTTTACATTCCTTTGTAATCTTTACTTCATTCCTTCCCACTCTAACCCTGTTCCCAGATAACTAGTGGTCTTTATGTCATTTTGTATTATTGACATGCAGTCCTTACCATGCTGTATAGGTAGTACCATACAGCATCCACTCTTCTTTTTCTGATTTCCTTATTTCAACTTTGCTTTGAGGTTTACCCATGTCATGGAATGTAATAACTGTTATCCCCAGATAACGGGGACCCCAAAGACCACCAGGTGACCGAGGCATGTACGTGAAAACAAGGAGTCCTTATTCGGGCTTAAGCTTGGGCTCTCAGTCTTCACCAACATAGTGGATCCGATCCCAGAGCCTCGGGTCTCTGTGTAGCAGACTTTTATTAGTTACAAACAAGGGAGGCGGGCTTTCAGCTTGGTGGTTACATGATCGGTGAGCACACAGCAGGGGAACAGACTTGTATGGTGATTGGCTAACTGACACTAAGCAACTGCCTCTGGCCTCAGGACCCAATTTGAGCTATCTTCTGTTCCTGCCCGGGACAAAACTTCTGGCCTAACATTTTTTTTAAGAACAGGTGGTTACAAAAATGATAGGTTAGCTAACATTGAGTAAGACTATCTACAGTCCCCAGACCCCGAGCCCCGACCTCAGTAACTGCCCGTTGCCCTGAGGGAACCGAAGCTCAGGCCCGTCAGGTAGCCTCCCAGGTAAAGTCTGAGGCCTGTCATGGGATCTGTGTAGCTTGGGCCTGTAGCCCAGGCCTGGATATCTCAATAACGATCCATTTATTTTATTACCTAATAATATTTCATTTTATTATAATTCGCTTGTTCCTTCACCTATTAATGGACCAGCAGTTGTCTCAATTTAAATACAGCTACTAGAAATACTTGTGTCCATGGCTTTATATAATATATACCCTCACTCCCTCATGGTAAGTACCAAAGAGTGGAATGGACTCTACAGATATTTCGTTATATTTTAAGTTCCAAACTATTTATCAAATTGCATCAATTTCTACCTCCACCAGTAGCATATTAAAACTGATTTCCACATAGACTCTTAGCAAATGATAGTTACTACTATAAATTTTAAATTCATATTTTCGTTATTCTGACAGATATGCAGTGCTATTCCTTTGTGACTTTATCTTGCTTTTCTAGAATGAGAGCAATGGACATCTATTACTGTGCTTATTTAAGCTCTGTATGTCTTCTTTGGTAAAAATGCGTGCCTGTTTTTCTTTAGGTTTTTTAATAACTTCAATTATTCTTAAGAGTTATTGATATAGGGTAAATATAAACTTTTTGTCACATATGCTATTTGCAAATGACTACACAGTAAGTAGCTTGTGTTCTTTCTCTCTTAATGGAGTATTTCATAATGCAAAAGCTTTTTAATTTGAGGAAACGTAATTTATGAGTTTGTTTTCTTTTTCACACTTCTTTGGTGCTAATCTAACTCAAGGTTATAGTAAGTTTTAGCTAGACATTTTATAATTTTAGGGTGTTACATTTAGGCTCCTTCATTTGTGTGTGTGTGTGTGTGTGTGTGTGTGTGTGTGTGTGTGTGTGTGTGTAGAAAACAACGGAGGGTTATATTCCATAATTCCACTTGGGGGCATATACATATTCATTTTTGCCAGTAATGTTTGTCAAAACTCCCTCCCCCCCCCCAACCTTTTTTGAGACCGGGTCTTGCTCTGTAGCCCAGGCTGGTCTTAAATTCACTGTGTAGCTCAGGCCGGCCTTGGACTCACAGCAATGCTCCCGCCTCAGCTTTCCTAGTGCAGGGATTACAGGCGTGCACCACCAGACCCGGCTTTATGTGGTGCTGGGCAATCGAACTCAAGGCCTCATGATTGCTAAGCAAATGCTTTTAGCAACTTTTCCATCCCTTCAGCTCTACATTGCCTTTTTATCTTTGTGTAAATTATTTGAATGGACAATCCATTATCTTCCATTAATACATCTGTCATCTATCCGTCGTTATGCCACTTCCATACTAAACTCATCAGTAGAACTTTTTATAAGTTCTACTTATAGTTAGTGGGGTCAGATAACATAATTTTCGATATGTGAGTCCTTCCAAATTTATGTACACTTGTTTTATGAGTTAGAATATTTTTTATCTCACCAAATGCCCACTAGGTTGCTGATGTTGGTGGAGTGTTCTACAAATATCAAGGAAGTAAAGCTTGTCAATTATGCCATGTTTTGTTTCTTTATTAAGTTTCTATAAAAATGCTAAGTCAATTATTGAAAATGGTGCATTAAAATATCTATTATTGTCGATTATCTAATTGTCCTTGCAGGTCTGTTGGTTTTCCATGTATAAACATGTAAGATTATTATGTCATCTTGAAAAATGGAGCCCTATATCATCAAAAAAGTAATTTCTTTCTTTTTGATAATATTCTTATTTTCTGAAATCTACTTCATCTGATGTTAATATTACTGCTCATACCTCCTTTTTATCATCTAGTATTTTCCATCTTCTATTTAAACCTGTATATAATTAAGTTTGAAGTGTTTTAGGTATGTTGTTGCTCTTACTTCTTAAAACCAATTAGGCAGATTTGTATTTTAAGCATTAAAACCATTTATACCTTTGCATCAAACTGAAAAGCTTATGCTAAACAAAGGAATTAAACAATTGCTTGAAAAGACAACCTATTACAGAATGTGAGAAAACATTTCAAACTATCTGACAAGGAGTTAATGCCAAGGCTATATAAAGAACACAAAACAAATAAAAATGTTTCACTTCACTAATCCTCCGGGAAATATAAATTAAAACCACAATGAGATAACACCTTACACTAATTACACTGGCCAAAATGTCAAAAAATAACAAGTGCCAGAAAGGATATGGATAATAGAACCCTCATACACTGTTGGTAGAAATGCCAATTAGTATAGATACTATGGTAAACAGTGCAGATTCCCCCTAAAAAATAAAAACATAAGACTTTTCCTTATGATCTAGAAGTCATTTTTCTGGGAAGATAGCCAAAGGAAAGTAAATTACTGTCTCGATGAGATATCTATACTTTCATGTTCATTACAGTATTATTCATAAAGGTTGTGATTAGGAAACAATCTATTCATCAGCAGATAAATGAATAAAAATAATGTTTCATATCCATATATATTTAACATATATAACTATATGCTTGTATATGGAGGGTTTTATTCACAGATAAATTTTATATATGTATTGAGTATATGCGTATATATTGCAAAACATAACCCACCTTAAGAGACTGAATTTTTGCTATTTATGACAAAGTTAATGAAGCTGAAGAACATTAGGACATCATGCTAAGCGGAATAACACAGAAACAGGAAAACAAATACTGCATGATCTTTCTCATAAGTGGAATATATAGCTGAAATCTAAAGAGCAGATCTCTGTTTGCAAAAATGTTTAACTATGTAAAAATAACAGGTATGTTACTAGGTTGATTTTAGTAATCAATTTGCAGTGTAGTTGTACATCCATTCAGTTCATTGTACCCTTTAACAATGCATTGTTTTGCCAATCATACATCAGCAAAGCTGGAAATGAAAAAAAGAAGCTACCTTTCATCTGCCATGCTGTCTACAAGAGAGGCTGAACCAGTGCTCATCTACCTGTGCAGTCTAGTATAGAGAAGCAAGAGAGGAGTGGTGTTAAGGAGCTTTTCGTATCCAATCATGGGGGTGCAAACCCCAGAGGGAAAAGCTTTCAAAAAAGTACCCTGAGAAGAACTACTGCCTTTGGGAAAAATAAGCAATCTCATAGATCTCACAAATGTACGTTGTGATCTTGGCCAAAAAAAGAAACTTGTTCGACTTTGTTGCCTTTCAAAGGCAGAAAAGTAAGAAAAAATGTCCAGCCTAGAGGGAAATTTTTGTTCAAGCTTAATATCAAGGTCATTTGTATCATAAGAAAGGCTGTATTTTGTTACTTAGCTAAACAAGGATTGGTTATGTAATGGCCATCTTTTCATTTGAAATTCGGAGATAATCTAAGACTATTATCAATGCAACTAGAACAAGATTTTGTATGGATTCACATTTTTAGAATAATATATATATCTTAGGAAGAAAGATTCAAACTCACCATTTTTCATTACTTTAAAAATGAAGTGAAAATGAATTCAAAGAACATTTTTTTATGAACACTGAATTGACTTTATTTCATCTTAAAAATAACACCACATCTTTAAAAAAAAAACCTGGCTATCCTGGTATTTTGTGATGTAGTATGTTTGGTTTATCTCTTTTGTCAAATTATATGGTGTCACCCAGTAGGTAGGTCATTATCGCTTAGTTGTATTTTCCATTGGAAATGTCAAATTTCCGGCTTTGATTTCTGCCTTGTCAGTCATGACTCAAGAGTGAATGACCCAGAGTACACTGCCGCACTGCATACTGACACATATACATACATTCAAAGAAAGTGGGTTATTGCATAGTAATCAACATAGATTTTTTTTACTAATTGGCCTTTATAATCTGTTTGATGCAGTCTACTTTCTCACCTTTTGTTTTATCAAGCCCTACATAAAAATAGGTGGGAGGTAACAACTTTATCTTATAGTATAATTCCAAGTAATAGATGGAAAAGGAATTATAGAAATTGTAAGTGTCAGGCAAACACCAAGGATTCATAACCTGATGCCAAAATTAGTGGGCAAACATATTTCCAGAATTAAATATTTACTTAGTCACAAAATTCTCCATAAAATACATATTAATGAAAACAAGAAAACAGTAAGTCCACAGCAAAAAATTTTGTCAAGAGCACCTTGTACACTTGATCAAAGTTCACGTTACTCATAACAAGATAGTTTCTTCCTGTACTGTCTCCTAGCAGGTTCACTGAGAAGGGCACAGATTCTTATCTGCCATAGCAACATCACTGCCATCTTGATCCTCTGCAGCCTCCCTATAAAGTCCAGGCTCCTTCATATCTGTTTTTGCTAAGATGATTTCTCAGCCCCTCTGCCAAACAGATGTATCTTATGTTAATAGCATTTCTCCAGGAAATTTCAGTTTGTGGCCCCTGTACAGAGTTAGAAGCTGAGTTGGTGAAATTGGGGTATACAAACAGAATAAAACCCATTGTTTATCTTCTGCAAGTTCAGAGGTGGCCAACTGTGCATACATTTGAGAACACAAATGTAAGAGTTTACAACTAAGTTCTATGATGCTAATATCTTTCCAGCCAACCAACGTTAATTTAATTGTAGGTCCATTTGCTCACCACCTAGCCCAAATCAAGAGGCTACACATTGTGAGAAATAGCAAAAGAGTTTATTCAAAGCCTGATTTGAGGGAGATTGTGAGAATTTTATTTTTAATTTTCCCCCGTTTTACTGATATATACAAGCATAAAATTTAAGGTTTACAATGAAGTTCAGCATTTTGTGCACCTCCGTATCTTGTCAAGGTGACAAGGACTTTGCCACTCTCCTTTTGTCCCTTCCCCTACCCCCTTCCCTCCCACCCCACTCTACCCCATTTCACTTTGTATTTAAGTTCCATGAGATAGTCTCATATCAGAGAGACCATTCGATGTTTCACCCTCTGCTTCTGACTCACTGCACTAAGCATGACGTTCTCAAGCTTCTTCCATTTGCCTGTAAAAGCCTCCACGCTGTTGGACTTTATAGATGCATAGTATTCCATTGTGTATAAATACCACAGTTTGTGTATCCATTGGTCTGTTGATGGGTATTTTGGTGACTTCCAAATTTCAGCTATTGTTAGCTGTGCTGCTATGAAGATGGGTATACATATATCTCTGCTATGTGTTGTTTTGGCCTCTTTTGGATATATTCCCAGGAGGGGTATCGCTGAGAATCTTTTCTCCAAATTTCCCTTTCTTCTGACTTGTCTCTGTGAAGTAGGGATTTTTAAAGAATGTGGTGGGGGAAAGTATCAGAGGTTTAGGATTACAGAATAAAAGCGAGGTTTATTGTCAATGCTGGGAATCTGACAAGTTTTTGTTAGCCACCTGTTGAGTTTGGCTGAAGGTTGCATCTCCATAACCTGTTTTTGAGGGGAGGGGATGTCTGTAATCTGAAACTGTCTTCCCTTCCTGCTGGTGCCTGGGATTTTTCCTTTTGATCAATTGCAGGCCCGGGTGGAGTTGTTAGATATCTGGGGAGGGGGTGAAGTACCACTTTACTCCTCGGAAAATATAACCCTTAATTTAAAATGCTATCTTGACCCTGCCCTGTAAAAAGGGCACCACCAGCACTGGGACTACAAAATGAGCACCGGTTGACATGTTTAGAATCATGGGTGTCTCACACTCTCAGGAAGAACATGTACCATGATTTATGAACCTTTAAATGCAAAACAGTATAAACAAGAAGAAGGGCTGAGGAAATTTCTAGATATGACCTATTAAACCCTAGTTAGATCGTCATTCTGATGCAATGCCAAATGTTCCTCCTCTTTGCCTTTCTTTCAAACACTTTGTCCCTCAAATCGCCCTTGTGTGATCTTTTTCCCCATCTCATTTTCTGTTTTTCTTCTTTCAAAATCGCCACAAAAATTTTACAAAAATTTGGGGTATATTGATATTACAGTCTCGTGATTTTCATATTAATTAGACTTGAAAATTAGACTTTTCTGATCTTTAGCATCATTAGTAACAGAAAAGTGAATGTGTTTGTGTATATGCACAATCTCTTTTCCTATGGGCCTGTAAAAATTAAACTACCATCTGTGTTTGGGACTGATTTAAATATTTTCTTGACAGAAGGCCAAAGCATCAGCAGGAAGGATCCTTGAAATACCTTTCATTCTTGCTTTTTTTTTCTTTTGAAGTCTTTCAGAAAGCAGAATCTTTCCATCTTACAATGGCTGTGAATATTAGTATGCGTTATTGATTAGTAGACTTTCTTGAAATCCTGTGTATCAATTACATTATACTGATAGTATTTGACAACCAAGGGTAAAACAAAGTCATTCAGTTGTCGAGACAGAGTTACAGAGGTTAGAGTACAGTTTCCTAAGAGAATGTGAATTAAACATTAGCAGAGAGATGAGGCCAGTATGCAAAGAAAGTAATCTTTTTGCCCTTGAAGGAGATGTTAAACAAGTACGATTGTAGTCTAAACTAATTTTTCTCATTTTTCTAAGATGATTAGATCTGTGTCCTAGTCAAATCTTTGTCTTGTTTTATATCAAAATTGAAAGTAAGTTCTAATGGCATTTGTGTAGCACTTCAGCTTCTATAAATGGCTCTCTCTCACATTATCTCATGTGTTTCTCACAACAGCGCTCCAGGATAGCTTTGAGAAGTATTCTTACTACTGAGAGAGCTAAGTCTCAAGAATGACCCAGAGTTAATCCAATTTAAACAGGTGTAGCACATGGTGAACTTAGGTCTCAGTCCTATTCTTCTCGCACCACTCAACTCCTCAGAAACCACTATCAGTAGTTGGTTGTCTGGTAAGTTTTGAATGCAGCCTCTGTTTAAATTCATTGATTTTCAACCAACCTGAAAAAGAACGGTAGAAAATCTGTACTATAATCTAAGAAAAAATACCCTTCAATGGGGTTTCAGTAGAATAAAGTTAGAATCATTTGCAGGAGGATGTTCTCAAGTAAAACGTTTCTTTTCTGTCTTAAGAGCAACTACTTCTCTCTCAAACAGCTCTCCTCAACTTCCTGCTCAGCACCAGTTCTGGATGTTATCGCCATCCGGGAAAATCAAGGAAGGCTAACAAACGTGCAAGCTGCTCCGAAGCTGCTCATTCTTTTTTCACACTTTTAATTTATATATGGACTGTGTGTTATGGAAAGATTCTTAGATATATTTGTTTTCCGATATTCTTCAGGAAAGGCAGGATGCAATTCAGACAGTTCAATAGATTGTTTTCATAAAGCTGCCACATCTTTAAAGGTTGACTAAAATGTGCTGCACTCCTGAGAGATAGGAGAGAACAATAGAAAACAGTGACAAAAGCAGCCATACAAGTGTCTTTTCAGAGGCTTTCACCCATCAGTCAATAACCGCCTCCAGATTCAATTCAATTCATAGCATTAAATTGTGTAATTATCCAGCACAGCATATTGTTGGTAAAAACATTCTCAAATCTGTTTGAAATTTTAGAAGTTTAGTATCATGTTTCCATATTTTTGTCCTTTGAAGAAGGCAATGATAGCAAGTTATCTTTTAAACGTGGACACTGATATGAATTGGATGCTCTTTCTTATATTGGCTTTTCTGTAGCCGCTCAAAACCCTATCTTTTGATCGACCCATCCTTCAGACTTCTGGAGGATTCCTGAGACAGTCGTTATTCACAGAGGTCTTCGAACACATCATTTATAAACTGGGTCCATGAAGAGTCAGAAAATCAGGCAAAATAATTAAGAATAGAAAATATTTGAAGATTGTATGACTTAGACTCACAAACCTCAGGATGAAAAAGAGAAAACGAAAGGACAGTGTCTTTCCAGCCCATGTCTAATTCCTTAGTGATACAACATTTCTAATTCATATTTTGATTGACTGAGGTCCCCAGCACATTAGAATTCGAGGCCCTCCTCTGTCCCCTTCCTATCCTGGGCTATGTCATTTTACTATCATTCCCAGAGATGACATGTAAACTAAGGGACACTACATTATTTTAGTTGTTTTTTCCAAAGTCATTATAAATTTTTGTGGAATTACCATGTTATCTTCAGTTGTTAATAGTAAATTAGACATCATGGCTGCATGTGTTGAATCTCATTGCAATATGGAGACAACCTATAATTTGGGGGTAAAACTTTACTACTAGATGTCAGCAAGATATTTTTAAAGTGCAAAATTTGTGCTTGATTTTAGATTTTGTTGTTGTGAACAAATTCACTTAGATGAGTTTCAATACCCTAAAACAGGTTTACAAACATAATGGTGCTAGCAGTCGTAAGATTGTTTTTTTTTTTTTTTCTTCTTACCAGCGGTTATATAGAATTCTAGCTCAGTTTATGTATAAAGTAGTGGACATTCTGCTAGCAAAAAAATCAATGTATTTAGGATAAAAACCAGACCACCAAAAGAGCATTTTAAACATTTATTAAAATTCTGCTACTGAGTCCCCAAGTCCCACGGTTCTAATGTGTTACAGAATTTGGAATTTGTGTATTTACCAAAAAGTGTTAAAGTTTATGTTATGTGAATTTTTTACCATCATAAAATAATAGTTAAAAATTTTTGCTACTCTGCCCCGTAACACTACAAGAAATATAAGAAATGGCATTTGATAATTATTTTACTGAGAAAGCTCCTTTCTCTTCAAAATAGTATTATTGTGGGTTGATTTAATTACATTCATATTTCACATTGAAAATACAGAAGGTAACACCTCAACAAAGGAGATTTATATTGATTTGTATGGCAGATAATATAAAAGAAGTTCAACATCATTTTTACAGAATTGCAAATAAAACCTGTGTGATGCCACTACACTTCTATTGGAATGGCTAAAATACAGGACAGTAGCAATAACAAATGTTGGCAAGGACATGGATGAACAATAACTCTCATTCATCGCTGGTGGCTGCGGTAACTTTGGAGAACATTTTGACAGTTTCTCACAACACTAAACATTGTAAACTAAACCAAATAAAGCTTTCGAGAAGCATGCTCCTGATATTCACTTGGGGCAGTCAAAAACTTTGGATCACACAAAATCTTGTACCCAGATCTGTATACCATTTCATTCATAATTACCCAAACATGGAAGCAACCAAGATATCCTTTAAGAGGATAATGGAGAAATAAACTGTGATATACCCAGTCAATGAAATAATTTCCAGCTGTTTAAGAAGAAATATGCTAATTATCAATGCATAAAAAGACATGGAGGAAACTGAAATGCATAATGCCCGAAAAGGCTATGTTCTGTATTATTTCAGCTATATGACATCCTGCAAAAGGCAAATGTATGGGCAGAGGAAGAGGTCAGTGATTGCAAGGGATTAAGATGGAGGATGGAAGGGGGAGTATTAGGATACTTTAAGGTAGTGGAGGTATTTTGTATGATACTGTAGTAAAGGCCACATATTTGTTAAAACCCACAGAATTTATAATTCCAAGATGAAAACTAAATGTAAACTATGGATATGGGATGATAACGGTGAATGAATACTAGCTTACTAATTTAACACATATAACACTCTGGGGTGGGATGTTGGTAGTTGTACAGGAGAAAAGTATGAGAATTATGTACTTCCTGTTCAATTTTGCTGTAAACCTAAAACTTCCCTAAAAACTAAGTTATGTGTTATAATTATGTAAGAAAACATGGTATTTTGTATAATTTTGTAAGACATGTATCTATATTATTTTTTGGCATGAGTTAATACATTCTTTGAATCTAGTGTCATTTGCTAAAAGTTTAGAACTATGCTTAGCAAATATCTGTGTTGATATTTTATGCCAGAAACTATTATTTTGACTCTTTTCATCATGCTTACAGGTCAGATATTGTTGACACGATACACACACACACGCACGCACACACACATACACACTCAGAAATATATATGCATGAGCTTTGTGGGATATGAGCTTTTTAAGTGAAATGAAAGTAAACAGTATTTCTGTGTAAATTTGAACATGTTCACTTCCTCATGAATCCCAAGGAAAAATATGATATGCACTACTTCAAAACACATCTGACTAATTAATCTAATTTTTCAAGCTTACTATCATGTTAAGTGCTGTTTTTGAGAAAAACACATAAAGTTAGGGAGACCAAATATCTTAAAATATGATGGCTGCAGAATTCTGTCTTTCGCAGCACTCACAAGAACTGCATTTGTAAGAACTGAATTTGTAAAGTTATCAATTTTATCTACATGATGCTATCCAGTGATCAGTATGAAGCCTCTACCATTCTTCCCATAGCGTTTGACAATGTGAAAATATTTTATTGGTCAGCGAGATCAACACTCAATCTTATTCTACCCTACTATCTCATTTCTTGGGGTTTCAATCACTCTCACTGGAACTTCTTAACTTCAAAGTGTTGGAATGCCTTGGAGCTCAGGCCTTAGATTTATTATTTTCTCTATGTAGATCTACTCCTTAGGCAATCCCATCCCTAGGTCACTAACTTTAAATACTTGTCTATATATTAATGCCTTCAAAGTGCATATAAATTGATATTCATCATCCAAAAAGTCCACAATAATAGCACAGAGATATAAATTAAGAATTTGAAGCTTTAGATTAGATATTTCTGTTACCTATTCCATATATATATATATATATATGAGAAATATTGTATTTCCACACTATATACCATCTGTGATCACTACTTTTATATAACAATGTGTAAAGATGCTCTTGGACAAGATTAACTTGAAATAGGCAAATTTTGAGTTGGTAGACATCCCTTGATAATGTGGATAGACCTCTTTCAAATCACTGAAAACCTGAATAGAAGAAAAAGCCTAGCCTCTTGCAACCAGAGGATTTTCTACCAGACCATCTTCAGATTTCATCTGCTCCATCAGCTCTTCTGACTCTTGAACCTGTTGACCTACACTACAGATCTGGTTTTCCCAGTCTTGGTAGGTACAGGAACCAGTCCCTTATAATAAATACTTTCCTACACATATTCACATTATATTGATTCCATTTCTCTGGAGCATCCTAAATATACTATTTAGTGATTTAAGACAACACAAGCAAACAAGAAAGTCACAACTCCACTTAACATTTTCTATTTAATTTTAAATCTGTCATGCTATGCTTTCAAGTAGGATGCCTTTTGTACAACTGAGCAACTCCAGACACAGCGAAGATATAACGTTAGCTCATTCTTTCAGTGAAATAGACAATCCTGGGGGTAAAATAGTGTCTATATCACAGCTGGAAGGAAAGCTAGCAAAATATCATCAAGGAGAATCCTCATTTTGATAAACAAAGCCATATGAATATTATGATATGTAGAGGGGAAAATGCAATCTTAAGTAATTCTCACAGTTGTGAACTTGATAAGAAGTCTATTATTGCCTTAGTATCTTCAACTTCTGTCTTTGACCAATAGCAACTACGGAACCAAAAACATTCAGGGGCTGGAGCAATATGACCACTTGTCTAATAAGCGCAAGCCCTGAGTTTGACCCCCCAGCACCACATAAGTCAGGATTGGGGACACATGCCTGTAATTCCAGCATATGAGAAGCTGAGGCAAGAGGATTGCCATGGGTTGAGGCCAACCTGGGCTATGTAATGTGTTCAGGTCAGTCTAGATTACAGAGCCAGACCTTGTTTCTAAGAAACAAACAAAAATTTCAAAGAATATTCAGGTATATCTGGCCTGAAAAAATTAGATGAAACATTTAAGTAAATTTAACTATTTAAGAAAAATTTAAGTATGCAATATTCACCTAAGTTCAAATTTGAGGTACCAAAGATCTTTTTGTAGAACTATGATATGGATAACAATAATATATAACAATTATTAGACTCTAACTATATGATAAGCTTTCTGAGAATTACTATTATTTACTATTTCACTTGAAATTTATACTGTGCTAAAAACAAGTACCATTCTATCTCACATTTTACAAATGGTCACTGTTGTGAAACCTTATTAATTGTCACTTATTAATTTTTCTAATATTTTAAATGGAAAAGTGGGTGAAAAGTGATTGGGTGAGTTCCCCAAGGATAAATGGCTGTTTAATAATAAATCTGAGATCATAATTCTGGCTAGTAATTTTAATATTGTTATTTTTGTATGATTCATGGAAAGTCATTACTGTGCCAACTACTTTGCATTGTAGCAGTCTTTCTCAACAAGGATTTCTTGAAATAATTAAACCCTATTGCCCTAAAACATTCATTGTATATAATAGATAAGTAATCTATATAATTAGAATAATGCTGTTAGATACCATTATTGGAAAACTGAGAGAATAATATAAATAAACATCTGTAAGAATTAATTTTTAAGCAATCCGTGTTGAGAAAGGCCGCTAGGAGATCGCTCTGACTACTAGTGGTCTTTTATTGCTTAGTTGAACGTCATTTCCCTTTTTTCTCAGAAGTAGAGTAGATCTCCCTATTATTTTTTTATAGTCCACACCTTTTTATTCATGGTCCTTATCAAAATTGTAATTGAGGTCCTTCTTTTGTCCCCCCATTTTATTGATATGTATATGTGCAAAATTTAATGTTTACAATGAAGTTGAGCATTTTGTGCACATAAGTATCTTGTCAGGGTGACAAGGACTTTCCCACTTTCCTTTTGTCCCTCCCTCTACCCACCCTTCCCTCCCTCCCAACCCTACCCCCCTGTTTCACTCTGTTGTTCGTTTTAAGTTCCATGATATAGTTGTGATCTGGGTCTCTCATATCAGAGACACCATTTGATGTTTCACCTTCTGCTTTTGACTCACTTCACTAAGCATGATGTTCTCAAGCTTCATCCATTTGCCTGTAAAAGCCTCCACGTATTCCACTGTGTACAAATTCCACAGTTTCTGCATCCATTGGTCTGTTGATGGGTACTTTGGTGTCTTCCAAATTTTAGCTATTGTTAGTTTTGCTGTTATGAACATGGGTATACATATAGACAGATAGACCAGTGGAACAGAATCAAGGATGCATAAACAAACCCAAATACCTTCAACTACGTAATTTTTGACAAAGGGGCAAACGTATACAATGGAAAAAGGACAGCCTGTTCAACAAATGGTGCTTGGAAAACTGGACATCCACATGCAGAGGAATGAATCTAGTCACACACCTATCACCATGCACCAAAATCAAATCAAACTAGACCTAAGACCTAGACATTAAAAGTGAAACACTGAACCTCCTAGAAGACAAATTAGGCAAATATCTAAAAGACATAGGTGTAGGCAAAGACTTCCTTGACAAGACACCAAGAGCAAAAGAAATTATCCCCATTCTTAACAAATGATATCTTGTCAAATTAAAAAGCTTCTGCACAGCAAAGGGAACTATCAACAATGTAAAAAGAGAACCAACAGACTGGGAAAAAATATTTGCCACCAACAACTCAGATAGGAAGTTCATAACTAGAATATACAGGGGACTGAAGAAAAGTAAGCCTACCAAAATAAAGGATGCTATTGAAAAGTGGGCAAATGAAATGCAGAGGCAGTTCACTCAGGAAGAAGTCCATCTGGCCAATAGATACATGAAAAAATGCTCAACATCTCTAGCCATAAGAGAAATGCAAATCAAAACAACACTAAGATACCATCTCACTCCAGACAGAACGGCCTACATCAACAATTCAAATAGCAATCAGTGATGGCCCGGCTGTGGGGAGAAAGGAACCCTCCTGCACTGCTGGGGGGAATGTAAATTTGTACAACCACTTTGGAAAGCAGTATGGAGATCTCTCAAAAGACTAGAAATAAACATCCCCTTCGATTCAGCGACGCCCTTCCTGGGAATATATCCAAAAGAGGTCCTTCTTATGACCTACCTGTTCCTCGCTCCCACCAATCATAAACTGCAGCAGAACTTCCACGCGTGTAACAGTCAGGTCCGGTTGTTCGCCTATTGTCTGTTGTCTTCACACTTAAGCATGGGACTGTTGGATAAATGAATGAATAAATAATAGATAAACAGACATAGTATGACAACATGTAGCAGCAATGCAGCCACTTTTCACTTAATAGTGACCAGTGTTCCTTGTCACATACAGATGACTTGGGTATTCTGAGAGCTCCATATTCCATTAATAAGGTCTCCCAAAATTCACACTGTCATTTTTCCAGTTTATTAATGAATGTCAAAGATTCTTTCCCAAAAATTAAGTCTTCTCCTTGAAATCAACCTAATACTTGCAAGAAAAGAAACTACTATCTATTACACATAGACTATATGACAAGCAATTTTGTATGTTGTATGAAACTCACATTAGCTCTACAAACCAAGTATAATCCCTACTGTCACAGTTAATATAACTTTGATTCAGAGAGGGTAAACACCTTGTCAAAGTCCTTAAAAAGAGGGATGGGAGCTGAAAGATTTACCCATGTGCTTGTGGTTTGAAAGTCATGCTGTTTATGGTATACTAGCCTTTGGTGGGGGAGGGTAAGCAAACCACCCTTTGTCCTGAATTTCACTAGGACTGCCTCTCTCTGCCTCTCAAAGACCAAAGGCACTGCGGTTTTCATCTTCCAAAATTGGAGAAAAGAGTGAAAGAACACGAATAAAATCATAGCATCAAAACTAATTTTATTTATTTCACAAGCATTTCTTGAATAGTAATGTCAGGTTCGGGGCCTAAACATAAAATCTGACTTTAAAATAAAACCTTTTTTGAGACCATTTTAGATTTAGAGAAAGGCTCTGAAGATAGTCTAGAGAGTCCCTAGATAGCTTTTATTCGTTTTTTCCAAGCATTAATATCTTATTTAATGTTTATTAGAATCTAATAAGTTAACTTTGGCATAGCACTATTAAACTACACACCTCATTATTTTTTTTAAATCATTCTCAGTAAAGCTTAAGAAACTATTTCCCAGAGAGCTTACAGCTTAGACAGACTTCAGTGATAGTTAAAGATTTTTACCTCTTAATTGTATAAATGTAATATTGGTTTTTACTAGTGAATGATGTGTTATATTTGTCATAATATACGCATGTGCTATGGGGATATAACCCTAAGTAAATTATGAAATAGATTATACAGAATAGATTATGTAAATGACATATTAAATATCATGATTAAATTCATAATCTAAACCTATGTCTTATCTTTTCTGGGAGCATATTCACAAAAGATGTTAATAATATTTATAACTGCAAATACTAACGGATATCTACTCAGAAATAGCAATAGAATATTTGTCACCTATGTCTCTGTATTTTATGTCCTTTTTTAATCCTCAGATTGCTTGTCTATATGTGACACTTAAAATAAATATTAAAATAATTATTCAAAAGGAAATGGCAACTGGTGGGTAGAAGGCAACCTGAATTTTCTGCTATGCTAAATAAGTTATTATGTTGATTATTATTCAACTTTGCTTGTATCAAAGAATGGAATGTTAGGAAAGTATTTAGAAAATATCTTCTTTCTCATCATTTTATTGATATGTATATATGTGATTCATAATGTTTACACTGAACTTGAGTATTTTATGTACATAAATACAGCATCAAAATTACAAATCCTTCTCTTTTTCCTTTTGACGCTCCTACACCTTCCCCTACACCATTAGCTCCTGCTGTCCCCCCCATTAGCTCTATGAAATGGCTGTATTCTGGGTTTCTCATGTTAGAGAAACTATCCAATATTTAACCTTCTATGACTCACTTCACTGACCATGATGGTCTTAGTTGCATCCATTTACCTACAAAAGCCTCATACCTATCTATCTTAAAACAATAGAAAATATCTTCTTCGTGTCTTCATTTTACAGGTGAATGACCTGATGCTCAATGATGACAGATAAGTCACAAATGAGGACATAAAAATTTTTGAAACCTAGGGCTAAGTGTGGATATGATACTGTAAGTCTTCTGTAATTTGTAGTTCCTTCACTTATAAAACAAAACCTCACAAAGGATTGGCTGATAAAATGGACAGGAATGCTTAGAAGTGCTATATATCAAAGAAAATTTGAAGTTCAGTAAGTAAAGAAATAATTGATTTCTTATTCAACAGTTCTGAGTGTTGGTTGGCAGAATCAGGGAAATCTTGATGTGCCACTAGAAGCTTCATAAGATCAAATAGATGTCTAAGTTATTTTAAAAGTAGTTTTAATTTTACATTCTATTCCTGCACATATTGACAGACAAAACTCACATGAACAAGTGAGTTTCAGTTTGGTTAATGACAAAATATAAATCTTGCTAAAACCAACAAAACAAAACAAAACTAACCTCCCCCCAAAATGAGAGCCAATAGTTTAGTGGCGGACTATTTAGCTTGGGGAGAACTTTGATCAATTTCCGTGGAGAAAAAACTGTAAATCTAGACCCTGTGTAATCGATGAGCTAAAGTGATATAAACATCAATCAACCCTATTTATTTTAAAAGCATATTAAGATATAATACAAAGTGGAATGAATATGTCTATGAACATTATACAGAAAACAGACTTGGAA
Organism: Ctenodactylus gundi; assembly: GCA_004027205.1. Taxonomy (NCBI): domain Eukaryota; kingdom Metazoa; phylum Chordata; class Mammalia; order Rodentia; family Ctenodactylidae; genus Ctenodactylus; species Ctenodactylus gundi. Next base: position 454,291 of record PVKB01000823.1, read on the forward strand.
TTTATGGTAGGAAACTAAAAGAAAAAGGCACTTATATGGACAAATGACCAGATAGCATAACGTAAGTTAAATGTATTATTATTTCACTTTCTACTACTGTAGTTGAACTACCACCAAAAATGTCAAAGAAGCCATGTTTATGTTGTACCAAAAAATATGGTTTTAACTTCTCTTGTACAGTAATTGTGAAAGATGATTAGAAGACAAGTTGACAAGTCTCTTCTGTAAATATGAAGTTATCATTCTGGCTATGGAAATGTCTTACAAATGAAGATATTAAAATATTTGTAGTAAAGCATTTAAAACTTTAAGATTATTGAGTCACCTACTTAGGAGAATTCAACAATCTAATCTCCAGCTTGATGGTAATATGCTACTCTAGGACCTCAACTGCATATTATATTAGTATTAATTTTTAAAACTTGTATAGCAAGATAAAATGTTGCAATTTTGCTTTCATACTAAAAGAACGAAAAGCTAATTAAGAGTAATTACAATGATTAAAATTAAAAATGTTGAGGTGAAGGTAGATCAAGATAAAGTTTGGTAGTGGAAAGTTGTCATATTTTTATTTCCTTGAAGTATTGATAAAGTAGTTTCTTTAAAACTTCAAAAGTTATTTTTGTGTGAAAGAGAAGCACTTAGTATTTTTAGCTCTTGTCATCTAATTATAATCATTGTGCTCCAAGAGAAAAGTCACTGAGAACAATGGTATCTAAAGTGGAGATTACAAAACATCTATTTGAATACAGAAAGAAAATGATGATATAATATTAAATTTTGCTTCATATTAAATTTTCACATAAATATTTTTATTTCATATAGTTTTATTTATACAAATATATTTTTGTACAAAAATATATGAAAGTCCAAACATTTTATCTGACTATAAATTATTTTAAAATTCATAAGACAATTATTAGGGTACATTAATTTCTCTTATTTCTGTACAGTTTTATTTAGGAAATGGTTCCGAGCAATTGGATCAGCAATTTCAATTCCCATACCTTAACTCTGCTCCAGCATATGAAAACAAACATGAACAGAGTTCCCAGTGAAAAACAATTGTTTCATTTCTCATCAAAAAAGTAAGAAAATACAGTTTTGAGAAATGAAAATATTTAATTTTTTAAAAAATTTAAAATGTTTTAAGTTTTGCAGACTAGGGACTGAACATTAGGCCTTCGCTTCGAGCTGTATCTCCAGGCCCTTTTTATTGCTCATTTAAGATAGGGTCTTGCTGAATTGCCCAAGCTGAACTTTGAATCTTCCTGCTTCAACCTCTCAAAAGGATGGGATTACCAGTGTGTGGCGCAGAGGCCAGATCATTAATTTTTTTTTCTTTTTTCCTTTTCAGTTACTGATAGAGTGATTCTACAGAAGTACCCACTTCCATTATCTCATTTATGTTGCACTTCTGATGCTACCTATCTCCTATTCAACTCTTTTTAAAATATTTTCCTTAGCATATGAATTGGTCAGCTTCTCCACTACTGGAACAAAATCTCCAACAAACATAATTTTAAAAAGGAGAGATTTATTTGGTTCCAGAGAGTTAAGTCTATTGTTGGTTGGCTCCAAGAGAGAAAACATGAAGTATGGAAGAGTGTGACAGAGCAAAGTTGCTCAGCTCATGTTGGTGAGGAGCCAAAGTAGGCTCGTAGTGCCAAAGAGAAAGTAGCCAAGGCCAGGCTCTGTGTCCAAGGTCCCACCTCTATTACCCACCCAGACACATGGAAGTGTGCTTTACTAACCACCTCATCATCTCCCAGCCAATCAAGTTGACAGCTAAGCTTAACCATCACAGCATCACTACTTTCTCATATGATTTTTAACTTAAAAGTTTTTTATTTGTGGAATGTGCCCAGTGAATAAAGGGAGGACAAGAGTGAATAAACAAAAAACTGAAAAAGTACTGAGAAAAGAAGCACGGGTGTGTCTTTGGGAATTAAAATATTTTGAAGTCATTCACACATTTAAGTACCATAATACATAGCCTCAGTAAAAATCTACTCTTTTAATAGTGCATGGCATCATTTTTAACTTCAAATTAATTGGAAACGTGCTCCATCTCCTCCTGAAAATCTTGAAATATCATACATTAGTTCCTAAAACTCAAGGTACAAACTATTACTTTTAATATTTATGAGACATTGTCCTTCTCATTAATAATTATCAAAAATCCAGGTTAAAAATAATAGGATTTTAATCAAGTTTGGTTACAAAGACAGTAAGAGATGCAGAAATTGAAATTCTAGTTTTCTTGACCAAATATGATCAATATATGGATTCATTATTTTTGATGGACTATTTCGATTTAGGTAGTGATTTAAAATGTGGTTGTTAACATACAGCTTGTTTTATCTCTGTTTTCATACCTAGGAATAGGCTTTATTGGTTTTTGGTTTTTTTTCTATGACTAGCATATTTCCCACAATAACAAAAATATAAATATTAATTGACTGAAAGCAAGAAAGGTATAAGGAAGGATAGGAAAGACAGAATACTATTATTGTTGAAGAAAATGGTCACATTGTCAGCAAAACTATGAACCGCATCAAAATAAATGCTCAAATTAGTCATATTTTACTATAGGCACTTTCTGACAGAGCCATCGATAAACTGATAAACTGATCGGTGAGTTCTTAAGCCTGGATGAACTTCAGGACTACTCACATATCTCACATGGTAAAAGGGACCTTCCCCAGATTTACTTCACAGAATTTTGACATTAGGGCCACCATTGGTACATTTCAAAGTTCTAAGAACTCTACTGGGACTGGGTACGCAGGTTTGAGAACCAAAATTTGGAGTTTCTATAAGAAATTGAACTACTACCTGGAAATGTTGTGCTACATCTTGCTCTACTCTGTCCCATCCTCATAGATTTCTTATCAGACATAATTCCTTCTCAGTAGTTTGCATAAATTTAATACACTTTTACTCTGTGTTCTTCGACATGTCATTTTAGAAAATCTTGTTCATGTTCTTGTTTCAAATGCTGTCTGATTTTTCCCCCTAATCATCTATTTCCGAATAAAAATTTCCTCTGCTCCATCTTTTGAGGAAGTCGTTTGTGGCAGGCCATAAGAGCGATTCAAATAGAAATAAATATGCGCAGAGAAGAACACTAACTCATTTTCTTCAAGACTTCAAAACATTAAGTAAGTCCCTTTTTATGCTAGGAAAGAGGCTATCCTGTCAACATTCTTCAGAGAATTACAGCCCAGCCTGCAAATTGAGGATGTGACTATCTAAAGAGTGCCGTTCTGCCTTGCATGCTGTAATTTGTCTTCTATCATGCAAAAATTACTTTGATTTCACTTTGCCAACTGTCAGGCTTGCAGAAAGATTGATACTTTTCTGTTCTGGAAGCATGTGTATTGGAGTTTTGAGAGTATAAGTGGATGCATTTCATATAAAGCTCTTAGTCTTAGTTACTGATGGTTTGCCAAATTAAAATGTTCTTCAATTATAAACAAAGTACTCACCGATTTAAGCTGGAATGTAGAAAAAATAATTCTAATCTCCATAAATACAAACCTCAGTTCCAAACCAAGTTAATATTCAATAAATACCAAATTTTGTCTATATATATATATATATATATATATATATATATATATATATGCCTTTATATTTCACAAAATGCCAATTTCCTCTCAAATATCATGTATATAAAATTATGATCGAACTATCACAATCATATAAAGACTTACTTGCTAAATATATTATTTATCGTTGTGTGTAGGAGATAGTAGAATCTTAACTCGATTGCAATTAATGAAACTTTAATGAAACAAGTTTAAAGTACATAGCTTTACCACTATGAAATAAAATCCTTAGGCAATGCAGTCTTATTAATACCTCAATATAAGCATATGTCTGATTAAGCAACTAATGTGTAAGGTAAAAGAGAAATGAATTAATAATAATGATAATGTGATTTTTTTTCTTCAGTGTGGTCAGACCAGGAAGACCTGATGACCCCAGTCAGGTGCTTAGTTTTCAACTGTGTTTGCAAATGCTTCCGGAAAAACATGTAGTTTGGGTTGACTTAATTATCACGTGATTTGTCAAAAATCTGAACCATTAAGCCCAATCCATTTTAAACATAGTTACATACATTTTTAGCTCAAAGTCATCAGTGAATGTGTTTTTACTTGAAAAAATATCCACAGAGATAATTAAATATGTGTAAATAATGTGAGCATTTTTTGTTGAATAGGACTGTTCGAGTTTCAACATGGAAGATGCTTATACTGAATAAGAAAAATGTCTTGCAATTATGTGGACAACCAAGACGTCCCTGGTAATGACTCATTGAGAAAGCTTTTCCCTTTGCTTGAAATGAGCAAATTCTTCAAATCTTGGCAAACTGAGTTTAAAATTGAAAGCGAGAATATCAAAATTTAGACGTGCCCCATATCAAATATAGCAAACTCTCCAATTGCAGCCCTGACGCACTTCTGTCTGCTCTATCTGCATTACGTTCCTACTGTGCCTTCCTAAATGCCATCGAGTTCCAAGTTTGGAGTTCCCTCTTGCGCCATTGTATTTCTAGTTCAATCATGAGCCCCACTGACGCCTCGACCTTCAAGGGCTTAGTCTCTTTTTATTTACCTTGTAAATGGTTTTATTCAATTTTTTTGCTGTAGTCTTTACTAATATGCAATAAGTATATTCATCTTGAGAAATTGATACTATACCTATTGTATCTTAACCATTTTTAATTACCCTTCACCCTACCATACTCACACATCTCCTCAGAATCTGTATAGCTACACAAAATTTACCTCGTTTCCTTTCACTTTTTTTTTTTTTTTTTGAGACAGGGTCTTTTTCTGTAGCCCAGGCTGGTCCTGAACCGACTATGTAACTCAGGCTAGCTAAATTCTGGGATTACAGGTGTGCGCCACCACACCCAACTTTATGTGGTGTGGGGGAATTGAACTCAGGGTCCTGTGCTTGCAAGGCAAGGACTTTAACTGCTGTGCCATTCCTCCAGCTCTCATCTATCTCTCATTCTGCTTTTTAAACTATTTCTATTTTGTATTTCTCATGTAAGAACAAACCATGTGATATTTATCATTTTGTGTCTGATTTATTTCACTCTGCTTTATTTCTCAAGATAAACTCATTTTCCTAAAAATGACCCCAATTTTTCTTTCTTTGAGTATTGGCTGAGTAGTACTCCACTGTTATATGAACCATATTTTCTTTATACGTTCATCTGTTAGCGGACAGATAAGCCACTAGCACAATTTAGCTACTATGAATTCTTCTGTATAAATATGGTATGGTTGTATCACTGTAAAATGACATCTTTAACTCTTTCAGGAAGATACCCAGAAGAAATATAGGTGGATAAAGTGAAATTTCTATTTCTGGTTTTTTAAGAGATCTCTATATAGATACATAGAGGTTTCACTAGTTTATAGTCTCAATATGTATGTAGAGCAGCTTATTTTCCACTACAAACTCATAAGCATTTGTTGTTTTATTTTTCAGGTTCTGGAAATGGCCGTGCTTTCTGGAGTAAGATGCAATCTTGGTGTTCTTTTCATTTGCTGTTCTCGAATGGCCAAAGATGCTGAGCATTTTTTTCATATACTTATTGGGTATTTGTACTTCTTTTGAGAAGTGTCTATTTATTCTGATTGCCCATTTTTGATTGCTCTTTTATTTTTAGGGAGATCCTTTTCCATTCTTTTTAAAATAATACTGTGGACCAATACAAAGATCTTCACACTAAGATACATCCTTGGTGAATTTTCATTTAGATTTTTTTATCAGTGAATTGAGATTTTTATCAAAGCAAAGATAAGGTTAATGCATGTAGAAAAAATTGTTTCTAGGTTTTTTTTTCCAACATAAGGTAAGTTATTTCTTTAAAGCACTCGAGATTGTGAAAGAAGGTAGTAAGAAATCTTCGTTCTGCTTTACAAACATTTCACAGGATGGATAAGTCATCAGCAGTTAACTGATGACAGAATTAAGTCACTAAGTGACTCCATGAAATTTACTTTATAAATTTGATTTTGTGATAGGGTCTTGCTAAGTTGCTAAATTGCTCAGGTTGGCCTCAAACTTGCAATCCTCTTGCCTCAATCTTCCAGACTTCTGGGATCACAGACCTACACTAGCAGGCCCAAACTTTTTCCTGCATACATTCCTTTCTTCTGCATACATTCTAGTTATTATTGCAAGAAAGTGAAAAATTATTCTTCCCATTCTCTAGGTTGTCTCTTTATTCTGTTGGCTGTTTGCTCTGCTGTGCAGAAGCTTTTTAACTTGATATACTCTCACTTGTTTATTCTTGATAATCTGTCTTGTACAATAAGTATTCTCCTTGTGTGTGTGAGTGTTAAGTGGTCATGTATTCATATTTCTTTAGTTTCTTTTCCATGGGTGGATCTTTGGTCTCTGTCCCCTTCCTTCCAAGGCAATCACTTCAGCTGTTTTCATCAGTCCCTTCCACACAGCTGTGGATAAGTGCACCACTCAATTCCCACAAATCCAGCTGCTCTTCTGTGTCGCCGCACCTGCTCCAAGTTCTCTAGCCAAATCCTCCATCTGGCCTGTGACTTCATTGGTCTCTGGAGCTCAAAGAAGGAGGATCCCTCTGCATGGAACTAATGAGAGTCAGGGAGCCAACTGAGGGGGGTGAAGCTCTTCAATATCTGGGAAACTGGATGACAGGCGGCACACCTCGAAGGTGAAGAGCTTGGAAGCAATTGGGTGAAAAGTTGGAGAGGGCTTACTCTGGCACTGCTTCAGTGGCTTTTCTCCACGCCCAGATCACATGGGCCCCAGGCCACAGTGGATTGGTTTCTGTTGCTGAGCTTAGCTTCTGTCCTCAGGGAGTGGCATATTGTCTTTCAGAAGTGAAACTTTCACTAAACCTGAGATGTATGCATTGTTGGGATGAAATGCCGTCTCTGTGGATTTCTGTAAGCACCCCTCAGATTGGATGTGGCTGTCTGACTAGTTCATCATGTTGCCTTCCGGTGTTAGGGTTTTTGTTCATCCCTATTTCTGAATAACTTTGATTTCTGACATGTATTCTCCAAGTATCTCATGTGTGTTACTAGCTCAATCTGCTAATATCCAGAAGTATCAATTTTTATTAATACCTGATAATTGAAAAAATTAATGAAAATCCATGTGATATATGCATGTGATATCATTCAATGATCAAATTCAACCTATTTTTCATAATACATTCACACCCTTCCCAATCTCTATCATTTTTGCAGAATGATTTCTTTTTCATTTCCACTTATAATGGAGAACATGTTGTTTTTGCCTTTCTGCGTCTGATTTATTTTACTTAGTTTAGGCATATTATTTAAGCTCCTTGAATTTTAATTTTTCATATATAAGGATAATATTAGAATTTATTTTTTCAAGTTGTTGTGAAGATAAATGGTAAAAATTCATCTAATTGTACATCTTGAAAGAATAATGTAAATTTATTTGTCCATTCAAGGAAAGAAAGCTGACATCTGAGGGAACTATTGATACTTAAGTTGATTTAGAGTGGTTCAAGGGACTGGGTGACTTGTCCTCTGTACATAAACATAAGGTGCAATGTAAATAAAACATTATCAAACAGAAGACATGCAATTAATTTTATATTAATGGCATACACTAGTTTTAAATGGATTATAAAACAAATACTCTTGCTACTGGGATTTTAAATTCAAGTTCACTGGCCAAGATGGTACCAAAACTTGACTTTCTGTGCTTCAATTGTTGACTTGCCTCTCCTATAACTGAAATATATTTTATTTAAATATATTTTAAACAGCAATTAGAGTACCATTATTAATCTCCTTTGTATTCAAAAGAAATTGTCTTTGCCTCTCTCTATATGACTACATAATTTCCTAATTATTTATGGGAGGAAACAAGAGTTTAAAATCCTAAATCTAAACCTTGTTTCCTTATTGATAATCTACATAGTATTGACTTTCTAACAATGATAACACGTTTCATTTTTTCAGGCCTACTCTGTACTAAATATTTTATTATTTTGTACTAAGACAGTGGTTTGTATATTGAGCATGTAACAGAGTCATCAGAAGATTTATGAACACATAGATTGCTGGGCATGCTTTCCAGAGTTATCAATCCAACAGATATGAAGTTAGGCCTCACAATTCAGCTTTCAAACTCATTCCCATTTTTCTAAGGTCTGGGATGGAGTGATATAAGAAAGAGCCTCACTATCTAAGAATTATTTCAGTGTCATATCATTAAAGTGCCTGTGACTTTAACACTGTGTTATATGAACACTGTGCTGTGTAGAAGGACTTCACCTGGATACTTCAGTGTGAAATCCAAAAATATAGCAAAGTTCCCAGGTCAGTAGAGAAGGAATAAAACTTTCTATAAAGTGTTGACATTATACTCAGACCTGAACATTGAGTAAATTGATCAGGTAAGACAAAAGCAGTGACAAGGATGAGACCAGAGGCCTACGTATTGAGCCTGAAATTGGGTATGATGGTTAATCTTCTTTGGTAGCTTAATTGTCCTGCAAAATGCCAAAGAGATTAGTAAAGCATAGTACCTTGACCTTGGGAGCTGTATGTCATCTGTGGAATCTTCTTCTCTGGTTCCTTTCAAAACTCTTTGTTTCTAGTCTGTCATGAATTGAGTAGCTTTACTCTGTCAGATCCTTCCATCATGCCTTTCTCCCATTATATTTCTCCCCAGGAGCCAGACATCCATGGACTGATGCCTCTGTAAACCTTAGCAAAATAAACCCTCCCTCATTGTGGTTGCATATGTAAAGTACTTTGTCCCAGCAAGGAAAAAAAGGTAACTAATACACGGTGAAAAGCTTGCACCAATGACATGCCTTTGAGAGGATTTATTGACATAAGATACTAAATTAAGCCCAGCAGAAATCAGATTTGAGCAAATGGAAATAAACCAACAAAAAACCTAGAGCTTGAGGATAAAAAAAAAAAGTTTACCAAGAGTATAAAAGGAAAAAAGACAATCTAATCATAAACCAAGTATATAAGTACAGATGAATTAATGTGAATGTATTTGATGAGACAGGCACCTCAATATGTTTATGCATCCACTACTCAAAGATGACCTTCCAAAGGATTAATACCAGGTAACTTTAAGTGGGAGTATTTGGATCCATAGTTTTCCAGTGGAAAAACATTAGTCAGGACAAAATCCTAAGCTGTATGTCAACTTTGAAGTTTTGTTGCTAGGTCTTTTTAATTTTCCATAAGTTGAAAAATTTAACTTCTTCGGAAAACACAAAGTAGTTTTACTTTCTGTTGAGACAATTTGGATTAGCGAAAATGCTAGTGAAGAGGAAAAAATAGTGTCACAATTTATGGGCTAGAAAGCATGCCAAACCAAGATAGCCAGAAAACAAAGCACCCATGCAACAGATCGCTACCCTTGGGCATTACACAGTAACTATAATTGTACTGAAACACGAGTACAAAAACTGAAATGGACCACAATAATTTGCTGAACTGTGGAAGTTTTATTGAACTGTGTAATAAACTTACATTTTAAGAGAAACTAACCATTTAGTGACCCTGTTTGAACTACAATTTAAGCAATGTTTTGGTTATACTTCTTAAATTGGTACAAACAAATTATTTTCCAAACAAAGTTTGAGAAGGGCTGACCTATATTGTGGTTGAGTTTCTAGTTTTGAAATAGATTTTTTTAAAGTATGGGAATCTGTAGTAGATGTTAAGTTCATTCAGGTCACAATGATTAAGGGCACAGGATTCCTTTGGAAAATAAAATCCGTCCTCTGAGCACTGCTTTCAGTATATACAAGGTATTATGCTAGAGGAGTCATCACTCATGGCAGTGGACTACCACTGATCAACAAATGACCACAGAAAAGTTGCCAATCAGGTGGACAAGTTATTAAGTTTGTCTTTCCCAAGTGGTTGCTAACAGCTTTCATCCTGCTCCATCCTCGGGACTCCTAGTTATTTATTTTCTGAGACAGTTTCTTACTTTCTTGCTCACAGTTTCAGCGTTTTCACGTTCCATGACTAGCTCAGATGAATGGCTGCAGGATCATGTCCAGCAATAGTGAAGGAAAACAAAAATGATGAATCAAATGTACTGTTCCTCTCTTTAGTGAGTAGAGACTATCAAAAAAGTCAAAAAGTATCTTCTCATTGTCTGATACCATTTCTTACCTCAAATATGATTTTAAAGCATTTTTCTGCCCTTAATTCAATGAAAAAACTATATTCTGATTAATTCTGCTGGTTTCCTGAATATAATAATTGTATTTCAGTATTACCTCCAAAATCTCAAAACTAATATTTAACTTTCTTCCTCAAATTTAAAGCTTTTGAGGGAGGAAGGAATAAATGGAGGAAAGAAAAAAAGGGCCAGAAAGAGTAAAAGAAAGAAGGAAGGAAAAAAGAAATAAAAGGAGAGTGACAGAGAGAGAAAAGAGAGAAAGGAAAGACAGAATGGAAAAAGGGACATGAGAATGGGGGTAGAATTAAAGGAATGAAGAATTTAAAGTAAGGAAGAAAGAAAAGAGTGTGATTTAATGGCCTATTTGTAGCTTCTTAAGTGTGTTTTTCTATTAAACTAGAAGTACAGAACTTCCAAAAATTCCAAGTGCTATATTATAGCTTAAAAAAATAAGAAATAAAATAGATACAGTAATGTATTGGTGAAGGCTCAAGGACAAGAAATTCCCTGTTAGTCAGCACCTGATGGTTAATAAAAGAAACAAGAATGTCAATCACTCTCTAAATGGTGGACAAAACAAAAGAATCCGGGCACTCAGGAGACTAGCTGGAAGAAGAAGCTGACCTGATCAGTACTAGAACTGCCGTCTAGACTAGCACTCTGCTAACTTTAAAAAATGATTTGAATCTGAAAATCTAATTAAAATGCAGATGATGATTCAGAAAATTTGGGTTGGAGACTGAAACTGTGAGTTTCTAGGTGTCTAGGATGTCTTCACCCGCCAGTTTGCACACTGCTCTTGGACAACTTTCGTTTCATGACATTTAGATCCTTATGAATGACCTTTAGGTCCTATTATAGATGAATGGCAGGTAGGCCTGAGTTTCCAAATTGGAATTTGTAAACATATTGTTTTTTAAATGCACCTTATTATTTCCTATGGTAGGAGAATTATTGAACTGTACTTCAGGTACAATATGATGACAAATGAATATTTATGGAATGGCCTGAGTTATGGAGTAGACCTGAACTGGATTACAAAGCACAGTGAAATCTACATAATTTATTAGCCAGTTATCATTTTTCAGAACTACAGAACAGAAAAACTAGTCCAGAAATGTGAGACCATTAAGTTCAATCTCATGACATAATTTTGATTTTGTAATGAGAAAGTTTTTGCAACCTGTTATCTATGTAGACTGTGATTATGAAAAAATGGTATGTTCTGAGAAGCCGGTTAGCAACTGAAGCAATTTGTCAATCTCACTTAGTTTAGAAATGAAAGAAATTCTGAGGTTCATGAATTTTAGTTTCCTCAAAATGTTATTTCCCCATTTTATTACTATATATAAATATGCAATACATAACATTTATAGTTGAACTTGAGTACTTCATGAACATATATATATATATATATATATATATATATATATATAATATATATATAGTCATAATCATAATCCTTTCCCATCCCCTTTTTGACACTCCCATAACTTCTCCCCCACTCCCTAACTCCCATTATTACCCCCATTTGATTCTTTTTTATATATCATCTCTCTTTCTCTTTCCCAGCTTCTCACCCTCCCCCTTTTCTTTCTTTCTCTACAAGTCCATCTTCTTATTGTCTTCCAGCTCTCTTACTTTCTTATGGTTTGATTTTCTCATATTAGAAAGACCATATAATATTCAACTTCTGGGTCTGATTCATTTTACTGAACATCATATTTATTCCTTCAGGTTTTCTCTGCTATTTAAAAGACAATGTTGGGAGGTTTCAGTTATGTTGATGCTTCTCAGAATCACTAGTGTTACTTTTCAAAGTACTTTTTATTGAAATAAAATAGGGGTAAAAATTTATAACTTAAAAACTTAATTGTGTTTAAATCCCCATAGAACTATAGTACAGAATTCTTTCAGGTCCCCGGAAGCCTCACTTTGCCCTTCTCATAATCCCTATTCCTTTCTACCCAGAGGTAAATACTGTGTTTATATAAGTATAAACTTTATTCTGTTTTTATTATTCTCATCACTTAAATAGTGTCGTGGACATCACTGCAGGACTTTTGATTTCTCTCAAAATTTCATGATGAGATTCATCTTTGCAGTTGATACATAGTAATGATTTCATTTTCACTGTTATGTGAATATTTGAGCTTTGGCTGAATTCCCCGTCAGACCTTTGCAGGTCTTTCACAAATATCAGTTTCATTTCTCTTTTGAATGTCAAAAAGAAAATTCAAGTACAAGATTGACTCTATTATGAAGATAATTTGTATGTCAGTGATAAATGATACTAGAACACTTAATTTCTTGAGTCATTATTGAGATAACATTTTCCAACTGCATTATAACTTATAAAACCAAAGAAATATACCTTTTTATATTTTTGCTAATGTTAGCTTTACATATTTCTAATATAACCAATATTCTTGTTTTCTACTTATACATTATTATTTTTGCAATGGACTGGTCTTTTTAAAAAATAAAAATTTAAGCCATTTAACCCTTAATTTCAGATGAGAATCTGGTTTTGACCAATCAAAACCTTAAAAAGAAGTAATCCATCCTGTAGAAACTTCAAGCAATAAACTCTGATTTATAAATGCTATTCTAGTAATATTAAACCACAGTTGTTAGAGTTCAAATACCGTGTAATTTTAGTAATTATTAAAAGGCAATTATTGAACACTTTAGATATAAATTCTTATAAAATATCTAGGCATGATTAGACAGCCAAGTTTGGTTTATTTTTTAAGACACATTTATTTAATCTTTACTTTGAGCTAGGTATGTTCTAGACATATAGCAAAAGTACCGAAAGATTCACAAGTTTCACAGCAAAATGTGAATGCACAATGTTGAATCAAGTAACCATAAATTGTATCAAGCAACCTGGTCCAAGTACAAGACAAACCCATTTTTATTTATTTTTTTTTTTTAGCACAAGTACCCACGAAGACGAAGTTGGATATGCCATATCAATAGTTTGGAGACAATGATAGAGAATTATCTTGGAAAGGTTTGGTAGCAGTAAGAACTTCTATGAGACTGAAATGAAGCAAAGGGTTAAGAATCTACTGGGAAAGACTGAGACTTATATTGGAGTGGTTTCATTATAATTCATATAAATATCAGCCATGTCACTTAAATATCGTAGGGCTCCTGGTTGACTCAAGGTCTGGAAGAGGGAAAAATAGTTTTATATTTTGTTGTGCCAAAAAGTAACTAAGGATTTTCTAAAGGAAAATTTTTAACTGCGAATATTTTTGGAAGGCATGGTAAGCCCTAGGGAACCCAACTGTCCACATGCAAAAAACTCAGAACATCATCATTAATAACAGCAACATTCAACTCTAATCCCTGAAACTATTTAATTCTACACTCACACTAAAATAGAGTGAAATAAAAGAGAGAAAGGTGGGTTACTTCATAGAAGAGTATCAAGTAATTGTGAAAAAGATGGCAAATTTTGAAAATTACTGTTCAACTACTATCATAGCACTTTTTCCAGCACGAGTACGCACACTTCAAAGCCAAGAAGGTCTGCTGGGAGGCCAGAGGCACCGAGTTGCAGGCTCAAGTGGCCTTCTCCAGTGAGAGCTGAGAAGGCAATGGAATCTAAAGGTGGACCAACAGATCTTGTGCATCAGATCCAGATGTTAGAGTATGTGCATAAGCAGGAAAGGGCCAAATAGCATAGACTAAAGCTCAGGACAGATCTGAACTGGGGGAGAAGAAAGAAGACCTGCCAGAACAAGTCTCCACTGGCATCTTGGAATCAGTCACCCTGGAGAACAACCCACTGGTGCGGAAGCAGGGGAGAGGTAGACTACACGGACACCATCCTCTACATGCCTTACAAGCCTGAGCGCTCCCTACTGGGTGACTTATTAGAGCTCAAGGAGCTGCTGAGCCTAGTGAGGTGCCCCCAAGCCAGCTCCTGACCCTGGCTGGCACAGTGGCAGCGAGTCTCTGCTGGTGAAACAGATTGCGGAGCAGATCAAGATAGTAAAAGGGTCCAGGAGGCTCAGTGCTGAAGCAGATCCTCTTCCTGTAGATTGGTGAGGACAAGGACAGTAATGAGGACAAGGAGCTGAACAGTTTCAGCATAAGAAGCAGAGCATGAAGCTCCCAGCTAAGGCCCTCATGTGCAAGATGGAGGGTGAGGATGAGGAGGATGATTCAGAGGATTCCATCAACCAGTTTGACTTCCTGGGCTCAGGAGAGGGTAGAGTAATGTCTCTAGGGGCTCCACATTGTGCTGGTGAGGGGAACCCCTATGAGCTGTAACGCCATCCAGTCAAACTCCTGGGAATTTTGGCTTATGTTCAGGATGTGGATGAGCTGACTCCCAAAGTGGCACACACCAGCCCTAGCCCCAGGAAGGGTTCTTTGGCTTCTCCTCAGACATTTTCATCATGGGCACTATCGCTGGCAGGGATGTGATTCTGGGAGACTTGGCAGATCTCACCACCATCAATAACAATGACTTCAGCTGTGATCTTTCTGACAGTCAAGAAAGACACCTTCAAGAAGACATGGAACCCCAAGTTCACCCTGCACTTGCACTGGTACAGCATGAATTCTCTGGCTTTCCAATACAGTCAGTCAGCCTGCACATCGCCTCTGAGACCTGCACACTCAAGCTATGGAACCTGCAGAAGTCAGTCACAGTCAAGAAAAATTCTGCGCTGGAGGCTAACTCATTCATGCCTTCAGAACTCACAGGGCCCTGTGCTGGCTGTGGCCATGAGCAACAACAAAGAGTGCTGCCACAGAGGAGGTACTGACGTGTGCATCCACAGCTGGGATATCCCAGACCTCAACGTGGTCTCCTATGATGGCTGTGATCTCAGTGTCTCGAGCCATGTTCTCATGGGCTACGTTGATGCCATGTGGGGCTAGACTCAGTCCCACATCCCAGCTTCTAGCCTCCTACTCTGCTGATGGCACTGTCTGCATCTGGGTCCCCAGCAGAAACAGTGCAGCCTACTTTTTATCTTTTCCTACAGCCAGCGAGTACCAGGACGCCACCTCAGTGGCCTTTACCAGCATGGAACATGACCACGTTGTGATGTCTCACTGCTCCAGCAACAATGTCGTAGAAGACCTGGAAGCTGAAAGTACCCTCCTGACACTGGAGTAACCGGTGAACAGCAGCCCAAGCCAGACTGACGAGGTAGTGTATCACCTGAATCAGCCTTTCACCATCACTGCTCCTGATGACAGGGCATTTGATTCCTGGTCAAATGGACAGATAAATCTGTGTACTCTATGGCTGCCCACATGGTTGCAGTTACCTGCGTGGTTGTGGACCCCAATGGTGTGTTTCTGATATTAGACAGCCACGACTGTTACCTGCTCCTATGGAACCTGGACAACAATACTTACATGAAGATCAGAGCCCACTGCAACAAACACAAGGAGATCATCCATACTGTTCCCTACTATCTCAACAAGATGCTTATTGCTAGTATTTGTGCCAATACCCTGTGACCCATCTGGCCCCAACCTAGCTGCTGGGCTGGCTGGAGAGGGGAGCCTAACAGGTAAGGCTGAAGTGGTCCTTCCGTCACTCAAGGACCCTGTGAAGGATCTGAGGCAGATTCTTACTGCCTGCCATGGCAATGTGTCTCCCCACAATGTCTAGCGTGGGTCCCTCTGCCTCTGCCCTGACACCCACTCCTAGCTCCTGATGCCTTCATGAGTGCAATGCAGTCAGGGCCAGGGATCTGTGAGTGTCAGTTTTTCCAATATGTCAGAAGGTGTGAGACTCTTCTCTTGACCAACTCTGCCTGGAAGCTGTGCTGAGACTAGTCTCTTGATGCTCTTACACCACAGCGGACCTGCACAGTGAGAGCCTACCTGCCTATGCTTTCGTCTCCCCCACTGCTTACCGAAGTCTAACCAAGCCCTCAGCCCTGAGAATGTTCTGGGCTAAGCCTACCCTATACTCTGAGAGTGACCTCCCAGGTTCTGCCATAGGGACCTCACTCTCACGGCCCCTCCCTGGGGACCCAGTATAACTCTCTGTATATCTGTATAAATCAATGAGATTTTAATGGTGCCTCTGCCCCACACTGCCACTGTGCGGTAGTCTTTGTCAGTTTCCCCCTGGCTCCATACTTTGCCTCTATTCATTTTACTCTTCAGGTTTCACCCTGTGCCTGGGCCCTTAAAGGCCCTTCAGGGCCCTGATTGTAAGCTCAAACACTTCTACCTCTGAACTTGTATGTGAAAGTTTGCGCCAACAAACCCTCTGAGGAAGAAAATAAGGAACTGTTTAGGGTAGAAAAAAATAGCAGGCAACACATCAGGAATTAGAGGGACACTCTTAATCAATGCTTAGGAAGAAACTAGCACAAGAGACAGTTACGGAGAAGAGAGAAAGGTTACCAACTTCCTAAAAGACTGTGATGGTAGCGGGAACACCTCCGAGGCTAGAGGGCCCCACTCTCAGGGGAGGGAAGCCAGGACAGATGGAGTAGTTTTGCCCAGGGGCTGGGGTGTGAATAAGACTCCTTTGAGCCATCGTGGTGTTTGGTGGCCCCTCACTGCTTACTCTGAGTACAGAACACAGAGGACTTTTGGGTCCCCCGACACACTCTCACATATGTTCAAAGAAACTTCTCTGCTGGGTGAATAAAATAATGTCCCCTAGCAATAGAATCATCAGAATACACGGAAAAAGACATACTCAGAAATGCCTGAGATCCCAAAAGCTACCATCATGGGCCTTGAAACAGTGGGACTCATAGGAAAGGAAGTGAAAAACTTAACTGATCAGTTGGTGTTTGTAAACAATCAGTTAAAACAAGATATTATCAAAGAAATGCAAGTAATAATTAGTGTGCTTAAAAAGGAATTTACTAATCAAGTAATGAGTCTAATGAATTCAAAGGTTACTGAGCATACAAAAGACACAAATAAAAAGCTGGGGGAGGTAAATAAGGTGATGGAAGATATGAAGGAACAGTTTGATAGAGAAGTAGAAACACTGAAATCTAGATGAAGTTTAAGATATGAAAAATTCATTTGAAAGCAGAGGAAATTGGCTCAAACATTGTGAGGACAAAATTGCAGAGCTTGAAGACTGAGGAAATGAATGCCATAATCAGGTGTAACACCAAAATTAGAAGTGAGTAAAGTAGCTGAATATAACATACGATGGATCGATGATTCAAAGGAACCCAACCTCAGGATTATGGATGTAGGAGAAAGAACAGAAGACAGCACAAAAGGTATGAAGAATTTATTCACTGAAATCATGGAAGTAAATTTCTGAAATCTAGGAACAGATATTGATATTCAGGTATAAAAAGCTTATAGAATATCAAATAGCTTGACCAGAAAAGAACCTCAGCATAACATATCATAATCAAAACCTCAGAAATTCAACACAAAGAAAGAACATTAAAAACAGTAAGAGAAAAATAGACATTATTTTACCAAGGCAAACACATTTGAACCCCTGCAGATTTTTCAATGCTAACCCTAAAGGTCAGGAAAGCCTGGATTGAAATCTTTCAAGTTTTAAAAGAAAGCAGTGTTAACCCAAGTTCTTGTATACAGCAAAATTATCCCATAAAACTGGAGAAGTAAAAGTTTTTCATGACCTATAAATCCTAGAGAAATTTGTACCCAGTAGCCTAGCATTACAATAAATACTTCAAGGAATGTTAGAGAGAGACAGAGAGAACAGTGACACCAATGAAGACAGAAGGAAGGAAACACAGAACAAGAAAGGGTAAGAGAAAAAAAGAATCAACATTAGAAGAACAGGACAACGACAGGGCTCAGTAAAAATCTTATAATAATCACTCTCATCTCAGTATTAATGATCTCAATTCACCAGTCAGAAGACACAGATTGTCAGAGTAGATCTAAAAACAAAATCCAACCATTTGTTTTCTGCACGCGACAAAATTTGCCCACAAAGAAAAAGCACATGGGCTGAAGATGAAAGAATGAAAACACATACTACATGATACTGGAGCTGGAAACAAGGTAGCATAGCTATACTGTTCTCAGACTACATAGTACTGCCACGGAGACCAGGAAATACTCTTATTAATAATTGGGAGTAACATAGGAGTTTGTAAAAAAATCTCCAACACAGGAGGGTTAAATATTCTCTGGAAACATTGGGAATTTGTGTGTGTGTGTGTGTGTACACACACACACATACACACACACACACACACACACACACACACACACACACACACACACACACACAACTTCCAACATGGGGCAGAGGTTGACAATTCTCTGGTTAAAAGATTCAAAATCAATTTGGATAAGAATGAGAGGTAAAAATTCTAAGTCTACCAATAAACAATGGATTCCCAGGAGAAATCAGAATTCTCTCCAATTCTCCTGGATAGTCCACTGGGTAGAATGTTAAAATTCTGGGAGAATCATTCTTGTATAAGGGGTTAAAAAGTAATATAACAATTTTGCAGTTTGTTCAAACTTACAGTGCCTATGCTGATGAACAGATGAACAGAGGGACATCAAAGAGATTAGCACCAAAAAAAAAAAATACACTCAGGACTATAGGAAAGATGCCTTGAGCATATCTCAATATTAACAAGAGGCCACCCTTTACCAGCTCAAGGGTGGAGAGGCAAAAGACATTGTTTTGAAAAAAGTATACCTGGGCTGAATTAATGTCTATTATGAGTATCTTGTTCAAGGAGAAAGAAAAGGAACATGATTTGGAAAGCGGCAATTACTATCTGAGAGAGAGTATCCTCCACACTGACTGGGTCAGTCAACTAAAAACAAATTCCCTAATTCAATCTTGGCTGGAATAATAATGACCCTGAGGACAGTGCTCAAATGCAAGGCTTCAGGGAGTTAATTATAAAGGGAGTCAGAAAGTCGGCCCCAGGATCCCAAAATGTTGCTTAAATGCTTAATCCCCATAAGTAACCTAAGGCTTCAATTTAATCACAAAGAAAGATTCAAGATCATGTATTTCAGACTTTAAATTTCCTGGTTGGCAGCCAGGGAAGCATATAAAAGAGTCTCATATTGGCAACACACACAAAAAAAGAATGAAGTATGAGATGTTTGTTACCAGACAGTGAGAAAAATAAACATTTTGGGGAGCTGGAATTCTCACTGATAACCTAGGTAAAGGAAAAAGGAGAAAAGCCGGAAGCTTCTTGCTGCATGAGGTGGTGACCAAAGGCTATCTGCTGGATCGTCCCCCCATTTCACTGATACGTATAAGCGCAGAATTTGAAGTTTACAGTGATCTTGAGCATTTTGTGCACATATATATCTTGGCAAGGTTATAAGACCTTTCCCTCTCTCCTTTTGGCTCTCCCCTCTACCCATCATGCTATCTGCTGGATTTTATATGTTAAATGTGGCAAGACAGGACACTGAAGGGCTTACTTTCCCCAGGGTTAAATAAAACTTGGTCTAGAGCCCAAGTTGTTGTCCCTGGAAAGGAGGCACACTGTCTCCCATTGGCTCCTAGTTTATTTATTTTTTGTATGTCCTTGATACTTATTTTCCCCCATTTTATGGATATGTATAAGTGCAAAATTTAAGGTATACAATGAAGTTGAGCATTTTGTGCACATACGTATCTTGTCAAGGTGACAAGGACTTTCCTGCTCTTCTTTTGTCCCCATACCCACCCCACCCTCCCTCCCCACCCTATCTCCCTGCTTCACTTTTTCATTTTAAGTTCCATGAGATAGTTGTATGTATACCCATGTTCATAGCAGCACAACTAACAATAGCTAAAATACGGAAGTCACCAAAATACCCATCAACAGACCAATGGACACACAATCTGTGGTATTTATACACAATGGATTACCATGCATCTATAAAGTTCAACAGCGTGGAGGCTTTTGCAGGAAAATGGAAGAAACTTGAGAACATCATGTTTAGTGAAGTGACTCAAAAGCAGAAGGGGAAACATCAAATGGCGCCCAGTTTATTTATCACCTCACCAAGACAGAAGTTGCAGGACAAGTGAGGCCTCTTGTTCTATTCTTTCCTCTTATCTTAGGAAACTGGCTTCTAGGCCATAGTGGGTTTTGAGTATCTATCCAATTCCAGTGACAGGAGACTTTAAACTATATTAGGAGGAGAAAACCCCCAAAGCCCTCCTACGGCATATCCGGGAACAAATGAAAAACATTCAGGTTTGAATCCTGAGGACACGCTAGGGGAGTTCTTCTAAAATTTAACTTTGTAAAAAAAGTTTTCAGGAGTAAAAAAATACTGCAAATGTAAAAAGCTGGTCCACCTTATGAGGAAATCCCCCCTGTGAAAAGGAAAATAAAAACTAAATACCTTTATGACACTTGATAAAAATAAGGGTATCAGGGGTTCCCCATAATCAAATCCCACCAGAAGCCCTTGATAAATCTAAAGGTGGGATCTAAAAGAGAAAAGATCAAACAGTGGAAAACAAACATCCAGGAAGTCCAAATATATACCACACACACACACACACACACACACACACACACACACACACACACACACACACACACGGGTTTTGTGTAGCTATACAATTCCAGTGATTGGAGGCTTTAAACAGGCTTTAAACAGAAAACCCTCCTCCTGTATACATGTATACATATATACGTATATTTATGTAAGATTCTGCAGACCACAGATGTTTCAGTGTGATAGATTTAAAAGATGCTTCTGGGCCTGTCCACTGGACCCAGAATGCAGGAACCACTTTGCCATCAAAGAGAAAAATCCAATAAATGGGAAAAATATTGATGGACGATGCTTCCACAAGGATTTCCTGAAGCACCTAACCTATTTGGCCACATACTTGAGTCCACATTGGAGAAAGTCACCTCTCTTCCAGGAACTAATCTTTTGTGTGGATGATTTATTGCTATCAGGTAAAACTAAACTTCAGATTTCAAGGGCTACAGTAAGCCTGCTAAATTTTCTAGGCTAAAATGGTCACATATCTTAAAAGTAAGTTACAGTTTATTGAAATGAAAGTTAAATATTTGGGTCACCTCAATAGTGAGGTAAGGAGAAAAAAATGCAGAGAATATTTAGGGAATTATGAGTTACCCCAGACCAAAGACAAGGAGAAAACTTTAAAAATTCCTAGGATTAGTGGGTTATTTTAGACTCTGGATTGACTCTTTTGTTCATAAAAACAAAGACCTTTATCTTAAGATGCCGAAAGGAGAGACAGATCCCCTTCAATGGACCAAAGAAAAGGTAAACATACTAAAAGAGCTAAATGATCTCTGGTTACAGTCCCAATTTTAGCACTCCCATTTACTGAAAAACCTTTCCACCTGTTTGTTACAGTGGGTCAAGGCACAAGAGTTGGGGCAAATGCTCTCCCTGCCTCCCATGTCCATCCTTTGTTTGGACAAGTAAACTCCAGCAAGCTGTTTCTAACATACCTGCCTGTGGTACATTCAGTCGTTAACTCTATGAAGATCATCCAATCTGTGTACATGTAAGAGAGTGGAAAAAGTTACTTCTTTCCTAACATTTTAATGTACATAGTACATTAATTTCCTATTCAGGATGTTTCAGTCCTTTAAAAACACACCTGTGTGCACTTACACAGATAGAGACATCCGCAAGTCAGGAACAAAGGAACTAGGAAAACAAAGACCTCTATGTAATTGGAAACACCCTATTAAAAAATTCATTTACAATCCTCTGTGTGGGTGAGTGCATAAGCATGAATACACTGAGTTCACATTTAATTGTAACTGAAAAGAAGACAGTGCTAATAAAGATGGAATTACATTATAAGATCTAATCAGTATGTCTCACATTCATCAGAAATTTTGATGAAATCTCATTATAGTATCACAGACAGTGTGAAAAGGATGCCAGAAAGAACAACAACCAAAAGACAGACCAAGCAGCCAAATGCCCATATTAATAGACTTGTCTCCACCTGGAAGATTTTCTTGAGTTGCATGTCCCTGAAACAGTTTTAAAAAGACAGCTAAGAGATGAGTTTCAGTAGTAACCCATAGGAAAGATACTGGGACACAGTGTACTTAAGATCCATGAAGAGTCTGAGATTTTTATCCTACTTGTCAGTTAACAAGTTCATCTGCCACAGTTCTGGGGAGATTGCAAGAAGCCAAACTACTGCAGGATCAGAGGAAAAGCCCTTGAGTCTCCCACAGCACAGAAAGGGACACGAGCTTCTTGGTGGTAGTCATCATTTCTTGTTCCCTAAATCGTACTGAATTGATATGGAGGGACACATCTGGTTCCTCTCACAATGGATGGATGTCACAGCTGAAAAACACCCTTAGAGGGGCTGCTGACATCTTGCACAATCTTGTCCCAAAGAAGGCATTATCTTTATGATCCTGGAGGACAAATAAAGCTTGCCTTTGGCCAAACGTGGAGACACTACCTCTACCACATGAGGCTACTTGTTTATACCAGCATCCCAACAAGGAGAGTCCAGGACAAAAGTTCCCAGTGTTTCTACTCAGAAGGAATGTGAGAGATCCATGGGAAAATAGTTTCCCAACAAGTGATCATTCTATCACTCACTCATGACTGGTACTCCAAATGAACTTTTCTTTAACTGGACACCTATTGAATCCTTCTGGGCTAGGGGATGGGTTATTACAGGTGACACTTGGTTTCAAAGTCAAGAACCTAAAACACATAATAAATTACGTATGTTATCTCACAAAACATAAAACGCTCATGCCTCTCATTTCTGCAATTTCCTCATCTTGAACTGGTAAGAATTAAAAAGAGGAAAAAGAAGAAAAAGTTATCATGGAATCATTTTATGAACTTCCTTTAGGATTTTTTTTTTTATCTCAGAGATGAAGCTGGGGAATGTCATACGGATTTATACATGGGGCAATTTTTCAGAGGATGGAGAGAAATTACTCCTATTCTCTGCAAACAGAATCTGGGGCCCCAAGGTCTGAGATCATGGTGTCTAATTACTATTACATCAGCCATTCTTACTCTTTATTGGATTAAACTTTGCATTTATTCAGGTTATCCTTGTTCTTAGTTCATTATCTGCAAAAAGGTATAGAGACAGCAGCATACTGAGCACAGGGCTTTCCTAAAATTGGTGAAAAAATGGCTCCTGCCACCATCAACAGCAGTCAGAAGTGCCTTAGGAATGCATTTAATAAATCTGGAGTTAGAAGAAAATTCAGACTTAAAAACAAGTCTGTTTCCTTAAGACAGCACTTTATAAAGTATGTTTCAGTCTGTTTCAAGTGTCAACTTGTTCTTTCCCAAGTGTCAATAAGCACTTTTAAAGTCCACTTGTTTCTTTGGGAATTTTAAGCTTGCATTTATTATTTGTCATTATACAATATTCATAGACTTGAAATTGTTTATTTTTATTTGAACAGTTTATATTGAACAAAAAATTTAACTTAAAGTTTCCTACGTCTTTCTTTCAGAATATAGATTTTAAAAATTCTGCTTGTAACAGTAAGGGCAGACAAGTACACTACTTTACTTACAAGTGAGAAAGGAAACTCTTCAGAAAAGTGTTTTTACAAGTCAGAATCAGAAAGTTGAACATTGCCTGGCTTCTCTATTATGAGAAAACTAGGATATAGGTAAATTCTCTCTTACATTTTAGACACAAACTAGGTAAATTGTGGTTTAATTGATATCTAGATGATTTTGCTTTTAAATAACAAAAAGAATGTTCTCATATTTTTAAACTAATTCATCCCTTGACTTCATATTTATACTTGCTGCGTTCATAAGAACAAGACTTCAGAAGATGAAAAGTCTTCATAATAAATCAATTACTCCATTTAAGAGATGTTTTATACATAAAAACGGAATAGATATTCAATTTACCAGAGATACACTTGAGCTAAACATTTATTCAACTTCAAGTTATGAGCACTCTCTATTTATGTGAATTATTAGAAGTCTTCCATATCTCATGAAATTAATTTTGGCAAATAAGAACCCAAGTCTGTCAATAATTCAGATTATCTCTATGTAGGGGAAAACTGAAATGGAGTAAACTAGATAAAATTGTGTTCTTTGTTCTTTTTATCAAATAATAAATTCAGGAACAAATTATTGGACTGAAACATATTTCTTTGTTTTTCCAAACAAAGCTTTGATTTTACTGGCCCCACTTAGAAGCACAAACTCAGCTATCAAATTGTATCAGGGCATAGGATGGAATTTAGTAGTACTTTATTGTCAATTGCAAATCTAAATACATAATGCATTTGGAATATTGATGACTTCTTTTGCCAAACACTTAGGCAAGTCTACGTAAAGGTATACAATAATGATTAATGGACTCTTCAAAGTCAATGTGAAAAAATAATTGGGCTACTCAAAATTTATTGAGATATCAACCTAGTTTTCTTTCCAAATACCTCAATAGAGAGATAACTGAACATTAAACATTTCATTCTAAATGAAATGCAAATAATGCATCTTTAAATCTCTAGTGTTAAAATTTTGCTTATATCCTCCTGGTTTTAAAATAACTTTCAAAGATGAAGTCCTTTGTTCTGGAAGAAGGATTTACCTCTATGTAGTAGAAACTAGTACTAACGGCCCACAATAGATACAGGTTAGATGACCTAATGACATCTGTCCTGTATTGTTCCTGTTTTGAATACTGAAATACTAATATGTTGTTTAAGAGAAAGGAAGCATAAGTCTCCAAGCCTTGTACATACTTAGCTCAAATAATCTTAAAAAACCAAAAGCAACTTAGTGGTATTTTAATATTGTTTGAGGGCTGGCAACTTGTCAAAGGTCACAATGCTATGCTGTTTAAGGATTTCTATTATCTTCTACATCTAGCTAGCTTTGAAATCTGCTGTCTTGAAGGTGAGGCCATAGATCAGCATTTAAAATACTTGTCTAGCAAGTTCAAGGCTCTGAATTAGAATCCCTATCACCACATAAATTGGCATGGAATTCCAACACTGAGAGATGGGAGATTGCCAGATATTCGAGGCAAGCTTGTGTGACAGTGCATTCAGGACCAGCATGGACTACAGAGGGAGATCTTGTCTCAATAAACAAACAAGTAAACAAACAAACAAACAAATAAAATGTGTTTCTACATTTTTCCCCATCTTGTGAACTTTCTTGTCTCCTATCACATCGTCTAGTCTGTTTCTTTACTCAATATGCTCAGCCAAAGTTACTGTACTGAAAAAGCCAGAGGTTCTCAAAGGCTTAGCTACCATTTTTCAATCTACATATGTATCTCCAAACATCATGTTTTATACCTCAAATACATGTAATCAAACTAATTTTAAAAATGGATCTTAATCTATATTCATTTCTTTAGATTCCTTAACATATTTTCAATTGTTTCAATCCTATTATCTTTTTATTATTTTACATTATTTTTGAATATTCATGAACTACAGATTTAATGACACATTAATAACCTAGAGCTTGGGAATTTGTGCCCATTTATATCCCTTTTGACCATGTTTTCCTTCCCGCTTAACCTTTCCTTTCCCTTCTCCCTCCCATTGGCAATGTCCCCTTCCTTCCCCAGCAGCCAATCCTCCCTCTTCCCTCCCTCCCTCTTATGTTAGGATCTTTTTGTGTGTGTGTTTTTGGCACTCTCATATGAGAGACACCAATTGACACCCATTATTTTCCATCTGATACAATTCTCTGAGTGTTATTGGCTCAAGATGGCCCCATTTTCTTTTAGATGCTTCATATCTGTCTTTCTTAATGGAGCCATAATATTTTGTGTGGACATACCATATTTTCTTTATCCATTCCTCTGTTGTTGGGCATGTAGCCTGCTTCCAGGATTTAGCTGTTGTGAATTGTGCAGTTATCAACTTGGATCTGCATGTGTCTTTATGACACGATGGGATTACTTCTTTTGGGAGACTGCCCAGTAGAGTTGTGGCTGGGTCAAATGGGACTTCTATTCCCAGTTGTCTATCTCCACAATGCTTTCCATAATGGTTGCATCAGATCAGATTACAGCCTCATCAGCAGCGCAGTGGTGTTGCTTTCTCCCACAGCCTCACCAACAATTATTGATTTTGGAGTTATTAATGTAAGCCATTTTCATTGGAGTGAGATAGAAACTCAGTGTTATTTTGATTCACATTTCTCTTATGGCCAAAAGATGTTGAATTTTTTTATCATGTGCTTGCTGGCTTATTTTTTTACTTCCTCTTCTGAGAAGTTTCTTTTCATTTTAACTGTCCATTTCTTAATGGGGCTACTCATAATTGGGGGGTTATTTTTGAATTCATTGTATATTCTATATATTAGTATGTCTGGGGCATTGCTAGAAAAATTATTCTACCATTCAGTGGGCTGTCTCTTCACCCTGTTCATTGTTTCATTTGCTGTGCAGAAGCTTTTCAGTTAGATGTAGTTCCATTTGTTGATTCTTATACTTATCTTTTTTGCAGCTGGTGTTTTGTTCATGAAATAATTTCCCGTCTCTGTGTCTTCCAGCATTTTACCTATTTTATTTTCACATTTTGATTTTATTTTAATATGTGGTGATAGATATGGATCTAGTTTCATTCTGTAACTTGCAGATATACAGTTACATCAGTACCATTTGTTGAAGATACTATTTTTTTCTCCAGTGAATGCTTTGGCTAACTTGGTCACAAAGTACATGGCTGAGACTAGGTTTATCCCAGTATCCTCAATTCAGTACCGTTGGTCCTCCTGTCTGTTTTTGTGCCAGTACCATGAAGATTTAATCACTCTTGCTTTGACGTATGTTTTGAAATCTGTATATGTGTTCCTCCAATTTTGTTTTTGTTACTTAGGATTGCTTTGAAAATTCTGTGTCTTTTCTAGTTCAAATTTTAGATTTGTTTTTCTTTTTTAACAGTTCTGTTAAGAATGCTGCTGGTAATTTGAATGACATTACATTGAATCTGTATAGGAATTTTGAAGTGTGGCCATTTTGACAATATTGGTCCTTTCTCTCCAGGAACATGGGATGTCCTTCCTTTTTCTATGGTCCTCTTCTAACTCTTTCTTCTGGATTCTGCAATTTTTTTCTGTATAGATTTTTCATTTTTTCGGTAAGGTTACTAATTTTATTTTCTTGCTGTTGTGAACAGAATAGATGTCATGATTTCCTTCTCATTGCATTTGTTATTGGTGTATAGGAGTGCTAGTGATTTGTGAGTATAGATTTCATGTCCTGCTAATTTGCTGAATTTTCTTATCCGAAGTAATTTCTGGTGGAATTTTTTGAATCTTCAATGTAGAGTAGTATCATATCATCTGCAAGAAAGGATATCTAAACTTCTTCCCTTTCAATTTGTATTTCTTTCTCTTTTCTGATCTCTATGGACAGAATTTCAAGGATCCTGTTGAACAGTAGGGGTGACAGTGATCATCCTTGTCTAGTTCCCAATTTTAGAGTACATGTTTTCGGTCTTTCTCCATTTATAATGATATTGACAGCAGGACTGTCACAGATGGTTTGAATCAGTTTATGGTAACGTCATTTTATTCCCATTTTCTTCAGGGTCTTTATCATAAATGGAAGTTGAATTTTGTCAAATGCTTTTTCTGCACCTATTGAGATGATCATATATTTATCTTTGCATCTGTTGATGTGGCTTATTATGTTCATTGATTTGCATATGTGGAACCATTCCTGAGTCCCTGGGATGAAGCCCATTTGCTCATGATGTGTAATGGTTTTCATGATCCTTTGCATTCTGTTTGAAAATAACTTCTTGAGTATTCTTGCATCTATGTTTATTATGGCTGTTGGGTTATAATTTTCTCTTTTTGGTTGGGGATTTTGTTTTGGTATTAAAGTTATGCTGGTTTCAAGGAATAACTTTGGCAATTTTCCTTCCTTTCCAGTTTCTTAAAGAAGTTTACTCAGTATTGGCATTAAGTCATCCCTGACTTTCTGGTACAGTTGTACTCTGAATCCATCCTGTCCTAGGAGCTTCTTTGTTGGAAGTGTTTTTATTAATTCATCTATGTTGTTGGTGACTTGTCCATTCGGGTGTTTTATTTCTTTTTGTTTTATCTTCAGAGATTAATATGCACTTAGAAACTCACTCTTTTCTAGTTAGTTTCTTAAATATATTGGAATATTGATTTTCAAAGTAATTTCTTATAATTCTTAGGCATAATTCTTAGGCTTTCAGTGTTGTCTGTTACAATTTCACCTTTTTATTTATTATTATTATTATTTGAGACAGGGTCTCACTCTGTAGTTCAGACCGTTCCTGAACTCATTAGGTAGCCCAAGCTGGCCTTGAACTCACAGAAATTCTACTGCCTCAGCCTCCCAAGTACTGGTGTTATAGGTATGTGCCACCATGCCTGGCTTATGTGGTCCTGGGGAGTTGAACCCAGGACCTTGCAGTCACTAGGTAAGTATTGTAACCTCTGGACTATTCCTTCAGCTCCACCTTTTTTGTTTCTAATTGCACTGATATAGGTTTTCTTTTTCCTTCTTTTTCAAGTTTATCTAGGTGTCTGTCTTGATTGTCTTTTTGAAGAATAAGCTTTCGTTTTGTAAATATTTTGTATTTCTTTTTATGTCTCCATCTTCTTAATTTTGCTCTGACCTTTAAAATTTCTTTCTTTCTTTTAGATTTGGGGCAGATTTGTTCTTGATTTTCTACAGCCCTGAGTTACATCATTAGATTATTTATTTGAGGTTGTTCAGCTCTTTGTATATGTGCTTGTATGGCCACAAATTTCCCTCTTAACACTGCCTTCATTGTATCCCATGGATTGTGTTGTGGTGTGCTTCCATCATCATCTGTCACTAGGATTTTTAAAAATTTCTTTCATGACCTGCTGTTAATTTACTGGAGTACTGTGTTGTCTCCATTTGTCAGAGTGGTATCTGTTGTCTGTGTTATTTCTAATAAACAGAATCTGACAGAATACATGGGATTATTTCAACATTTTGTATTTGTTTAAGCAAATTTTGTGGGCTAAAATATGGTTTATTTTGGAGAATGCTTCATTGGCAGTTGAGAAGATTGCATACTCTGTTGTTGTTGGATGGAAAACTCCATAGATGTCCATCAAATCCATTTCTTCCACATTATTATTCAATTCTGCTATGTCTTTGCTGAATTTCTGTTAACTTCTTTTTGAGAGAGAGGAGTTTAACAGTCCCCCCTCCCCCCCATAATTTTGTTGAGGTCTGTCTCTTTTTCTAAGTCCTATGGCTTTTGTTTTATGTAGTTGAGAACACCGTTGCTTGATGCATAAATGCCTACTATCTTTCACTCCTCCTTTTGAATTATTCCCTTTCTAAGGATGAAGTGGCCTACTTTGCTGCTTTTGACCAGTTTTGGCTTAGAATCTACTTTGTCAGCAAAGAGCCTTGCTACTCCTGTTTGTGCTCACCCAAAACAATTCCATTCTTTCAGCTTTAATTTATATTTATCTTTATTGATAAAGTGGGTCTCTCGCAGGCAGCATGTGACTTGGTTACATTTTCTAATCCAGTTTGTTAATCTATATAGTTCAATTGGCAACTGAGGTTGACATTAGGAGTTTTAATCGACCTATATTTATTAAGATCTGCCACTGTCCTGAGCTTTGGATGGCGATTTCTTTCTGTTTATTAGCTTAGCTGTTCTCCCTGCAAAGTGTATACCTGTGTCTGGTTTCTTTGTTGTGCTTATATCCTTTGTCTCTATCCAGGAAATTCCTAAGAATATTTTTTTTGTATTTGTGGTTTAGTTTTCATACATTTCTTAAGTTTTCTTTATTATGAAAGATCTTCATTTCATTGTCAATTTTGAAGGATAATTTTGCAGGCTATAGAATTCTTGGCTGAAAATTATCTTCTTTAAGGGGTTTGAAGACCTCACTGCACTCTTTTCTGGCTTTTATAGTTTGTGTTGAGAAGTCTGTTATTATTCTGATAGGTTTGTCTTGGTATGTTACCTGTTTTGCTCTTAAAGCTTTTAGAATGCTTCATGGGCGGCTGTATGTGCACAATATGTCTGTAACTTTTATTATGATACATCTTGAGAAGCTTCTGTTTGGGTTGTATCTAGTTGATATAGTGTACGCCTTCTTCACTTGTGTCTCCATTTCCTTTCCTATATATTGGATGTTTTCTTTTACGATTTCATTAAATTTTTTTCTTTTAATTTAGATATTAATTTTTCCTATATTCTTCTTATTCTGATATTAAGCTTCTATGAGTTACCTAGTATCTGTTGAAAACCATTTTCACATTGGCTTAGTGTTATTTGAACATTGCTAAAAGATTGGTTCATAATGTTCTTTTTGTCTTCTAAATCTGATATTCTGTCCTCTTTTTGAGTTATTCTGTTCCTCATACTTTTCAATGAGGTTTTCATTTCCTGTTGCTCAGTTATTATGTCTAGTGAATGTGCATTTCTTATGCTAACTTCTGTCATTCTGCTATCCTCACATTTGTTTCTTGCTTGAGCTCTTCAGTTATCTTTTGTAAACTCATTAAATATCTTGAGGAGGTTGTTGTTTGAATCTATCATGTACTTCCATAAGATTAATTATTCTGTTTTTATGGCTTGACACTTCCACTGGGCCCATTTGGGCCTCATTTGGAGACTTGGGATTTTGAGATATCCTGTTCCTGTGTTTTCTCACTACACAAATGGGTGGTTCACTGGCTTGTGATGGTCATCACGCTGATGGATGTACCAGAGATTATGTAGTTGCTGGCTCATGCATCACCCTTTAGACATCTGATGTGGAGCTTTGAAAGATAGGAGGGTCCTCATCCTCGGCCTTCTTTCTCTGTAAGCTCATGTGCCTCCTTGAAGGGTATTTTTTCTGACACTGTGGCTGCCGTTGGCAGCTCTGTCTTTCACTGTTTTCTCTCCCTCTCTCTCTCTCTCTCTCTCTCTCTCTCTCTCTCTCTCTCTCTCTCTCTCTCTGCTTTTCTTCAGCCCTCTCTGGCCTGAGATAGTACCCACAGGCTATGGTACGTAAGCAAGATGTGAGTTGCAGGCCTCTCCTTTCCCTTTCCCCTTGGTGCTGAGTCAGCACTCAGCTGGTGGTCCTCTCATTCCCACCAGGATTCAGCAGCCTTTTCAGCCAATCCTATATCTTTTCCACAAATGTATCTCAGGGATAAAGAAATAGCTCAGTGGTTAAAGCACTTGCCTAGCAAGCTTAAGGCCCTGAGTTCCATTCCTTAGCACCACATAAAAGCTGGGTATGGTGGCACATACCTGTAAATCTCAGCATTTGGGATGGTGAAGCAGGAGGATTACCAGAGAATAAGGTCATCCTAGGCTCCACAGTGAGTTCAGGATCAGCCTGGGATGCAGAATGAGACTCTGTCTCAAAAAAAAAACAATCTCAGACATTTAATTCTCAACCTCAGTGTGCAATACTAATGAGAATGAATAGATGTGGTTATTATATTCTATTAATGTATCAAAAATAAAACAATGTTTTTAAGTATCACACTTTTATTTATATTAAAACATTACAACTATGAGTAGTGCCTAGTTTGACACAATAGCTAAAAACTTATTAATAATTTTCAAGTACAGCCATGTTCTCTATTTATTAAACCAGTGTGTTCTACTTCTTGATTGTCTTTGAAGTGGAGGAAGTAGGAGAGAATTACAGAGAATCAATGGGTAATACAGCCAGTTCTGCAAAGGAATGACACTTGGTCTTTTCACATATCGAAGGGTGAAAAATCGACTACAGTGCCAGAGAATTGCAGGGTGTGGTCTAAATTTAATCCAAGCACCTTCTAGCCTTTTAGAAATCTATTAACCAGCTACCACTGAGTAAATATTTAGTGAGCAATTACTGTAGAGAGACAGTAGATGATTACTGAGTTGATAAGATTAGTTCCCTCCCTTCAAGATCTAATAGCTTAGCAGAGAACTAGCCAGGGTAATATATATAAACAGTAATGAATCTTGTGATGAAAGCTATTTCCTTCAGCTCACAGAATTGAGCTTTAAAGATACAACTATCAGAGACAAGATAATGGGAAAGGAAAAAGGGACAGATCCATATAAGAAAAAATGCACATGTATTATATGAGTAGCCTTTTCAGTCACTAAGCTCAGTCACAGTTTCTGTTATGAAAATCTCGTCAGAGAATTTTTCAGAAGCTCTCCTATTATTTTACTATCTATCTATCCATCCATCTACCTATCTACCCATCACCCATCTCTTATCTGTTACCTCCCTATCTATCCCATAATATCACACAATAAACATCAAATATACATGATTTCATTTTCAAAGGGATATCTTCAAACTACAAATCTTTTGCGTTTTTCTTTTTCTGAAACTGGGAGGAACACAAGAACGATTAATGTAGTCTTCTGAATGTGGTCCTCTGATGTCCATAACAGTTGCTTTTATCCTGAAGTTATTACATTTTGCTGCCACCCCAAGGACCACTTGAACCCAACCCCAGACCTCCTGGATGAGGATCTGTGCGAGATAACTCTAGGAATTGCCATTATTAATAGGGGCTCTTAGTAATTATGTTGGAAAGTTTATCACATGCTGCTACGGCTGATGTCTGAAGCTCACTGTTTGAGCTTACCTATTTGTGTGAGAAGCACGTTTCGCATTTTGGCTGGCACAAAGTCATGTGAACCTCCAGTAGTTGAGTTTAAGTCTCCATTAGTTTAGTACATCCTTCCAGAAGTCAGGTGATTCTCATGCTAAGACTGTTAAGGTTCCTGGGCCTGGCTGTCAGAAGTAATAGAGGAAGCTACCGTGATCTCTATTTTGACTAGCACTTAAAGAAATTCTCACGACGGTGATCTTTCTGAGACACTTTGAAAACATTGTTTTAATTAGCATTTGTTCCTTTTGAAAAGAGACATACTGCTTTGGTGCAAAAGAAGTGTTTGAGAATTGGATATAATTTAAAATTATAAATCCAATAGAATGTAAACTGCTTAAGACAGAAATGTTTTGTTGTTGCTGTTTTGTGATGTATACTCAGCACCTAGGGGATGCCTCAAACCAGTTACTGACCTCATGAATAACTAAAGTTTGAAGACATGGATTTTCTATTTCTTTTACGGCACTGTATTTTTTAGCACTGTATAAAAACCAGAAAAGACTTGTAAATAAACAAATTCATGAATGGAGAGCAGGGGGGTGGTGACAAGCTTAAAATTCATAGAGGACACAGCTCTGAAACACAATGAAGATTCACAGGGAGAAGAAAGAGTCAATAAAAGAAGCCAAGATGGAAAGAATATCTCACCCAACTCTGAGGAGATCACAAAAGAACGGAGGAGGAGGAAGCCTTGAGTACTCATCACTAACTGACACTCAAGGTTTTTAGTTGACACCTCTGACAGAGTAGCAGCATGGGAAATCCAGATAACATGAGATGCTGATGAGAAAAGATACATGAAACAAAATTCGGGTATCTTTCTCTCTTCTTCCATTATGTTCTACACTTTTCCTATGCTCCTGCAGATACACAATCTTATTTTTATGTAAATGGTAGAGCACACCATGACATCAAATGCCTTGGGTACATTGTCCCCTCCATTCTTTACATGAGAATCAGTGTCCTTTCACTCAGCTCCTGAATGTTTTCTTACTCTTATCTGAAGAAAAAGAGATTTGATGTGTTAAGGACCTCACCAGCTTTGAGAAAAAATAAGCCAGCCTGTGGTATGTGGCACTTACACCTTCTGTAAGTGCTGCTGCTGTGAAGAAATGCTTCCAAGGGGCTATAATAGTCTTCTCCAGAAACACCATCTGTTCTCCTTCGCTCCCGAGGGTGAGAATTGTTATGAGGATACTACAATGGCTCCTCCCAGCTGTTCCTAGATCTAAGTCTTTAAGACTTGACATTCTCAGGACAGAGGCAGAGAGATCATAGACTGGGACTTGGAGTCTAACAAGTGGAATGCATAGCAGTGTGTGCTATAACTCATTTTCCACATTATTAGAAAATGAGTGAGAGATAAGGGAGAAATAGAATGGTATATATTCAAAGCAATACGCTTATGTAGATTTATTCTGAAAGTATTGGCCATAACAAATACTGCACAAATGTTGCTTCTTATGAATTTTCCATGACAGAGACCACAGCTGGTCTTGGGATATAGAGAACATAAGAGAAAGTTTCCTTTTGTTCTACAAAGATCCGTGCAGTGTGTGAAGCTCTCCAGGACATAAAGAACCTTTGTCAAATCCTCACACAATGTTTCTTTTATACCTATCAAAGAAGAGTTTTGGGATAGCTAGCTTTGGTGGATGATAGGAGGGCAGGAAGTGCCAGTTTTTAAGAAATTGGGCTTGGTCTTTTGTCACTTTACTTTTTATAGGTACCATGGAGCAACTCTGCTCTTTAGAATAACTATAATATTTGGAGAGCCCTTAATAGTTTATCATTCATCTTCACACGTTTTGTGTTTTGAGAGACACAAGCAACTGGAGAGAGTAGGCTTATTTTCTGCTTTTTATAATGCAAGAAGAAGTTAAAAGAAAATTTTCAAGGCAACTCTGCCAGTGAGCGGTACAGCAGACACAAAATGCATCTTATTCCAAATCCTACACTTTACTCACAATAGCACTGTAATGACTATTTTCTTGTCACTCAGTGCATCAAGAGAGTTTTCCCTGTGGTAGCTGGTGACACACAGGCACAAATACCATGAGAGTCTAAAGAAGTAAAGAGAGTGAAGAGAAAAGTCATAGGCTGAGAGATCATGCTACTTACAGAGCCTGCGGGAAACCCTAGCTATGAAGATTTTGAAGTTAAGAAAATAATTAAAATAATCATATAAAGGAATGAATTGTGAATTCCCATGTGTTGATTGTATTTGAGTGTAATTTTATAATTATCAGCTACTTTTTCTGACATGACACTCCTTTTTAACATTTATAAATCTAGGACAGTTGGCTCAACCAGTTAAGTGATTCATTCGACTAAAATTGAAAGCAAAGCAAAGTAATGATTCTCACAGTAGAAGCCAACTATATATATATATATATATATATATATATATATATATATATATATATATGCCAAATTCCTACTCTAACTCTAGAAGAGATCTGAACCACAGATATAAGAAGTACATATATCTGCTGCAGGCTATGCTATGCCTCCAGGGCAGTTCCTAAAAGGTCTACAAATGTCGTGCAGAGGGAGACTCTGAGTTTACAGAAACTAATTGCAGAAAACACAGCAAAAACTGAGAGTTTGCTTCTCACCAAAAAGCCAAGTTGCACAGATGGAACCCCTTTGTGCACATTTCCCAATCCTCACCTTTTCTTCAATGTATTGGACATTTATTTTAGTGGCAGCTACCAAAATCACTGATGAGTAGATTGAAAAGTTTTTTTTTCATTTATTTGAAATGGAAAGAAAAATGCCATATTTCTACACAACAATGAAAGCCCTTTCGCTCTTTACTTTGGTTCCACAGTTTGGTCAGGTTAAAATGCTACCTTGCAGGGAAATTTTTATAGTTCATGAGCCCGGCTTATTCATGAATCTTAGCTGTATGAAATTAGAAGCATTATTGGACCTTCCAAAAATGCAAGCAATGTCTCTGAAGGCTTGTTTCTTTTGAATATCAGATGCTGGGCAGGGGCCACTTGTATAAATAAACTTTACGTGAGCATATAGAATTTCTAATATATATCTGAGTGAAAAGGATGAAGTCTTTTTAATAATAAAATTGCAATTTCTTGCACGTCTATGCACAGATGATTAGAAGACTCATCTCCCTCAAGGGAATGCTCTGGATTCATAAGCAGTTTTCATCCTTCTAGTGCAGGAGATCTTAATCACACTGTTGTCATTTGGCTAATCACCTTTTTATGGCACTTACTGATAATTGAACATAATATCCATCAGTTGCTCTTCCCCTCCTCTGTACTTTCCAGCTCTTATTGTCTACCTTACTATAGATTCATACTTCAGTGACACTTCAGTGACTCTCCTTTTCCTGATTGGACAGGTGATGAGCACATTTTGTGATAAAGGAAATAAAAATAAATATTCATACTACACCATTGGAATGATGGAAATTTTTCTTACCAAACATAAATTGCTTTCAGTTAGAAATGGGGATAATTCTTTCTTTTCATCCTTTATAATTTTTTCATTCTTTTTTTACGATAGTTTAGACATTGCCAATAATAGAAAGCTGGACACAAGCAAGGACCTTGGTCTCACTGAACTGGTGGAAGGAGACAGAAAACAAATAATAAGCAAAGGAATCATCATGGTGTTAAGACATTGGCCTTTGAGTAGAAGCCCAAGAGGAGGGAAGAGAAGGATTCAAACTCTTCCTGCAGGACCAGGTATTAACTGAAAACTTCATAAGTTAGGAACAAGTTTTGTGTGTGTGTGCGTGTGTGTGTGTGTGTGTGTGTGTGTTCTTGAAGTTACAGTAAATGAAGAAAACAGCTAAGTGCCGAGTCATGTAAGGCAAGTGAGTAGATTGCATTTGAATCTGGGTGCGATGAGAAGCTATTAGAGGATTTCAAGTCTGATCTGATTCATGTATTAAGAAGAGCATATACGTTTCTGTACAAAGTGGGACTAACAGAAATAATAAGACTGTTTTGGGGGCTGTTACTAACATACATTGCAAGGTACTTAAAGAAGCTTTATGGTGGCTTAAATGATGTCTCCTGGCAGAAATAGGAGAGATCTATTGATTAATGGCACCACGATGGTTATGGAAGTATTGATTTAGGAAATAGTACAGTGTTGGCAACGGGAAAGGTGTCTACAGTACTTGCTAGACTGTGTGATAAATTCTTCAAGACAACTGAGGCTGAGATTTAGAATATTATGTGTTGTATGAGTATCTATAAAAGTTCCCTTGTGAATTCATTTTGTAAGTACAAATTTTCGAATGAATTGAGTAGCAACACTTTAAAGAACAATTTATATTTAAACAAATACAAGAAATACAGTAACACTAAGCACAAACAAACCCTCTGTTCCTTTGAAACTCTTCCCAGTCATCTATGGCATTCACTACTAATGTTTTCATCCACTCCTGCCCATCTTTCTGTGAGTTCCACATGGTAATCCTCTTTATTTTTCCATCCCAACTTTTCTATCATACTTGACCATGCAAACAGCCTTGTAGTAACGCCCTAGGGCCTTCTGCCTCCTTCCCAGGGTGTGGCAGGCAGCAAAGGATGGTGCCTTCCATTGAGCTCATCATTGGGTTCACAAAAGACTAAATTTCAGTACAAAAAATGAATAATGCCTAATATTACAAGATGTGTACTTATCTGTCTTGCTTTATTTCAGAAAAGTGATCATACATCTTGGTTGATTCATAATAAAAATACGTTTTCTCAGTAAATGAGATTAGAAAAATTAACTGCTGGTCTGCCTGATCCATATCAGTTCTATGGAATATCAAGTGAAATATGAATCATATTATGGAAGATTAAGTTAGTGGTGTAAGTCTTCAAATGATTCTGGTTCTATTCCAGCTAGGGTCTACTTCATAATTTCTTTAAAGGTAGTGATTGGCTGATGACAAAATCAAGCTTCCTCATGAAAGGAGGGTATACAATCTGGTCAGGGCAATTTTCTGCCATAGACTACTTACCAATTTATAACTTGCAGGTGCAAGGCATGAGCTGGGTACTTTTCATCTTCAAAGTATAAGACAGACTTTTTCATTTTGCCTGTTTTTCAGAGGATAAAACAGAGACAAGAAGAGAAAAAGTTTCCATTAGATAGTGGAGTGATTCAGAAATGCAACTAAGTCCAAGACTGATGGTTTTACTTCTTTTTATTAGTATGCATTTTTTTCTTTTTTCCAGTTTTTACTAATATATATATGTATACATATGATACATAATTTTTACAATGAACATGAATATTTTGTGCACATATATATCACATCAACATTGCAATCCCTTCTCCTGCCCATTTTGGCCTTCTCACACCCGTCCCACCCCCCTTAACTCCCACTATCACGGTCATTTGGTTCTATACAATGCCTGTATTTTGTGTTTCCCAAATCACGAAAATCATGCGATATTTAATCTCTTACACATTTAATCTTCCGCATCTGACTTACTTGACTACTCAAATCACCAACTTTTAGCTCAGCTTCCCACCCTAGAATGGGCTGCAGTGGCCATGCTTTGATACCTCTTCTCTGGGTCCAGTAGAGCCCTTTACTGGAGACCTCAGCATCATTTAAAAAGAATATGTATATGATTCTCATTTTATTTCTTAGATAGTTTTCCTTTATTTGTATATAGTAGGTGTTCAATTTTGCTTGTATAATTAATGAATTCATTTTTTATAAAATGTGTCTGTAGTAGGTCCTAATATTTGTAAGAAGTTTCAATATTAAGCTGAAAAACATCAAAAATAAAAAAAAATACCTTCGCCAATGTTTTAATAGGTGTAGCAAGGAACGTAGTAGGTAATTTAGTGAAGGCTAAGAATATGTCTCGGTGTGTTGGGAGAACGTGACATGTTGACTCACTGCCTTAAATGATGTAGGCCTCCTTGCAACCATCCATCTTACCCTGGCTTCATCACGGGCACAGAGTTCCTTGACTTTGGCTTGGCCTATTTACTTGTTCTGGCCTGAGGCATGTGTTTGAAAGAGTGAAAGTGATTGAAAACCAGAGACGCATCTAAACTGTACAAAACCTCCTATGTTTCCACTTGTCTTCTAACTTAGGCACTGCCACGTAAAGAGCTTTCACCAGGGCCTGCACCTTTAACCTGGGCCCCGACAGAGCCAGGTGGTTCATTAGCTGAACCAGACAGATCCACTCTCACATGTATGAGCCATATCTCTAAACTACAGATTGAGTGAAACAAATTCTATGGTAAAAGCTGCTGAATATTGTGAAAATAACTAATGAATATAAGAGTTGCAAGAGATGGCTTCACTGTTTTGAAAGTTAATTGCCAGGGACTCAAGTTCAACAGTATGTCATAATAACAGGCAACAATTTACTCTCTCTCTCTCTCACGCTGTGATTATTTACAGAGAGTTAAACCTCAAAGTTGGCCCAGAGCTGAGAAACTAAGACAGAGTTAGCCAAATAAACAGCCACAAGCACTCTCCTATCTGCCAAGAAAAGCAGCCTCCTGGGTGACTTATTCACATGGAGATTAGTTCTACTTTGTGTTGGCAAATTAGATTTAAGTATTTATGAGAACATTTCTAATATTATCTGCAATATTCCTTAAAATATATAGTACACAGTTAAAATGTCTACAATATGAATGTGTTGGTTTTTAATCTGTACTTTATAGATGGTGAGGAAGTATTTGAGGTCCCTAGTCAAGAATATGTAGTACTGGGTCTAGTTACTTAACATTTCAGATTTTAGATTTAAAAAGTTCAGCCTCCAGCAGTGATTTTCCAACTGTCTTTACCTTTGATCAGGACTAGATGGTTTGTCAGCTAGTAGAGCATCAGTAATGATTTTAATTGTTGATTTGAGTTGCATTAAACATAAGAGGATATACTAAAATGTGATTTCTATTTCTGTGTTTGCATGATTTAGGATGGGAAGTCCAGAAAATTTAGAGTGCTGCGCCTTTTAGGGTAGTACCCTGGGTTAAGAATTATGTCTGATCTTGTGTCCAACCACTTGTGGAGGAATCTGAAGACTGCTGTGTCTCTTTTACAGAAAGATTTGAAGTAAAATGTTCACTGAAATGCCCATAGGGACTCAGCTACATCTGATTTCTCATAGATGCGGCATGTGTAGCAGAATTCTGTGTGATTCGAAACATGTCAATATGTGGTGAGGTCCCAGAGGAGGAAACTCAAATTCAACCTGTTAAAGGCTATTGATGTTTACCAAAACAACCGAATGTTTGGGCAAAACCAAGTTTCTTTAGTTCAGTTGTGACTGCATCTTAAAGATACTGATTTTAAAGCTAAATATAAGTGAAATGAATAAACGGTAGCTTGTAGTTAAATTTTATTCTGCAGCACAAAATATTGCTATGTGTAGGTGTATGGGTAAACCAACTTAAACTACAGAGCAAGAGCTATTCTCAAAAAAAAAAGCAAAATGGCACAGTATTTGCATGGAACATGTACTTTAATCTCTAGATTACTTATAACATTGAATACATTATAAGTGTCATTTAAATAGTTGCCACGGTACATTGTTTAAGGAATAATAACAAGAAAGGAGACTATATATATGAAACCGTCATAGGTTTTCCTACACAGAACACAATCCACAGCTGGTTGGGTAATTGGACAGAGTCTTGCTTACTGTAAATAACTAACTACAGCACTAGCTGAAAGTGGAACTCTTTCTACTTACAACTTAGTCTAACAGGAAATTTTCTTACAATTTTAGGTATTATGTTGTTTGATTATTATGTAAAGTCAAGTTATTTAAAATGTACTAAGATATTTTCAAATAGATGAATATTAAAATTTTAGATGTTTTAGAGTTTATTTCTCTTAGATTCTAAAATAAATTATGGGAAATGTATATAATAATTTATTATTTCATTTACAATTCATAGGTTTGCAAGTTTAGTTAACTCTTTCTAATCTAAGCCTTGTTTTTCTTTTGTAAGTCTTTTTCAGTCCAATATACATTTATGTGAGCTTTTAAATTCTGAGGTTTTCTTTTTCAATCTCCCTCTTATTAGCATTTTGTGACCGGCTCTCATAACCCAATCTGGGTCAATGTGAAGTAAGTGTTCGTGAATAGGTGTGTTTTAGCCTGTGTCAATCAGGCTACCTGCCTCAGGTGAAGAGTGAACAACACAGTGGAGCAGAACAGAGATGAATGGCATGTTCTAAAACAATACGTGATAAGAAAGATTAACTAAGTTAAAATGATTTACCCTAAAATAGATAGATCCAAATCAGGATTTTGTTTTGATTTCATTCAAACAGGATATTTCAGGGGATGCTTTGAAATCTTCATAAAGTGCATAAGCTACTTTGAAAATTTTTTTCTATTGATGTCAAAAAATAAAGTGGAAATCTTTGACCCAACCTTCACCCAGTCTCCCACCCACAATGATAACCTCTCACACGAACAGAGACATTTAAGCAATGCCAGCCACTACCTTGCATACTATACTTCAGTGTGCATCTGTCTGATCAAGTTTACTAATGACTGAATTGAGGTCACGGCTTATTTTTCAGAAGAATACTACATTGTTACATCAGCGGATATGTGACAACACAATGTTCTGTTGTGAGATTGCTAACCTGCGTCTCCTGTTAAGGAGATGGCTGCCTCTCTTTGCCTCTGTAAAGTTACATTTTTCCCTTAGAAACTAAAAATATTGAGAAGCTTTACATTTTGAGGCAGTGGAAATTTTCTGTGTCTGCTTACAATTTTACCCAATAATTTTAGCATTTTTTCCGTGTATCTTACCCCTAAGAATTATTTCATAATTTCTACTTATAATTTTCTAATCCTCTTATTCTTCCATATTCACTATTTGGAATTATGCTGTGAAAACCAATTATTTTTCTCACTCACTTATTTATCCATTCAGCCATTTAGATTGTCATGGTCTAATGGATCTCTGTTTTACTCTTTGGGGTCTTATTAGGATTCCCCACACAGCTCCCACCACACCTAAAGGGGGGTGGGGGTCGGGACACAGAATTGGCTCACAGGACTGGGAAGTCTGGCAAGTCTCAAAATCTGTGTTCAAATAGTTGGAGCAAAAGTAGAAAAGAAAACAGAAAATCAATAGATAAAATAAGCTGAACCACATGTTAGCTGTCTGGAAATATGAACAAAAGTGACAGAATTTCAGCTAGATTCATTAAGAAAAAAGAAATGAAGATTTAAATTACTAAAATCAGGAATAATACTGGGCACTTTTCGATCAATCTTACAGAAACTCAAAAAGAGATACTCTAAGGAGAAAGTATGAAGAATAGTATGCCAACAAATTAGATACAGACGCAATTGAAAACCTCTGACAAAGATACAAATTAACAAAACTGACTCATAATAACATAAGAATTGAGGAAACCTAGTGGATATAAGGATATTGAATTTATTATTTACAAATCCCTTCCAATGTTTGAATAAGAAGAATTTTTTGTGGGGAAGTGTAGTGAGGTTTTCCTTTTCTTTTTCTTCAGGTGTGACAATAATACAAAAGAAATAAGAGTCAGGACAAGAAAACTGACAGCTGGAGACCAGATCCACATTCTTCCTACACACTGCTCCCTCTTCAGCTGCCCTATTACCAAGCCTGTTCTCGTCACTCCCTAACCACAACTTATTTTATTTTGTTATATGTATTTTATTGTAATAAAAATATAACACGGACTAGCAGCACATGAGCCAAACAATTTAGTGAAATGGAAGAAACTACGAGGTTCCAATTTATTACCTTAAACATTAGTAAGCTGAAATAGCCAGTGTGGGACCTATAGCAATGAGTGGAGTCAGCCCTATGATCTTAGCAATAATGAATAATTTCAGCACTCTGGTTAAAAAAAAAATAATGTTGGCTATTACTCATGCAGGAAAACAGAATTTCTTTCCACTGAACTCCAATTTATAAGTTAGAATTCACTTTCCTGTCTTCTTGTTCTGGATACTTGGGTACTAAGCAAGTTTCTGACTCCTCTCAAAAGCACACCTTCTTGGGGGCTGTAGGAATGGCACAGAGATTAGAGCACTTTCCTAGTAACCATAAAGCCCTGAGTTTGCTCCTGCAACACCATACAAACCAGGTTTGGTGGCATATGCCTGCCATCCAAGCACACAGGAGGCTGAGGCAGGAGGACTGCCTTGAGTTGGAGGTCAGTCTAGCCTACATAATAAGGGCACAACAAGCGTGGACTACAGTGCAAGACCCAGTCTCAACAAAAGAAAAAAAATACTCATTTTTAAAGTAGTTCCACCACTTTATATTCCAGAGTCGATGTAAAAAGAATTTGTAATTCTAAAGATCGAATTGGTCTAAACTTCATTAGGTTTAAGCATTCTGTATGAAGCTGAACCAGGATAAAGAAAAGCTCGAAACTCAGCCTTAGACAAGTTCCAAAAGCATACATAAGCTAATGATGGTTTTTGTGTCAGTTTTTATGAGATTGAATATATTTGAGCAATATTTTTGCCCAATTCATATACTGAAATCATTAATTTCTCCATGAAAATAATTTTAAGAAGCTATTTTGTAATTCTAAAGCATGTGATAAGAGATTAAAAGAGAGAATACTTCAAGTACTTTCCTTTTTTTTAACTGAAATTCTGCATGGATGAACCAGTAAAGCACATTGTTGAGTAGAAAATGAGCCACTTAAATGGAATAAGATAACCTAGAATACACATCAGATTACTCTAGCTAGACTAAATTATTTTAAGTAAATTACAAACACGTGGCAATTATAGGGAAACATGTTAAGTAGAAAAAAG
The DNA here is from genome assembly GCA_004027205.1 of Ctenodactylus gundi. NCBI lineage: Eukaryota > Metazoa > Chordata > Mammalia > Rodentia > Ctenodactylidae > Ctenodactylus > Ctenodactylus gundi. Next base: position 497,851 of record PVKB01000823.1, read on the forward strand.
ATATGTAGCTTAATTCTATCAAATACAAGAGGAATCAGAAAATGTAGTATTTGTCTTTCAAATCAATAACTGTTTCCTCTGGCATTAAATACATACTTTCTTTAATGAGTGACGATTTCAAGAATGTTTCATACAAGTTAGTTTCTTAAGTTATTTATCATATTAAAGCTATTTTGTTTTGTCTTTTTCTACATCTTCCTCTGTCTTTCATCAGGTCACCTAACTTATGGTATTTTGTGGAAGATGTGCCCCCAACATATGTTTTAGAATATAAGTGAATTTTGTTTATTATAGAAAGTAATCAGAGATTTACTCTCTCTGAATATTTTTTTTTTGCCTCAGTTCTGGGATTACAAACATTAACAAGTGATTCAGATCTAATTTTCAACTCTTTCTTGAAAGTACATGAGATATTACACTATGTATCATACATTATTTCCAGAATTTTCCTTGTGCCAGTCCCTGCTTACAACACCGTTACATAGATAACCACATGTATTTAGATGCAAGCAGTCTCTTCTAGATACATCATATTTTCTTCTGAATTGTACATTCAGGGTAATAATCTCAGAATAAATTCATAACAGATCCTTACGGTTTAAAGTTAATCACGGTTATTAGATCTTGATTTTTCTTCCTTTATAATGTGGATGTTTTATAGCTATGAACTTCTTCTAAGTGGCTTTTACTCCACTTTTTTTTTGGGACAGGGTCTCACTCTGTAGTCCAAGCTGATCTTGAACTCACTATGAAGCCCAGGCTGGTCTTGGACACATGGAGATCTTTCTGTTTTAGCCTCCTGTGTGCTGGAATGACAGGCGTAAGACACCATGTCCACTTTGTGTGGTATTGGGGAATCAAACTCAGGGCCCTCCTCTTCTAGGCAAGTGCTTTAACCATTAAGCCACACTCCCAGCACCACGTTTTGATATTTTTAAATTATCTCAACGTATTTTCTGTGTTTACAACAATTTCTTTTTCGATCCATTATTTGCTTAAGAGTGTTTTCTTTATTTCCACATTGTTATGGTTTGGATCCAGACTGTCCACTAGAAGCCTCGTGTATTTGAATGGTGACAGGATCATGGGGGTTATTTGAATCAAGTGGATCAGTCCACTGATAATTTATGGTGCTATTAGGAGGTGGGATCTGATTAGAGGGATAGACTACTGGACCTCAACGTGGAAATGTAGACAGTCTTGTCCCTGTTTCTTCCCCTGTGCTTCCTGCCTTGCCATGCCATGCCCAGCTTTCCTCCCATTACCAGTTAACTATGAATAGACTGAGGCCTCTGAAATATAAGCCAAGAACTCTCTCCTCTAAGTTGTGTCGAGTATTTTGTGTCAGGGCCAAAAAAGCCACCAACACTCACATATTTGTAAATTTTCCAATTTTCCTTCTGTTATTGATGGCTAGTTTCATTTCATTATGGCTGTTCCCTTTTTTATTTATATTTTTTGTATTAATTGGGAATCATTCTGCTTCACATATTTTGGGGTTTTTGTGAGATATGTGTATGTTTGTAATTATTATTTTTTTCATGTATTGTATCTTTTTATCAATACATACAATACCTTTGACTCTTGCATCAATTTTTATCATATCATTTTTATCTTTATGGCCACCGTAGCTCTCTTTAGTTACTAATTGCACAGAATATCTTTTTCTATCTTCCGACTTTTACTATATCAGTGACATTAGATTGAAAGCGAGTCTCTTTGGGAGAAAATACAGATGGATTTTTAAAAGTTCTACCAATTATAGTGGCTTTTTATTTGACAGTTTCATTGACTTATAAAGTAATTACTAAGAAATTTTTCATTTTAGCATTATTTTTATCTCCTATATTTTCTTCCTCAGTTCCTTGACTACTGCTTTGTTTGAGATTACTTTCTTCTAACATACAATTTTCATTAAATGTACAATAAGGCAAAGATGAAAGGAGCAGAGGATAGAATATGATTGGTTCAGAATGGCAGTCAGATATTGAGTGTTCTGGTGCCTAAATGGAAATATATTATTCTGGCAGACAAAGCTTGAAATCTTTGAATAAGGTTAATACTGGCTTAGAGTCATCTCTCTTGTTCTGTTCAAACAGGATTCTTCTAGATTCATTCACTTTCAAAATGCAGCTAATGGAACTGGACTTTGATCATATTTCCTTATCTTCTGTGCTATGTGCCCTATGATTCCATTGCCAATTTAACACTGTAGATATATTTCATGGATATTTTGATGGCTAGATGATTGTGGCAGCCTTGAACCAGTTTATCTTCTTCAAATAATCTTCAGTCTTTGGACTATATACCCATATGTTCATTTATATGCATATAGTACTCATGGTCTGTATTCTTCCAGCTCAAGAAGTGGGTAGTGCTTTGGGAAAAAAAAAATCATATTAGTTTACAAAGAAAAACAGAGATGCTCCATTTTTCTGCGTATTAATTTTTGTGGAATTTCTAAGGCAGGTGAATTTTCTATCTTGATTATTCTATAATTGCTTCCAGGGCTCTTAGGTTTTTCTTTTTTTTAACTGCAATATCACTGAAAGTTCTCTTTTCTAAAAAAAAAAAAACCTGAATCTACATAGTATATAGTTATTTATTTCTGAATTATCCTATTTAAGATTAATATCTTCAATTTTCTAGATTTGGGAGAACTAAGCTTGCAGTTCTGCAGAGTCAAATGTGGCAGAAGGACCTCTGTGCTGTCCATTTTAAGATGAACAGAATGGAAGCTTTTGGAGGGAAGGAAAAGTCTCAGAAAGGAGCATTGTCTTGCATGAAGCATACTCAAACAAGATGGAGTGCACAATGCCAATAGTTCTGGAGCTTTGGTTTCAGGCCCAGAGAGCCTCCTGAAGTCTTGAAGTGGAGTGACCACATGGATTTCTTTTTTTCAATGAGGAAAGCCTATGCTGGCTTTAACTAGGGCACCGCACCCCTACATTGGCTGCAGTCTCATTAAGTAATTAGGATGAAGCACTTGGCTGTCTTTGTTAAAATATCTTTCAAGGAAATGCTGACAAATATAATCATTTTCTTCTTCCCTCACATGATTTCCAGAAAGATAGAGTTTTAGCAAGAACACGACAGATGTAATGTATATTGTTTATTTAATATATAATCAATCATCAGGAATTTTAATAGAGAGAATCCAAGAAAATGTCAGGAAATTTCATTAATTGAGATTAATCTAGACGTATCTTCCCAAGGTATTTGAAAGCAACGATTGCGCTTTATTATGACAAGAAAATGTATGATTTATATGTAAAAACTTTAAGTAGGCTGAGGTCATTAGGCACATTCTGCATATGGGAAGTAAAAGAATCTTTGATCTTTTCAAAGAGAACAGGCCTCTGCAGCAATTCTACACAGTAGCTCAAGTAGCACCTCAGTGCTCAAGCTTGTTCTTTATTTCTTCTTGCTTTCCCCTGCCTGCTTCACTCCACCAAGCCCCTCAGCATCCCCCTTGCCCCCACCACTGGAAATCAAGCCCAAGGCCTCATACATGTCAGAAAAGTATCCATCATCAGATTTGCATTTATTTCACTATGAATCAGTTTGAAGCAAACACTGAGTAGAAAAAACTAAAAGTTTTATCAAATATCTGCAAGGACAATCACACCTGAAACATAGGACCTCCTGCCAGCTAAACATCACTGCATTATCAGCAACAGCAACTGGAAGTGGAGAGGAAGAGGAGCACCTACGACACAAGAACCAATCAGATACAGACTCCCGAGTTCCACGTCCTCAATAATCTGCATCACAGGGAACTTGAAGGCCTAAGAAACTTCACGATATAAAAAAAGAGGCTTTTTTTTAATCTTGAAAGATTTTACATGAATTTACAAGAAAGGAAAATAAGGATATACAAAAAGAACAGTGCTGCCAAGATAATTTTGATCAAATTCAGTTTTTTGGTTTATCTCCATGACAAAATGTAATTGATTCTATGTGGTAACATTCATACTATTTTACACATCTTACAAAAATAAAAACTAATTTTATATTAGCAAAGTTTTTAGAGTTGCATTTGCTTCTTTTAGAAACTTCCTGGAATTGATTTTCCAAAGAATACCCCCAACCTCCCAGCCCGCCAAAAAAAAAAAAAGGAACTAAACTAAAAATCTAAAGGACATTTAGAGTTTAGGACATCAGAAATTTTGAAAGACCACAACAGGGATTCTTGCAATTATGATATTTTTAAACTTGAAAACAAAATGAATATATTTTACATGGTTTGTTCACAATTATTTGAGTTGGCAAGTCAGAAGGAGACACGGAGAAGAACAAGACTTCACTGAGCATGTAGCTCGCGTTGTGCATTCTTCTCTACACACCTCACACAGTTACATGACAACAACCCTATGAGGGGGACGTCATCATTCTTTTTACAAGGTAACACAGAAAAAGTACATCATGTCACTTAAGTCACACAATTAGTGAGTGGCAAAGCCAGGTGAAAATTTCAGGATAGTTCAGCTTCTAAATTTTTAAGACTCGTTTTTGAGGAAAGGAGATGACTTTTTAAATTTAGATTTATTATTATAGATTGTTTATATGTAATAAAATTAACCAATTTTAAATGTTCAATTACATGAGTTCAAAATACCTGTAATACAATTATATGAGCATCAGCAGAATGAAGATGGACATTTTTCTCATCCTAAGAAAAGTTACGCCCCTTGGCTGTTGATTTCGGTGCCCCAGTACTGATCCTTGGCAACCACTTATCTCCTTTCTTCCTCTTTAATTTTGACTTTTTTAGTATTTAAAGTGAAAAAAATTACACAGTGTATGTATTTTGTACCTGAGCTTTTTGCATTTAGCACAAAACCTTTGCAATTCCTTCAAACGGAAATGCACATTAGCATTCTGCTCCTTCGTATTGTTGAACTGTACTCCAGTTTTTGTCCAGAGTATTGATCCAGTTGATAGACAACTGAATTGCTGCAGGGCTTTGGGTACCATAAACTAAGAGGCTTGAAATGTTCTCATATGTCTTATTATAAATTTGTGTTGTCAGTTTTTTGGACTAAATTCCAAGAAGTGAGACTGCTTTCAGTGGGTGCTACAGGATTTCCGTACCATGATTAGGTTCGTTGAGAAATAGCTTTTTTATGCCAGTATATATTCTATTTTGTTAAGTACTCTATAAGTCAATTAGATCAAGCTACAGTGCTTCAAATCTTTCATATTCTTACTTAATTTTTATGTTTTCTTATTTAGTAAGAAAGGACTGTTGAAAATTTCCACTGTAACTCTATAACTGCTTTGTTAGTTCTATGTTATTTTAAGCCATATTTTAAAATTCTGTAGGGTGCATCTACATTTAGTATTTTATCCTCTTGATAATTTGATCCCTTTTGGTTATCAGTTTTCTCCTCCATCTCTGATATTTTTTAAATATTAATTTGCCTACCAATGACAGCCACTCCTTTCTTTTCATTAGCAGTTGAATAAGTATTCTATACATCTGTGTCCTGTTTTCTGTGATAGAAAACAGACACCTTCTTAAGTTGGACAGGGTTATATTTTATCTCTAATATTAAGATAATACATAAATAGATATGAGAATAGATAGAATACTCAGATTTAATATTTTTAATCTGAATAAGTTTCATTTCTGTATTTTTAATATCTTATTTTCTTTCTGTTTACCAAGCTACTGTTATATCTTCTACATTCTTCAGCATTTTGGAACGTATTTTGAATTGCCTTTAAATACATTTGCAAATTCAATTATCTGATTCATTCTAACATTACTAATTAGTAGAATTTTTGGTATTTATTATTTACTAGTGCTTTTTGAATGCCTTATTGTTCTTGATGTGTAAAATTGTGCATGTCTTATAGGCCAAAGTGTGTGGATTTTACTTTGTTTCATAATCAATTCTGTTATATTACTGGCATTAGGCCCTGTAAACCTTTGGAAAGGAAGGGAATAGGAAGGTAAGAATAATTAAGATACAATATAAGTATTATGAATTCCCAAGATGAATTACTGTGTATCCAAATATGTTCTAATTTTTAAAAGTATTTGACTTTCTTTTGATACAGTTAAATTACTTGTAATTAGGTTAGTCTTTCAGTGCTTGATTTCAAATTCTGTAAGAAAGTTCAATACCATCATTATCTGAGCTTAATTAATTCTCACTAAAATGGCCATATCCTTTATAGACCTCTATCATTTGATTAAAGACAACTCAAATTAGTCTCAACTTTGCCTGCACTCTAGGAACTTTCAAATCACAATTTCTAGTGATTCTTCCTTCAGATGTGTGTAGCATTTGCACTGTTCCCCTCTTCTTTGATATTCTGAACTTCAAAGTCGAACTGCGTAAACCTCTATTAACATTGGTTTATGTCTCACTAAGTCTGTAAAATCACTGGATTCACCCTCCTGGTGCTGCAGCTTAGAGTCCATCTCTAGGAAACAAGCTTGAGTACTCAGAAAAGTCTCATTTGTTTTATTTTATTCTAATTTGTATGTTGACTTCTATCTGAAAATGATCATTTCATGTTTCTTATTTAATTTTCTAGTAGCTTATGACAGAAATTTCATTTTTGCTACTATTAAACTTTATATAAGTTCTTTTTAATCCTAATATTTCACATTATGTCAAAAATCTGGTTATTTCTGCTTCTTACCATCTATGTGATTTGTGCAAGTTGCTGAATTTATGACAATTTGAGGCTATATGCAAGCAGTAGAAAAATATGTCCTAAAGTAGCTTAGCATTTTGATTGAAAAGTCAACATCCTAGTGAATATTTTAACACAAATTCTGGCTCCTTAGTAGTTAACCCATGTACCTTAATATATTGTACATTTAAAAAAATATTTATAAAACATGTGTATTCAATGAACTTTTATTGTGAAAAGTAAATAAAATGTATAGTGAGAATTTAGTGGAATAAATTCTAGCACATTTTAATGTTGATTAAACTGTTATTACACTCCCTTTCCTCACAACATACTCAGCCTTCTACACAGTCTCTTACTCCATACTACAGTTTCCCAACAGTGAACTACACATTTTGCTGTGCAATTTGAAATTGCACTTAGCTATTCTTACAGCAATAGCTCTTTCTCTGTGTTATTCTACCTCAGATCTAGCTTGTATAATCTTGAATTGCAAAATCCCACGTCTTTCCATTCATAGTGGGACTATTCTCTTATCTTAAATTACCAGAAAAGACATGTGTAGTGTTGAAGATACTTGTCACTTATTTAGTAAAAATGCAGATCTTCAGATTAATACACATCATCAATTCTTAGCTTTATATTCTTGCTCCTTACTAGCAGTATAGTATTATCACTGCTATCACAGCGAGCTCCAAACTAGATTGTTATTTTGAACCTGTCCACTACCTCCTTTTTTTTCTGCTTGCTTTCTACCTCAAATGTCCAAGTTACACCTCCCTTCATTTGATAAAATCAGGTTCATTTGTTTTAGTTTATAAAGTCATTATATTCTGACTCAGTAAATGTTATGATTCAAGTCATAAATACATATATTCTTCAGGAAATTAAGGGACAAAAACTGAAAAACACATAAATTTCTTGGTACTATTTATTATTATTTTTTGACTCAATGCCTCAAATCATTAAGACATTTTCCACACTGTGATAGTTCTCACTAACAAGGAAACTCTCTTGGTTTTCATACCACACTCGGGCCCTTGACATATCATTATGCGATAACATTTATCAGTGACAGTATACAAAAATATTTTCCTTGTGTGCTGTACTACTTCTAATAAATACCTGGTGAGTAAGATGAGCAAACATCATATATCATTGCCTTAGCCAGAACTATGAATTATGGGAAAATAGTTAATGCAAATTCAACTATCTACTGTGTCATAAGTCAAACACTATGAGCAGAAAAGGTCTGTGATTTTTCTACCTTGATAGAGATAAAGAACATGTTCTGAAAAGAACAAAACTATACAGTGGCCAGGTTATATGTGACAATAGAACTCAGACCCACAGCCTCAGTGAAAACCTGCAGAAGAAGCTGAAGTATCGCTACATCCATTAAGAATGTACATGAAGTCTTTCTCTCTGTAAACTTCAAAGCTTTCCAATTACTTTGTTCGCCTTGAATCTCTGTCGGATGCAAGTGATGATGGCTGACTCACTATAGAAATATCTAAAAAGTAAATTCTTGTTTATTCTTATTAAAGTAGTCTTTACTTTCTTTTGCAGTATGACATGGAGAAAAGATTTTAAGACTCATTTGGAGTTTTCTGAAGAGCTGCAAATATACAATTCATTCAGAAGTCTAAATGCCATTTAGTAGTCGAGACTGTTTTTGCTATTTCCTACGGAAGTGATGGTACCTTCATTCCAACTTGTATTGAGTGGGTTTTGTAGCACTTATCATTCCAAAAGGTAAACTCCATGTGGGCAGGACACAACTTACTTCCTTGGAACTCCAAAGTCATTACCGACATGGCTTTGAACATGTTGTTAAGTACTCAAAACTGGGGTTGGACTTTGAGAACACAAAATTTGAACTATAAAACTAGATAAAATCACTAGGAGGTCTAGAGTTTCTCAACTTCACAAAACAGGCTTTAATTCATGATTTGGAGTAGGGTGGCCGAATGTTCTGGTTTGCATTGTGCTTTCTTAGTTTTAGCACTGAGAGTCTTGTCTCCTAGAAAACATTTCAGTTAGCAGCAAGCCAGTGCAGTTGGGCACTTTAAATCGGAAGAATATATTAATACAAATAGCTCAATGTCTGGAATTTTGTGCAAATCAAAAAAGTGTTATTTTCTTATTCTTTCATAAATATTTACTGTGATGGTAGATGAACTGACAATTTTAGAATTAAACTAACATCTGTCAATATGTATTATCAGAGCAAACTTTTACTGGACAAAGTTGAATAGTCAAGGAAGATTTTACTCAGGTTATTGCATTAGAAAATAGAAACTAAACTGAACTCCACTGAAACAAATGATGGGAGAGCTTAGAGTGAGCTAGTAGAAAATTTATGGAAGATGTTAGGGGACAGATTGATTAATGCGGATCATATTGTGGAACACACTGTGTTATTCCTGAGTTTGCAAATATTTTTCCACTGTGACTAGGCCATTTGTGTTCGCTAACTGGTACTCATCTAGTCAGGTTTCTACTTTCTTACAGAGTCTGAGTGGTACTCTATTCTTCTTAATGGTTACATTTCAAAGGTATGAGATTGGCAAGAGGCTGGACAAAGATTTGCATACATTTCAAAGAGGCAGAGAAATCGTTTACCTTTGTAATGTTTCAGCTATTTATAGCTATATTACTTTTCAAAACACAAACTAGAAAAAATCAGATGGTCAACATCTACAAAATGGCATTCCACTTTTGGATGTTGAATTTGTGACCGCTTCTCTCTCCCCTCCTTGTGTTCTACATCTGTGCAAGATGATTATAAACAACACCCAGGTGTTCCTGGGTGATTCCAAACACACAAATTCCTGCCTGCATGATACTTCTCACCTCAGGCCACCAATCCCCGCCCCCAGCCCAGCCAAAATAATACTCCAAATTATTGTCTCCTCACTCTCACTTTAGACCTGTCTGAGCAGTTTGCCAGGCTCAGATCAGATATCTCAAATATGGAAGAATTTTTTTATACTCGTGTGTGTGTGTGTGTGTGTGTGTGTGACATCATCATTTTCTCAGACATTAGTATCTTTGGTTACAGGCCTATCTGCCTTTAAAATTTATCACAACAATGAGTATTCTAGAAAATCACTTTCTGCACCTTGATTTATAAATGTTTGTTGTTTATTCTACTCTGTTAATACTGCTGTGACAAAATATCTAAGACTTGATAAAATATAAATAATAAAGTCCATCTACATAGTTCTAGGGGCTGGAAAGATCAACTTAAAGGATAGCAGTAGGCTTAGCTGTGTAGTGAGTCTCACTCTCTGCTTGTAAGATGATGCCTTATTGCCATGTCATTTGGAGATAGAAGGGTATGTCCTAACATGGCAGAGGGGATGAAAGGGATGAAAGCAGTAACTCCCCCCAAGCCTTTCTAGAAAGTCCCCTAATCCCACTCAGGACAGCATAATCTTCATGACTCAGTCATTTCCTGAAAGGCACTCCTATTAATAATGTAATGTTAGATAGTAAGGCTCAACATAAATTTTTGAGGAGGCAAAAACATACAAATTATAGCAGTACGAGAATGCAACTTAACAAGAAATCATAGCCGGCTGTGGTGGTACATGACTCTAAACTCAGCATGCTGGTAGGCTGAGGCAAAAGGATCTCAAGTTTGAGCCCAGCCTGGGAAACTTTTAGCAAGAATCTATCTCAAAATAAAAATAAGTAAACAAGCAAATAAATGCACGCTTACATATACACATACGTAACAGAACAGTTGAAGATATAGCTCATTGTGAAGGCTTTGGGTTCAATCCATAGTAACACACACACACACACACACACACACACACACACACACACACGCACCAAGGAGAAAAAGAAATTATAAACTTCATGAACTTAAAGCTGATGTTTGATTCATATATATAAGTACATATAAGCTATTTTGCTGACTATTTAACAGTTTCTAAAAATGAGTCTTCTAAGAAAACAAGATTTGTTTTACTAAGCATTGTTGATTACGTAAAAGAAATTAAAGATGAAGAATGAGTCAAGAAAAAAATAGTCCATCCAAGCTAGTAAGGAAGAATTAACAGTCTCTCTGAAAAGAGATCTTTCAGATAGAAAGGCCTACATATTCTGTAAAATTTTATAGGAAAAATAAAAAAATTTATCAAGTAGCAGATAAAAATCAAAACAAACTTGGATGTCTTTATGTACCCTAACAATGAACCTTTTAAAATATTTTAAGGAAATCATTTTATATATAATACTATCAAAACCAATAAAATACTTAGGAGTAAATTTAAGCAAAAAGATAAAAGACTCCAGATTGAAAACTACAAACTGCTGTAGAAGGAAAATTCATATGGAGTCTGAAAAAATCCAGAATACTCAAAACAACATTCAAAAAGAAGAGAAAAAGTTGGAGAGATCACATTTTCTGATTTTAAACCTTAGTACAAAGTTATAATGATCTAAATTATGTTTATAAAGAAAGACATATAAATTAATTCAATATAATAAAACACAGAAACAAATCTTGTTTGTGTATTCAGATAATTTTTAACAAGGATGTCAAAACTAAGTTAACTGGAAATAAACAAATGATGCTGAGAAAGTTGATACCCACATGCACAAGAATAAACTTGAACACTTACCTTACATTATATAGAGAACTTAAGTAAAAATGAATCAAATGCCTGAACTAAAGCTATAAGATATTTAGGAACACAAAAACATAGAGGAAAAGCCTCATAACATTATAGTTAGCTATAATTTCTTAGACATGATATAAAAAGCACTGACAAGAAATGAAAAAGTAGATAAACTGGATTTCATAGAAATTTAATTTTTTCCTGCATCATAGGACACTATCAAATGGAATAAAAAGACCATTCATGGAATAGGAGAAAATATTTGCAACTCATGTATCTGGTAAGAGAGTAGTATCCAGAACATATAAGAACTACTAAGACTCAAGGACAACTAAACATTTATTCAAAAAGATATAAGAAGAGTCAAAGAGCACATGAAAATATGAATCATAATCTTTTGGAAAATGCAAATAAGAACCACAATGAGATACTTCATCACACCTATCGAGATTGCTATTAAAACAAACAAGAACAAAAACAGAAAATGGAAAGCACTGGAATGGGTGCAGATCAGTTGGAGCCTTGTAGAACTTAAGAATGGTATGGCCACTTTGGAAAAGTGTATTGCATTTCCTCAAAAAATTTAAAATACCAATGCTCATAGAAGCATTTTTCATAGTGGCCAACAGGTAGAAGAAATTCAATTGTCTGTTAAAATCTAATGGATAAACAAAAATACGTAATATCCATGCAATAAAATATTACTAAGGTTTGAAAAAGGGAAGACATTGTGACATAGTACAGCAAAAATAAACCTTAAAGACATTGTGCTAGTGAAATAAGCCAATTTCAAATTCACAGATACGATGCAACTTCACTTAGACACCTAAAGTAGTTGGATTTATAAAAAAAAAAAAATAGAAGGTGGTTTTCAGAAAATGGGAAATTGGCAAGACACAATGGATGCAGAGTTTTGATTTGATAAAATGGAAATGTCTCCAGCTAGATGGTGGTGATGTCTTTATAACAATTTCATTGTATCAACTGTCATTGATCTATACACTTCAAGGGATTAAACTGGTAAATTTCATACCAGGTATAATTTCCTACCATAGAAAGTACTAAAAGGAATCTTGTCATTCTGAAGAGAAATTCACCAGGAGTACAGAGAATCTATCTTAATATTTATATGGTGGATGACAGCTGCTTGATTGGTATTATGTCTTCCATTCATAATCATTTGCCAAAGGCCAAAATATATGAAAATGACAATAAAGTATTTTATTTGTTACGTTGCATTTATGCCTCTCTTGTTTTTATTTATTCATTTTTATTTCATTTATTTTATTGAGCTACTTAAAGCCAGTGTTGCATTTTAAAGAATTGTGAGTCTGCATCTAGACACTTAATGTGCTACTGGCTACTATGTAATCTTGGGTTCGTTGCTTAGCTTAGCTAAAAAGAGAGATACAGCTCTTATATATAGATTGATGATATAATTAAATAAGGGCTACATGTGTTCATCATATAGAGTAAGTCTTCTTAAGGTGTATTTCTTGAACTGAAACTTAACGGGGACTTTCTGCAGTTCAAACCATTAGAATATTTTTCACAATTATCTTTTGTGAGATTTGTCTAATTTGGAGCAAAAATAGTTGATGAAAGCAGCATCGTGAAAACAGAAGTCAAAACAGTTCTTTCACTACCTAAAACATTTAATTCTGCTTAAAAGGTTGATTTGGGTTTTGCTAATCTTTTTATTCATAGGCCAAGCAAGACCACATACCTCAGTCACGCAACATCTATACTGTAGTAATTGGGATACTGTGGTGGAGAAGAGCACAGATATATTCATGCTGACACCTTCAAATTGTCAATGGACGGGATTTGTGGACGACCCCCAAGGGGGATATAGAGACCTCAATTCATGCCTATCCATGGACTAGACTATTGAATTTTGTAATGGAAATAATTTTCAAAATACGTCACTGAGAGGTATAAACAGATACATTAATCCAGGTAAAGTACACACTAAGAAACGTGTGGAAGGTCATAGGACGAAGAGCATTATCATCTGATGATGGGAGATTTTTGTTGTGAGGTGTCCTTAAGAGGGGTGATCTAGGATATGTATTCCCAGTGCCTGTCAGGTTACCTGTTAGTAGACTAGGTTAGAACGTACACATGCTGGTGTTTGAAGTTTAGAGATATAGTATCCAATTGATAGTGGTGTTTCCTTGGAGGTGAAGTGTGTCTGTGACAATGGTGAGTCTATAATATCAGAGGAAATGTGCACGCTGAATTTATAGGTGAAAAGCACAGGGCCCAATTTATAAGCTTATTGTATTATTGTGTCTTTAACCTTAAGAATTTTTAAACTGAACTTCCTGGCAGACCGCCCCCCCCCCCAAAAAAAAGTTTTGTAACCTTGGGTAATTTTGTGTCTGAAGCTGCAGTTTTCTTAGGAGCTCAATATTAAAATTATTATTTTATTTTTTCTTTCTATATCATTATTTATCTATTCTAACTCAAAACCAGAAGTCTTAGCTCTTAAACAAGAAGTTGACAATGAAACATCTTGTCAATAATCACTGCAAAGTGATAAACCATCTGAATCCCTCTGACTACACTGAAAATGCTTCTCATAGTTATTGATAACAGAATAATAGTGTGTGGTTATGAAACAAGAGCCCCTATTGTGTGTGTTCTGATTATCTAGGAATTTAATAAAAATACTTGCAACATTTGAAAAAAAAAGAAACAGAACTAATTGTTATAGGAGTATTTGTTACTTTAGTAGTGATAAGCACTATGATTGTATAGTACTATTTCTGGTTTAATCTCATAGTAATTGCACTTGTTTCTTGAAAGCTTTTATAAACTAAAGTAGAAAAAGAAGGTTTAGGTATTATATGCAACATAACAAAATAATACATGACCGGGAATGTACAAATATTGAAAATCCTGATTTTTCATCTATTTATTTTTTTCACTAAATATTGATGATCTGGCTGGTCTTTGTGTTAAATTAAGAAATAAACATAAAATTATGTGTAACATTTTCATTTGTTCTCCCACTCACTCTTTTTTAGCGATGTCCTTTCTGTGCAAAGGGAATTCTACTCATTTCAGGGGAGATGATTGTAATCTCTGTTGTCTCTATTTCACGATAATGCAGGAGTTCATGGATCCTGGGAATTCTTGCTTCTTAGTGTGGTTTTGTTGAGGGACAGACAGAGAATGTGAAAGAGAGTTCTCTGGGTACAAAATAAGATAAGACATTCTACTGTCCATTGATTTACTTGGGATCTTCAAACGTTAGGTAATAATTTCATCCTGTGCTTTATAATTTCAGTTTGGTGCTGCATGTCATAAAGGCCTTGAGTTCATGTAGAGAAAAGAAAGTGTCACTTATTTCTAAATATGCTACAAATTTTTCCATTCTCTTTAACAGACACAGGGGTCCATTAAATTTGTGTTAGCAAATTTAATGTCACATATTTTCTACGAGAATACACATGTGCACATGCACATGACCAAGCAAACATATATACAAGATAAAATTCCATAAGAGGTCTTAAGGGGAAACTCTGGCATGATAATGACCAAAAATAGAGACAAACTATCACTTCCCTTATTGAATCCACTTGCATTCAAGTATTGAAAGGAAGGAAGTTACCACAGGACTCCCTGAATGCCCCTGTCTTAGGTACTTTTTCATTGCTGTGACTCAATACCCGACACCCACAAACTTAGGAAAGGTGTATTTTAGCTCACCGTTTCAGATGGGCACAATCCATTCAGGGGCGGCCGGCAGCAATCAGAGTACAGAACAGAGGCAGAGGTGGAGGCAGCCTCTCCGGACAAACAGGAAGGCAAGCTGAGACCAGCTGAGACTAGTCCCAGTCCACCAGGACGGCAGGTGCAGCTTATGTATCCTTTCGGGTCTTAGTCCCTCATGCATCCAGGTGTGGCCACTACACACTGTTAATCCTAACTCACACGCCTTTAGTATTAACTGTAATCCACCCCTCCAGACTAGACCCCAATACACCAACATCACATGATTCCATAGACAATCCATAACATCAAAATACATGAGACTTTTGGGGGGCACTCCAGATCCTAACCACAACAGCCCCATATCAGCCCCTGGAATGTTCATCCTCTTCTAAGAATAGATTCACAGAATGGCTGCTAATGATGATCATAGGAAAAGAACATACGCATAAAATAGAAGTATAATCAGCAGGGATCAATTCAGAGAATAGAGCAGGGTACAGCGATGCATTTAGAGAACTATGAAAGTATTACTTAATCTGAAAAGTTATGCAATGAATAGGTACTGTGTTTGAAAATCAAAAATAACCAATGAAATTTGGAATATTCTTCCCTGCCTTTGTTTCAGCCTATTGAAATATAAAAAATGTAAGGATTTAAATTTCCATTTCAGCATATTTTGAACCATTATGCAATATAGTACTTGAGCATGGTAAGGATCTGAGCCAATTAATTTTCCATTAAATTTGTAACTAAATTTTTTATTAGAAGATCATGTGCTGTTGTTTTGTTACTTTCACGTAACTCTGACACAATACCCAATACCTACAATTTAAGGGAAGAAAGGCGCAGTTTCTAAAGGTGTGACTTCATTGATTCATGGGTGGCCCTCAATGGCAGAAAGGCCTCACTGGAAAAAAGTTTGTCATGGCCTGGCAAGACAAAAAGCACAGTGAAGGGCAGAGCTAGTGAGGGAGATATATTCTTTCAGGTCATGCCCCAATGATCCTCTCTTTCTGATCAGGCCACTTTTTAACAGCACAGGAAAGCAATGGATTAACCCTCTATGACTGAATCAACTTCCAATCACATGAGGCTTTTGGAGAAAACTCCAGATCCCAAACGTAACATTCTACGCCTGACTCCCAAAGATTCATGTTTACCTACTCGTGCAAAATGCATTTAGTAAGAGTTGCTAAAGTCTTAACAGTTCTAACCCTGCTAAAATGTTCAAGTCCAAAGTGTTCTATACTGAAGGCAAACTGTTAGTTGTAAATCCTGAGTAACTCAAAGAAAACTTAAATCCATTCATCATATAATGGCACAGGGTACAGGAGGATAGAAAGTACTCAAACTAAAGCAAGACTGAAACCTAGCAGGGAAAGCATTAGATCCTATAAGTCTTACATCTTCATTAAATCATGTGTCGCTTTGTCCAGCACTCAGCACAAACTGTGGAGAGATGTGAACTCCAAAGACTTTGGGCAGCCACCCCCCACCCTTTACTCCAGCAGTGCCTTGGCTGGAAACTCTATGGTTTCTCTTTTGGGCAGGGTCGGCTCACAGCCTATGATCTCTCCTGTGGACAATGCACATATTTGCATTTCTAAATTTCTAGAGTCTCTATTGCAATTTTGGCTTTCTCTAACTAGCTTCATGTACTGCCGTCTCACAGGAACACTGCCTGACCTCTAAGGCCTTTCTGTGAAATCTAGGTGAAAGCCTTTCTGACCCCACAAGTCTTACATTCTGCACGCCCACAACACCAGCATCATGTTGATGATGGCAAGGTCATGAGCAGTAGTCTGGCCTCCTTGGACCACGGTGAGTTCTGAGTTATTAGATGGCTGAACTCCTTGGGAGTTCACTTTCCTAAGCTGCCTTTCAGGGTGCCCTGTGGCTCTCTTTTCAAGCAGCTTTTGTCTTTGCAAGCTTGAACTAATTAAAGGGTGGAATCTTGCTTTTTTCTGAGATTCCCTCAAGGCATCTTTCCTATTGTCCTGATGCCAGGCAGTGGGCTTCTTTTTGACAGTAACGTCTTCCACAATTTTGTGCTGTTTTGCCCTAACTTTCCAGTCTCTCTGTCCCTCCCTTTTTTTTTTTTTTTATTCTGGTAAAACTACAAAACTTACTGCATCTTTTCCTCTGCTTCTTTTTTTCAGCATAGACCTGGATAAGAACCACCAGCAGAACCCATGGAAATATCTGAACAATGATCTGCCTTAATTTTTTCTCTATCAGATTAATTAGCCCACCACTCTTGATCTCTGTTTTAGGCAAAGTCTCAGGACATGGAGAGAAATGCCAACAAACTTTAGCTCAGAGACTAACCTGCATAACTTCTAGACCAATTGCCAAAAGAGTCTCCCTTTTCATTTGAAAGCTTCTGAGTTCAGCCTTTCCAATATACACTTTTATCAGTAGTCTGGTCTTCTGAGTTTATGCCAGCATCTCTCATCAAGCCTGGCTTATATCATTTTAAGGGAAAACTTTCCAAACTCCCCCTGCACACAAGTTCCAAAGGCTTCCAAACCACAGCAAGGACCCCACTTGCTTGGTACCAATTTCTGTCTTAGTCACTTTCTCATTGCTATGACTCAATACCCAATATATAAAGCACAAGGAGCAAATATGTCTTTTTAACACAGTTTCAGAAAGTCCCAGTTCATTCATGGGGGCTGCAATGGTGGAAGGGCATGGCAGAGGTCCTAATCAGATAAAAGTTATTCATGGCAAGGCCAGACAGGAATCAAAGTAAAGGGTGGAGCTAGAGAAGGAAGTTTATCCTAGTAGGTCATGCCCTAGTGATCTATACCTCCCAACTAGGCCTTACCTTTTAACAGCAATGGAAATCAATAGATTAATCTCCCAGATCCAAACCATAACAGGGATGGAGGATAGTTTTTAAGTTGTGGATCATACTGTTCTATTGAACACCATCAAAGACAACTTAGAAATGTATTTCAGAAAAGAAAGGGTTTTTATGATAGGGCATGGAGATATGGTTACTTTCATTTTTAAAAATGAAATGTAATGCAATAATATTGAGGTTGAATTTTTAATTTATTATAACTTTCTATTTTATTATAAAAGAAAGTCACTATATTAGTTTTCTAAGACTGTCATTACAAAGTACAGCAAAATAAGTGGCTTAACTAACAGAAATTCATTTCTTCTAACTCTGAAGACTAGAAGCCTAAGATCCTGATGTCAGTGGAGTGTTTTCTTCTGAGTCATTCCTCCTTGGCTTACAGATGACAGATTTTTCTCTGTCTCTCCATGATCATTAATCTGTGTAATCCTGCTCCTCTTGTCTAATTGTGTCCAAATGTATTCCTATAATGTGAGCAGATATATTTGAACTAGAGTGCACTCTAACACATTTATCTTATTCACTATGCTATTAAGAGTATTCATATTCTGAGATCCTAGTGGTTGGAATTTCTCATTATTAAAATTCATCTAACTTTTTATTTTTATTACTGTATGTCTGTAATATAGAATAATGATGCTCATTTTGGCAAATTGGTATATTCATTATAATATAACTTGATTATTTTTAATTCCTTTACTCAACTCTTCCTTTAGAGGAGGACATGACTCAGTCCAAAACAGTCATGTTTATAGAAAATTCTACAAGAAAAGTATAAAGTTATACAATAAAATTACATAATCACTCTCTCTTATCTGCATCATCAGAAGTAAAGTCAATTTATATATTTTCTAATCTTTGCATAAGAAACTGCCTAGCTCTTCAGTAATCCTACTTTTCTTCCCTTGGTCAAAGCTAGAGTGTATTTACCAGACTCTGTTAGAGGTACTTCTGGCAGTGTAATTTCATTTTTACCAACAAAATGTGATTCTAAATGCCATGCTGTACCTTTAGACCAAGGCAATAAAAATCTCTCACAAGTGTGCCTACAAGTTTTTTCTCTTCAAGTGTTTTACAGATCAGAGTACTGAAAATGGCAGACTATTTTGAAGGACCTTGAATCACTACTTAGAACTCTGACACTCAGAATAGAAACCCATATTTTAAATTCTGTGTGAGAAACAAATTAAATTCAACTGCTTTTAAGTTACTGAGATATGGAAAATTATCTTTCACAACAACTAGCACTATTTTAACTCAAAGTATAGAGATATCCTAAATTTACCCAATGCTGGCATTTTGGTCCCATTTTGCAACATATTGATTTCTGCAACTTGCAAATTAAACACAATAAACCATGAACTATTTCCATGCAATCATATCAAGATGTATATTTCTTTCTTATGTAGTAAAATGCATATACAAATTACAATGTAATTTATTTATAAGTATACAATTCAGTAATATATGGTACACTCACAATGTTTGTATATCCACTAACACTTTCTTATTCTGGAATATTTTATCACTTCAAAAAAAGAAATGCACCCACTAGGCAACTCTCTTATTTCTGCTTCCTCAGCTCCTGACAACCACTAATCTGCTTTCTGGCCCTATGGTGTTTCTTCTTATGAAGATTTTGTATAAATTCAATCACACAACACATACCTCTTTGTATTTTTATGTGACAGAATGTTCTGAATTCCATGCACGTTATCTCATGTATCAGCATATCATTTTCTTTTATAGCTGAATAACATTTCATTGCATGGATATATCACAATTTGTTTACCCATTCATCCATAATGAATATTTGGCTTGTTTCCTCCTTCTGGTTATTGTGGAGACTTCTGCCATGAACATTTGAGTACAAGTTCATATCAAAACATCGGTTTTTAACTCTGAGGGTATGTGCTCAGAACTGAAATTGCTGGTCTTACTGTAATTCTACGCTGAACCCATTCAACAACATCTAAACTCTTTTACACAGTCACAAAATTACATTTCCACAAGCAATGGATGAGAAATCCAATTTCTCTGCATCTTTGTTAACTATTCTTGTCCAACTTTATTATTATTATAGCCACTCCAGTGAAAGTAAAAGGTAGATCAAAATGGTTTTGATTTTTACTTCCCGAAAGGACTGATGATATTAAGCATCTTTTTGTATGATTGCTGGTGATTTGTGTATCTTTTCTAGAGAAATATATTTTGGACTTTTGTATCTATTCTGTAATTGTGTTATTTGTACATTTTTTGAACTAGTTGTGCATTCTATGTTGGGTTTCTATCTGGTACATAATTAATACATTTTTTCTTTCACTATCTCTGTTGTCTTTTTATTTTCATGACATTGTTCTTTGGTGTGAAACCTTTAAAATATTTGATAAAATTCTATTTATCTCCTGTTATTTGTATTTTTGGTGTTATATGCAGTTATGTGCCATGTAACAATATAGATACACTTCAAGAAATGTGTTAAATGGTTTTGTCGCATATGAATACTCTCTAGGGTGGCCTTTTGAAAGCCTAGAAGGCAACAGTCAAAAGCTGAATGTAGTTTTTTGATGCAATCAGTAGATATGACAAACACAAGAGATATGAGGCTGCTGTCAATATAATATGTCATATTGTTTTAGTTATTTTTTATTCATAATAGGAGTAAATAATGATACATATTGTAGCAAATACACAAATCCAGTAACATAGTCCTTTATTATCAAGTATTATGTGCTACATACAATACAATCTAATAATTACACTGCTATACTTTTATATGACTTGTAGTACAGTAGGTGTATTTACAACAGCATCCTCACAAGCATGTGAGTAATGTGTTATACTGTGATGTTATGACGTTAAGATGTCACTAGTGGTAGAAGTCTTTCTGGTCCATTATAAGCTTTAGGGAGTGCCATTGTATAATCAGTGTGCCATTGAACAAAGTGTTATTATGCAATTCATGGCTATATATGGAGTACTACCAAGGCAAATCTCTTAATGACTTACCTAGTTGTATTTTGTTCTAAGAGTTTTAAGGTTAGGTCCTATGTTTAGCTATTTGATACATTTTAAGTTATTATGTTTATTTGGTGTAATGAAAGGGCCCAGTGTTATTACTTTGCATACAGTTGTCCACTTTCCCCCATGAAGACATATATATACTCTGATTTCAGCTTATTTCCGATGCTCTTGAGATGCCATGAGGAGCCTTTCTCCAGATTCCTCCCACCACTACTTGCAGTCCAAACATGCAGTGAGACTTCTTGAAACTATGAGCCAAAACAACCCTTTTCTCCCTTAGATTGTGGGTGTCAGATATTGTGCACTAGCAATGAAAAAGTAATTAATGCAATAATAAAGTCTCTCAAAACTTGATGATTTAAAACAATGAGAAATATTTTGTCTTACAGTTCTTGAGGATTAGGAATCCAGGCATGATTTAGTTGGAGGGTATGTATGATTATTAATCCTACCATGCCAATTCATAGGATTAAGAACATAGAGTTGATAAGGAAAGCATACTCCTGTGTGTGCTGGGTGGATCACAGAGGCATGGTCTTGAGTGCTTCACACAGTCCCTGGATCCTTCCTCTCCAGCACTGTTCTTTCAGTCTGCTCCTAGGCAGCATTGCTCGATAACACTCATCCATTTCATCCTTGCTTTGGCCATCTAGCTCTGGACTGAATTTTCCCAAATCATGACCTAAAATAAAAACTTCCTCCTGTAATTTATGAGGTTTGGAGTACTGCATCCAGCAGTAGGATACCTGACTAATACATTAGGTTTCTGGATTGGATATGTTGTGAGACTGAACATGTTTTTTGCAAGACGGCAACTGAGGGCTTGAATGAGGGTGGGCTGTTCTTACTCCAGGTGGCTTATTCACAGGCCTACAAGTTGCTGATGGCTGTTGGCAAGATATTTCAGCTACTTATCACATAGGTGTCTCTATAAGCTTGTACATTGTATGTCCTTATATCATGATGGGTGGCTTTTCAAAAAAATGAGTATCTGAATAGTTGAAAGAAGAATATGTACTATATTCTATAACCTATACTCAGAAGTCTTGCCCAGTTTTTCATTGTCACTGATATAGCATCCTCTTGGTCAAGTAAACCCTAATTCAAAACAGGAGTGAGTATAAAGTGGATGACAGCAGAAGAAGATCCTTGGAAGCAAGGGGTGGGAGAACATCTTAGTGCCAGGTAACTGAACAGTGGTTTTCTTTGAGGGGACATATCCTCTCCTTTGTAGCTCAAGATCCTAGTCCCAGTGTACAAACAATATGAAAAATGAAGGTTGGCTTTGAGGTTTTGAAATTGTATAACAGATAAAATTGTAGCTCTACACTTTGTAGAAATAGAGATGACAAAGTTTGTTGAAAAAGGGAGATTGTACATTTGATTTCTTTTCATGTATTTTCTTTGAGGAGTAAAATACATGTAAGAATGCATTTATTTGACTTTAAACCCAGAATTTCAAAGTCTAATTGAAATAGGCAAAGTTCAGTGCATACTTTTCTATATTCAGTCCCTTGCAAGTTCATGAATTAGAAGTGCCACGAACCATTGCTTCATTTTAGACGGTACTAAAAACGTAATATTGAAAGAACTTGAAAGTTTTTTGGGAAATCATCTTAATAAGTACAGTGCTCATGGAGATGTGATGAGGGACTGGATATTTTTAAAATGAACAAGCTAGGAATGACTTCACTTTCTGCGCTATATAAAGCATTGCATTTCCAAAGAAATTATAAAACACTTGCAGCTTTATACAGATGAATTTTTCTTTGCCATAAACCAAAATTTCCAATCTCTCATGTAATTTTATAATGTCAGCAGGTAATATGAGCGTGTGCAACTACTTTTATCTCACAGAAACAGATTTATCTAATAACACAGAGAGTGAATTCTACTTGCCTTGCTTAACGCTGATGTATGCTATTCTTATACCATGAATTTGAAACTTAATTATCCCATTAGTTGCATGTTAGAACTGTAAATACCACTTAGAATCTCTTAGATGCAATTCAGAAAATGTATTTATTATGAAAAGAAAAAAATCTACTAGCTAGCTTATGTCTGTACCTCATTCTATTGAAAAGCATTATATCCTGGTGTTGTTAGGTCAAAGAAGGAGACCTGTTGAACCAAAAATATGACTAACAACAAGTGAATTTAGAGTTCAAGCATACTGCTCCCATGACCTTAAGTCTGGGTAGCAGGTCCAGGCGAAAATCCCCCCGTGATCCTACCCTGGGCTATCAGTCAAGTTGAAAGGCATAAGGTATGAAGGTGTAAAGGATAAAGGAGGTAAGAAATGGGTAAAAGGATGAGAAAAGGGGGAAAGGGGATTTTTAAAAAAGGTGATCAGGATTTTATGTAGTGTGGGTGAATTAGCCAGCAAGAGGATCAGGGTTTGGGCTGTTTAACTGGTATGTGGGTCAGGGATAAGGAAGTAGAGAACAAAGCAGAGTCATCTGACAGGTTGGAAGAGCTGGCAGGTGGGCTGTTGGTTAAAAGAGACAGGTTCCCCACTGGGGATCAGGGCAATTGTCATCAGTTGGCCAACTGCCAAGGCCAGTAAAGTTGTTATCTTGGGGCTGAAAAAGTCAGGTTACCAGAGCCAAAAACAGAATGAAAGAATAGCTATCTGTAACTCCAAGTCATATACAGAGTGCATATATACAAGTCATATAAGCAGAGCGTGTGGGAATGGTGGGATGTTCTGCACAGGAATTACAGCATGTGAACCCCACAGTTGTTGCAGTATGGGTATAATTCGTTCACTAATATACAGTTTTTCAAAGTTACAAAACAGTTTGCCCTAAACACCTGAGTATCAACAGTAAAATAAAACTGATTTGTGGTGCAATTTCCTTCCAATCTCTCCACTCTAGATTATGTGATATAAATAATTAATTACACTGTAATGGTTGTTTAGGAAGAGAGCTTTTTTACCTTATTACCTAACTTCATCTCTTATAACCTAATCAGTTATTTAGTTTCCTTTTTACTGTAAGGTGAGCAGAAAAATATTTCTTGAAGAACACATTTTAGTATGGGATCGATGTCATGTATATCTCCTAGCCTAGTGATTGAAATAATACTGTATTCTACTTGGCTGCTCTGTCACAGCTGTTCATGGGGAAAATTTCAGGTGACACTAATGAAAATGCTACATGTGGCGTCATTCTACAGGGAAACCACCAACTGGGGGAGTATACAGTGTTTAGTGAAGAGCCCATTCTGTCTGAGAAGAAGGAGGCAGAGCTGCTACCAACATTAAACATAAAACTTTGCTTTTTGTTACTGTTTTGTCTTGTTTGAATTCTTCCTTTTCACTACACTTAAATATCTCAGCTAACAATGTCAGTGTTAATAAGAACAAAGCATACTCAAACGTGTTAATTTGGAGGTCATGCAACTGTGGGAGAATGACTGCCATACACACAGGGATTACCCATAGGACGTAGTCCAGGATGTTTATGTCCTAGGAGATATTTAGGAGGAACTAGAAAATAGAAAAAGAAGCACTCCAGGTAACATTAAATTCCAATATATTTCTAAACCATTCATGTTGTTGCTCGTGTATGGCATCTCTTCCCAAATGATAACCAGGTGTATTTCAGAGAGGATAAATGACCCGAGGGGGTTACTTTTACTTCTGCATCCTTCGTGATTTGCATTATTTGATTTATGAGCCCAAAGAAGACTGAGAATCTTACCTCTTTTCTTTGTAAGGAGATGGGAAAAGAAATCCTGATGTTAGTAGTCACTTACATTCAGATTTGCCTGCCTCTGACCAAACTAAAGGCCATTTATTTTTCAAGAAATGGTTCAAGAATTCAAAGCTAAGTATGAGAATATAGAAATCATCATCTAAATCTCCATCCATTTACAGGTGTACACTGTATTTAGGTTTTCTATATCAAGAAACAGTGAGAGAGAGGATACAGGGAGGTTACAGGTACATCAAGGCTTGTTGACATCCTGGCACCAGCATCTACATATTCTGTCCATTAATTCAGTCTGAGGAAAGATGGAGCTATTGATATGTCCCCTAGGCTTGAGGAATTTTGAAGAAGCCACTTATTTCTAAAAGAAAACACATTCTAAATTTAAAAGTTCAATTTTGCCTCACCACTTAAACCAATATTGACTCCACTGAACCTGCAGCTCCATAGAAAATCTACTGGGTTTCATGTTATGTAAACTGCTGCAACCACGCTTATAAATGACATGAAAACTTTAACTGTAATTGATGAATTTCTAGATGATCAATATGAATTAGTTGAAGAGTTAACATTCCAAAAAGTTGGATTTAAGGGGATTCTCATAAATTATCATGAATCTCATATCTAATAGCCCTATAAGGTTCAACTGTGAAGACTACTGGAAATACTTCTCTGTTTCCAGCAGAGAGAGGAGAAAGAAAGATGAGAAAAGAAAACAATTTAAAATTAACCACAAACATTTTGTTCTACTTAAGGAAAACTGTTTTACTGGAGTCCATCTTATACAGGGAAAAATAAATAATCCAAACTGGTTTAGCATTTGATCAGCTGCAAAAAGGATGTAAAATTTCACTCCCCTTCACTTCCTGACTCATCTAACTGGGGATTAAAGAAAGAGACAGAGAGATAAAGACAGGCTGAGAGACTTGTGTCACACAGCATAGGACAAGTGCACTTAAAGGACTGAGACACAATTGTGGAATTACAGAAAAATCTCCTCACTCTCACACCTTATAAACATATCAGTACACTGTGAGATAACAAGAGATTACAACTGTAAGAACTGAAAGTCTCAGAACTCATTTAGGAATTTACTAGGGAAACCAAAAGATAATAGAAGAAACACAAGCAAGGACACTAGAAGGTATTTTAGCCTCTTGTGATCACAGCTACTGCAAACAGTAAACAAAGCCTAACTCCTAGACAGATAAACATAAATCCATAAAGGCTTGTTTGATTCAATTTTTTTTGTTTTACCAAATCTGTTGTGTCTGGCTTTCAACCCAAAAAAAAACAACAACCAAAAAAAGCCAAGGCATACTAAAAGTATGACTTATAAAGCAAAACATACTGTTTAAAATTAAAAAAAGAGGTATGGCAGAGGTTGAAATTATAAGAAATAAAATTTAAAATTTTATGATTAATATACAAAAGGCCTTATTGCAAAAAAGTAGACAATATGTAGGAACAGAAAGACAATATGACCAGAGTGAAAGAAACTAAGAAAAAGTCAAAAGAAAATAGAAATCATTAACACTAGAAGTGAAAAAAAGGGTACAATTGGTGAGTTACTCAGGGCACTGGACATGGAGGAAGAAAGAATTAGTGAACTTAAAGATATATCAATAGAATTTCCTAACACTCTAAAAAGGGATATAACTGTGTGAGATATTTATTTGATTTATTATTTTATTAGCTATATGAATTCTATAAGATCACACTGTATAATTTCAATATATGTAAAACTTGTATTTAAATAAATTTCCAAAATCAGAAAGAAAATAGATAATAGGAATGAAAAAAATATCTAACAACTGTGAAAGATGGCATAAGCACTTTTGGAACATTGAATGGAAAATAAAGAGAGAGGGGAACAGAAGAAATATTTGAAGAAATAAATAAAGATTATGTATTTTCCACAATTATTAACAGACATTAAACCATATATTCAGGCAGCTCAGAGAACACCAAATAAAATCAAGTATTTATTAGGAAGGTAGTTAGACATTAGAGGACTCGAGGGACACAGGGAAACTTGAAAACGTATGTTTTGCCAGTGATAGTCAATTACAGAAATAAAGACCTAATGCATTTACAGTTGTACATGAGGACTCAGACACAAAGAAACAGGGTTTCTATTTCTAGAAGATAAGCAGCATTCCTGGTTGCCATAGTCTATTGCCCAAGGTTTCAAAAAGCAAACGATCTTTTTTTCTCTGAGTTTTTTCTAAATTTACATATTACTTCCCTTTCTCCTTCCCACTCTCTCACCCAGCCTTCTCTTTCTCTCTCTAGGAGGTCCTTCTGCTTACTTTCTTCTGTCCCTGGCTTAAATTAAGAGCTCATCTTTTGTAAATTTCTTTCCTAATTTTTAATCACTATGGTCTTTGAGTAAACACTAATCATCTATAATGAAATTGAAGACATTTTAGAATTCCAAATAGAATTCCAAATAAAATGTCTGTAAGCATCATAATTACCCTAGTTCCTTAACCTTCAGATTTAACTCTCATGTGCATAACAATGTATCCAAACTCACACTCAGTGCAGATGCTAACATTTCACTGATCACCTTCTCACTGGGAGACCATTTGATATCCTCTTTACAATAAATTCTACCTATCCCACATGGCTACTTGTGGTCTTGACTAAATTCTTTCATCAAGGGCACAAAGTTTGAGGAAAGTGAGGGACTGGTTTCTCAAAGTATCAAGATCATGCTTTCTAGTGATAGTTGTTTCTATCCTACGAGTTTCCAAAGAGTAGAAGGAAATAGTACTCCAAATTCTAGAATAAACTCCATGGAAAGTCTCATTATTATTTACTTGTGTGGCTTCATGCTTTCCCCCCTAATAGGAATATATATATATATATATGAGAAATAGACATTATCATGAAAGCTCGGCTCACACAGTAGAGTACACCACAGTTACAGAGGCTGAGAACATGGCCTGTCATCTGCAAGCTAGGAAACAGAAAAACTGATAGTACAACTCTAGCCTCAAACTAAAAGCCTGAAAACCAAGGGGGCTAATAGCACAAGTTCCAAGTCTAGGCCCAAAGGCCTAAGAACTGAGAAAGCCAAGACCCAAGAACAAGAAAAGATAGCTGTCACACTTCCAGATAAACAAAATTGTCCTTCCTTCACGTTTTTGTTCTATCAAGGCTATCAATGGTTTGAATGATGTGTGCCCTCAGTGTAAAAGGTGGGTGTTCTTTATTCAGACTGTTTGAAATGTTAATCTCTTCCAAGAACACCTCCAGAGACAAGCCCCAAAATTCCATTCTATAAGATACCTAGGAGTCACTTACCTAGTCAAGCAGACACATAAAATTAACCACTGCAAGGAGGAAGGGTGTATGACTCTCTTCCAGCTATATTTGAGTTCTCTAAGACTCCTTAAATTAAGAATTTGAGGTTAAATTTCTCTGATTCAGGCACTTTTAAGAATCCATTCATAGCTTCACATCTAAGCTACCTACACAAATTCATCCTTCACACCCACCGATACAACTCTACTTAATTCCACTTGAGTTTTTTCTTGCCTGCCTTCCAACAAGTTCCTGAGAACAGCACTGCTGTTCAGCGGTCACCTAATACCCTAATATCTTACATCATTGGATGGAAACCTTGAGCTGATATTTGATTATGCTTCTGGCACAGCCTGGGTAGGAGAAATCAGATTTCAGTGCTTTTATAGATCATGTGGGTTTTCTACTTTGGGATTTTGCAGCAGTTTATACTGCGGTAGGTTTTCAACTGGCTCCGGCAGAATGGGCCTCTGTGAGCATAAACAAAAGGAGCCTTTGGCTGACCTTCCCCTGACCCATACTAGTTCAGCTTTTAACCAAGCTGACTTTGCTGACACAGGATTAAATGATCAAAGAAGAAAGCCATTGAGTCCCAGTTAAGGCCTGGATCACAACAATCTGAGTTTCCAAATGCTTGAGCTTCCCGAGGATTTGTGCATTCAGTAAAAATACAAATCAAAAACTTTCGTTATTTCTATATTATTCCTTGTAAATTTATTTGAGTATAAATTTTCAAAATGACTTATCATCATCTGGATTTTGGTGAAGTTCATTGTGATTTCTCATTTTCATTTCTAAATTCATTAACATGATCTTTTGTTTCATTCTTTTGCTCTGAATAAGCTTACCTAGAGATTTATCTATCATGTTTGCTTTCAAAAACCAAAATCATCAATTGCATTTCTGTAATTTTTGTCTTTATTTTGTTGATCTCCACTCTGATTCTTATCATTTCTTTCCTTCTACTAGCTTTGGGATCAGACTGTTTTTTGTTTTCTAGCTTATCTCGGACCCTTTCAATCCTTTTGCATAAGTGTTTGCAGCAATGAACTTCCATTTTAAAACTGCCTTCACTGTGCCCAGTAGGTATTGGTGTGATGCATGTCCACTGTCAGTGGATTCTAGAAACTTAAGTTTTTCTTCTGTGATTTCTGCTGTGACTAATTAATTATTCAGATGTATGCTCTTTAACCTTCATGTGTTTTATAATTTTGTTTTTTTAATGTTGATTTCAAATTTTATCCCACGATCTGATAGTATATAGAGATTATTTCAATTATTTGGCCTTTGTCTAAACAAGTTTTATGGCTTAAGATATAGTGCATCTTGTAGAAAGTTCCATGTGCTGCTTAGGACAATGTGTGTTCTGTTGTTATTAAACACTCACCAAACAATTGTTAAGTGTATTTATCCAATGTTGTGTTTTAGTTTTGAAATATTTTTTGATTATTTGTGACTAGTTGACCTGTTTGTGATAATGGGGTACTGCTGTTCTCCACTATGACTGTGTTGTTTTCATGGTCACTAACTTCTCTTTTGTAAGTTGGGTGTATCAATGTTCAGTGCCAAATTATTGAAAAGTGCTCTCTCTTCCTATTGAATTGTTCCCTTTACAAGTATGGAGTGGCGTTCCTTTTCACTTTTGACTAGTTTTGGTTTCAAATATTCTTTGGCTGAGTAAAGCATAGCTACTTCCACTTGAGTTCAGGCTCCCACTGTGTGTAGTATGATTTTCCAACATTTCACTTTTGCACGTTATCTTCATAAATAACGTGCATTTTGATTTGCAAACTGTGGCTGCATTTTGTGTTTCGATCCAATCTGCCTGACAGTGCCTTTTGATTGGAGAGTTAAAACCGTTAACATTGAGAGATTTTGTGATGTACTTGTTGAATCCAGTCATCGCATTATTTTTGAAGTATAATTTATGCTTTTCCTTTGGTTCAGTCACTTTCCCTTTACTTTCTTTGCTCCTTTCCTGTCTCTGTTCCTTCACATATCATCTGCAATGCTAGCTTGGGTGGTCATGAGTTTCTTCAGGTTTTCTTTGCCATTTAAGGCCCTTATTTTTTAATTGATTTTCAAGAATAATTTTGCAGGATATAAAAGTCTGCCTTGACTTTTTTTTTTTTTTTTAAGATCTTGAAAGACTGTTCCAAGTTCTTCTTTCCCTTAGGGTTTGTGTTGAGCAATCTGCTGTTACTCCCGTAAGCTTGCCTTCATAGGTTTCTTGAAGTTGCTATCCAATATCTTTTATTATTCTCTCTTCGTTCTGGATATCTGAAAGTTTTAATTTAATATATTGTGATGAGATCTTATTTTGGTTGTGTCCACGTGGGATCTGATGATCTTATATTACTTGGAAGTTAATATCATTTCATATTTTTAAAAGTCTTCTGCTGTGATTTCAGTGACTATATTATGCCTTTGACTTAAATTTCTAATTTTTCCTTTTGTTCTTATGACTTAGAGGTTAGTTTCTTGTTATATAGCAAGTGTTAGATCCAGATTTCTGGTTGACTTACCATTTTACGTTATTGTTCGAAACATGATCTAAGGTTTCAACCTCATTTTCAACTTTTGAGATTTTATCCTTGCACTCAGTTATTCGCTCACTCATTTTCCACAGAAATTTTCATCACCTGGAATTGTACTTGATTTCTTTACGTATTTTATAATTCTTTACTCAATTTATCATTCACATATTGTATTGTCTCAGTTAGCACAACTCTTAAAAGTCCTTTCTAGGCCATCAATCAAGCAAGCTTTGGATTGCTATGTCTCATTTTTGTGCTAGTTTGGGCATGGCTACCTGAGCGTCTTCCCTCTGACCCTTGACCAGATCTTTGGGTGAATCTGATGATGGATAGGAGAATGGTGTACAACTGGTCAGGAGTCAGGTCTATATTGGCCTCTAATGGGAGAAGGACTCCTTTCACCAACTTTTCTCAGTGAACATATCCATAGCTATTTAAACATGGTCCTTCTACACAGCTGAGATTGAGCAGGCTGGGTTCCTGTGCTAACTTCTACCACTGGCCACTCAGCTTTTCATTGCTTCCTCTCCTGCAGGCCAGTTTTCAGCTTGAGCTGCACTGTGGTATTGACAGACCACTCAGTCCCTGGGGACTACCTCCTGCTGGGGAGGAGGCTGGGGCAGGTGACATTTGGGCAGTGTTTGAAGTGACTGTGCCTGGATCCAGAATGCATTCTCGTGTGTGGCCCAATCACAGTTTCCCCACGCCCATAGCTGCTCACGTGCTTGTGTGTTTTCCACCCACACAGATTTTTGTCACTTCTCTACCTTTAGGGCAGTTTATAGCTTCTAAGACAGGCACCACTGGCATGTCCACTAGTTCACCTAGGCACTGAGCCCCTGCAATCTATCTCGATGTGAATTTGCAATGTTCTCAACAATGATATCTCAAAAAGACAATGTTTATCAAAAGAAACTAGATATAAAAAAATATACATGCCATATACTTTCTAACATGTGAAATTCTGGAGCAGGAAAAAATAAGCTGTGACAAGTAACAGTGTCTGCCTCTCTCTAGATTGAGAGATTTCTTGCTAAATAGGCAAACATTTTCTAGAGTGATAGAAGTTTTCATTACCTTTATTAATGGAAGTGAATATATATGTTTGTTAAAAATAAATGAACTGCAGTTTTAAATGCTGGATGGTTTGCATACAGTTACACAATAATTTAAAATGGCTATAAAATCTAACCATAATGAAATTATATATAATCATTTAATTGTAGTAAGCTACATTTTAGAAATTATTATGTGGCAAGATCATGATTTTGGCTTCTGTTGAAAATTAATTATCCACAGGTCTCTCTCATCTCTGTATGCCATGAGGCTAAGGTATTAACTGCCATTTGTTACTAAAACTTTCAATACTTTTAAGCTCATGGGAATTCATTAGTTTTCTTTTCTCATGCTTGTTTGTAACTTTAAACAAATAATAAAGAGACTGAAATAGAATTACATTTTTATAAGTTTTTGTTTTTTGTAAATATAAATATTTAATAATAATATCATCTTAAATTATGGTTGTTAACACTGAAACATTTGGGAACAGGTGATTGGGTGTGGTAGTCTGGTTGAAGGTGATCAAGTAGTCCAAGAAAGGAGAGATATATTTTTATGTTCCACACCTCTCCAGCTCAGGCCCCACGCATCCACGTCTTTGAACCAGGCCCCACCTCCCAACAGCACATGGCATCCACAGGTAATCCAAAATACCCAAATGCATCAGGCTCTTGTGGGACACTCCATATCCGAACCACAACATTCTGCTCTTGGCCCCAGAAAGGTTCGGGTCCACCTCCCTCTACAAACTGCA
Organism: Ctenodactylus gundi; assembly: GCA_004027205.1. NCBI lineage: Eukaryota > Metazoa > Chordata > Mammalia > Rodentia > Ctenodactylidae > Ctenodactylus > Ctenodactylus gundi. The sequence continues at coordinate 530,130 of PVKB01000823.1, forward strand.
TTTAGCCTTTTCTAAGAGTTACCAAATTCTTAACAGTTCCACCACTTCTAAAATGTCTGAGCCTAAAGTCTCCTCTGAGACTAGAATCTGTAAGCATCTGTGAAAATCAAAAAGAAATTAAACACTTCCAACATATAATGACACAGGGTAAACATTCACATACCAAAGGTAGGAATAGGAGGATAGAAAGCCACCAGACCAAAGCGGAAGTGAAACCCAGGAAGAAAATAACCAAGTGTCATCCAGTTTCAATGATTTCTGTAGCTCCGTGTCTTGCACCTTGAGCAATCTGTGGCAAGATGTGAGGTGCAAGGATCTTGGGTGGCCTTGCCTCTACAGCATTCCCTCGGGGCTGCCTCTGTTCACAGCCTATATCCCTCCTCAGTGGGAAGACTCATGCTTCTGGCATCTCCGACTTTCGAGGGTCTCCACTACTCCTTAGGATTTCCCTGCACAACTTCATGCATTGTCCTCCCAGGGCCACAATGCCTGGCCTCCAAGGCCTTTTTCTAAAAGTTAGGCAGAAACTTCTATGACCCCATAACTTTTGAATTCTGCATGCTTATAAAGCCAGGGCTGTGTGGATGATGCCGAGCTCCACCACTGATTTCAGCAGTAGTTTGGCCTCTTTAAACAAGCATTGCCAAGGCCTCTGAATTTTTAGATGCCTGAGCTCCAACAAACATTTTTTCTCTTTGCTTCTACAGGATACTATTGTATCCTGGGGTACTAATCCCAGAGCAATTTCCTTTGCTCCTCTACCCTTTAATTAGTAAGGGGTGGAGTCTTGTCAATTCTTGAGACACACTTAAGGTATCTTTTCTAAGTCATATTATTGAGTAAATTCATAATGACGACCCACTTCTAGTGCCAATTTTTGTCATAGTTACTTTCTTGTTGCTGGGACAGAATATCCAACACTCACAATTTAAGGGAAAAAAGATTTAATTTAGCTCTCAGTTTCAGAAGGCCACAGTAAACTTATGGGTGGATGGTAATGGTGGAAATATGGCATTGCAGACCAAAAAAAAAAGTAAGGGAGGAATAGTGGAATGAACACACAATCTTCCAGCACAAGCTCCAAACATCCACTCCTTCCGGCCAGGTCCTACCTCTCAACAGCACATGGCATCCATAGGAAATTTACAACACCCAAAACATGAGGCATTTAGGATACACTCCAGATCCAAACCAAAGCAACTACCTACATTTATTATCACCATTTTGATAAATTTAAAATACTTCTGTAAAAATGTTATACATATATAAAAGATTACACGAAAACATTTAAATAATATGCTTGGAATTCCGTCTTCAGTATGGAGTCTTGTACATGTTTAATCTTCAATTGTTATTTACTTATAATATTGACTGTATTTATTGTATGTTCACATTCTATACCTTTATATACATAATTTAATAATGATGAAAACATGACCATGACTTACTCAGTATTACTTAATCATACTACATGAAGACAGATTCTTACAACAGCCTAGTTATGTTTTTCTCCTATTTATATTTGTTATAGCAGAGCATCAAATGTTAGAATCTTGTACCTAGTTAAGTGTGAGACTCAGATTTTCATTGAGGACATTTTCATTTCAAAGCCTGCAGTGTTTCTATGTCATTATGGAAGTTTTTCCAGCAGCAGGACTAGGAATGCTAAAGGTCAGCTAATTATAAATAAGTACACTGATATATCTGTTAGTGCATTCATGGCAACTGCTTAAAAATTCCTTTTGTATTTATATATTATAGTAACCATAAGAAATATAAAACAGGTGTTCTGCATATCAAGTGTCTCTATCCTTGATTCTCCATTCTCAGTTCCTTCTATTAAAAAGTTAAATTTGCATCACCACACAATTGACTGTCTAAATCAGAATCTTATCTAGATTGAATTTTGCTCATAGATAAATATCTGAGAGTTAATACCACGTCCGTAGCTGCTTCTTTACTCTTTGCCTCAGTGTTGGTGAAGATCTGCTGCTATATAATAATAGTAGAGGGTCTATTACATAATTTTCTCCAAAATTACATAATGAAATCATCAATGGAAAATGAAAACACGTCTAAGGTGGATTAATCATAATGGAAAAATTTTACCATGAAGCAAATGAAGTTTCAACTTCAGAGTCTTTCCCTTGAGCAAGTTCTGTCCAAAGTTCTTTGTATAATCAATTTATATTCTGTTTCTTAAAGAGTTCCTCTAATATTACATAAGCCTTGTAGCTTTGTTTTCTAGAAAGTTTAGACTTTTGCCTAGAAACTTGAAGAAAATATAAATACTGTTTGCTAAAATTCAAGATCAATTGAGAAAAAGAAAATTAATGAGGAGACTTTTAAGGAACAGGTAACTAGTAGTGAGCAAAAGTACAAAGGTGATTTTAGAAAGTGGAATGTTTGCAATACTCAATAAAACCCATAGAATAAGAAACTGAGGAAAAATAAAGCAATGGAAGTGGGATTAGAAATTGGACAATATGTTTTCTCTTTCATATCAGAAGAATATTTCTTATCAGTAACATTCTCATCTAAATTCCCCACGTGACTGACCTCAAATCCATTTAAATCTCGATTTCACATAGACAATATTACGAAAAACTTTAATTGAGAGCTTTTTATCTTCTTATAATTCTTTCACATATGCAAAGAAACTAAAACTCAATGGAACATCAAGGACACATTTTAGGTAAACAAGAAAATAGAACAGGTAAGGTAATGCTAGAAAAATAGTCTTCATCAGAAAGATTCAGAATCGTCTGATCTCCACTGATTTATGAACAAAGTCTTACTCATCTTGATTCTGAAGTGCATTGTTTGTTTCTGTGTTGTGTGTTACCAAAGAGATTCTTTTATTTTTTTTCTTTTTAACTGAAATTGTAATAACTGAAAATAAAAGAACAGAGTAATTCCATTTTGTCTGGCATCTTTTTTGTTTTGTTCTGATGGGTGGTAATGTTTCTGCTCTATGTTATATTTATATGATCTTTGTTCATTCCCTGCATATTTTATTGGTGGTGTTGCTAAATATTTTCCTAATATTACCAAATCTTTAAACATATCTGAAAAATAGAAATGTATGAAATTATAATTAATAATAATATTTAAATCAATCATAAAGGTTCTTCATTGCAAAACAGGAATGTTTCATTTTTAAGCTATAAATGCTCTTGAGTACTGAAGTAAAAGATTACATTTCAAGGCATGGGATAAAATCACTGGATTGCAGAAATATCTTCAAATTAATAAGAGACTTATTGGAACAGAAAAGAACAAGATTCACAAAATACTGCTATATCCTTATGGCATAAAAAAGTAGGAAACACAGCAGAAAGAGGACAAACTCCACTAAAACATGTGCAGAAGTTGATTTGAAATAATGACTATGCAAAGGGAAAAAATTATAAATAATTCAAAATGGCCTGGTGGAAGAATTTACCAAAACCTTTTTTAACATTTCAAAGTTGAATAATCATAATGGTCTCAAAGTTTTGAGGCCTTGTCCCTGCCTGGTGTCTGTGGTGGGGAAAAGTGACTGTGAGTCTGTTGGAGAAGGAAGGGAAGGAAATGTCTGGGATAATATTTCAGAACTGTATAACAAACTAACTCCAAAGAAACTGATTCTCAAAATCAAGTAAAATATTCTAAGCATTGATTGTCACTTCATTACTTAATTAGAATAATGACCCTACTTGTTACAGTTGAAGAAAATAAAGTTTACATTAATAATTTGTTCAGTATCTCACAGTGGTTTAGAAATAATGTCCTTAAACCTTGTTATTTAAATTCCAACTTCTTTTTTTCCTTCTAACTCTAGTTTCTATGCTGCACTTTATTATAGGCAGACATCTGCCAATAGCATTCATCCCACAAGTGGGTATATTCATTTCTTTATTTATTCATTTCTTTTAAATCTCTACTGTACTATCTTTAATCATGTACCAGACTGTAAAAATAAAGAAAAGATTCATCATGGTTTTAACATGGTTTATCATCTAGAAAACAGGATTTTCATTATTATTCTGTGTGGTCATTCTGTAATATAGAAAATGGCACGTAAATATTTATTGTGTAGGACAAACCACTTAAAAATGTGAAAGGTTCAAAATTATTACCTTTTCATTTCTGTAATCTCTCTTGTCCCAGACACATATGTTAAGGACATAACATTAGGAGAATGAATATCTGTAAGGGATTATATTGCTCAGCATAATTATCACTTTAATATAAGCTCAATGAGATAGTCTGAGTATTTATCACTCTCTAGGTATGCATTTTATTTCAAAAATTTCAAAATAAATTACACAATGAGCATGCTTTAGTATATGCCTTAGTATACCTCAAATCATCTTGCATTTCTCCTGGGCTCATATGATCATTACAATTTGCTTCTTTTATTTTAGAGAAGGTGACACATAAAACTGTGTATGCTTATCACAGTCAACAGACTGTAGGTGGATGTTGAGCACGCAACATCCAGCCCTGCACCACAAACTGTTTCAGTGTACAAACTTCCTTTCTTTTTCTCCTCTCTGTAACCTTGGAAATCACACAGAAGAGAACCACAATAAAGAGTCTGACTCCTTTTCTTTGGTTTATTCCTGACAGAGTTTGAATTCCATCTTGTTTTCCCTTTCTGCCCTACACTGGAACAAACTGTCAAAAAACCTGGTTGTTTCTCTGATCCCAAAGGAAAGTTCAAACTGTGAATGGCCCCGCCCACATAAAAGATCCCTCCCAGAAGCCTAATCTTACTTAAAAATCCTATGCCAAAGTATAAATGTCCCATAGAGCAAAAGAAAAGAGAGGAGGTAGGAAATAGGGAAGTAGACGCCACGGAATTGGGAAGGGGACATAAATGTGGAGGAAGGAAGAAGCAGTGGAAAGGGCAATTTAAAAAAAACAATCGAAATGCTATACACTAACCAACGCGTATGTAATCAGTAGACAAATGAATATGTAATGAAAACATGCAACTAAAAAAGATGTACAAAATAAACCATGCCAGTCAGTTCCTTGTTCTCTCAAACCATTTTTAACCCATTGAAGAACCTGCCTTGCTCTCTCCCAGAAAACCTCATTATGTGGGATAAAAATCTTCTTGGTGTGTTGATATTGATATTCACACCATAGATCAAGTGAGAACCAATTTCACCTCTGATCAATGACCATGGCAAATGCAAAAATCTCAAAATGGAATTCTGGGTCCTCGCTGAGTGACTTCACAAAAGCAAAGCCTTCCATTGGTGTGAAGTTATTGGTTCTAATGTCACTCTGCAACTGTTGTGCTATTCCTCCTGTCCCATAATGTCAGTGAACACAACTGTCTTATTTTGCCAATTTGCTTAGGTTTTAGCTCAGTCTAACATGAATGATGTAGAAATTAGTATCTGCAAATAAAGTATTTATAGAAACAGCTAAAAATAATAAGATAATGAGAGATAAGAGAATGAGGTGGCAAGAAGTATGACATCAAAAGCTAGACAGATGTCGTGTTACATGTAAGTAAATATACAGTAAAATGCAACAAACACAGAACGGAGCAAAGCCACTGAGTTCTAGCTTGAGCACAGAAGTTTACAATTAAAGTTTTACCAACACAAGTTGTTGGTAGCTGCATTTGGTCAAATGTCTAATTTCTGGAAAGAATGCATCTATGTACCCTATAAATGAGGTGAAATAGAGAACTCAACTTTATAGTCTTGCAGCCCTTAAAAAACACAGAACTTTCTGGATTTCAAATGTGTATAAGAACAAAAGAGGTCTTGATAAAAAAAAAATTTCAGATTTTTCATTTCAATATTGTGGTCCCATTCTGTAACAAAGTTCAGGCAAAAGGTATAGGCTACCCACTGAAACTCGAGAGCCTCAAAAGACACAGCTTCTATTAAATAGAGGGAATGAAATCAGGGGTAGAAAAACACATAAATAAAACAGATTTTTTGTATATTGCAGCATTACTACAATCCCTTCCCCACTCCCTTTCTGACTGTCCTGTCCCCTCCATCCTCTCCCTTGACTCCCAATATCTCACCCGTTTTATTCTATAAATTGTCTGTGTTCTGGCTTTTTTAGAGTAGATAAATCATTCACTACTTAACAATGTGAGTCTGACTCACTTCACTTATCATGATGGCCTCTTCTCTTCACTCACTCTCACACCTGACTTCAAGCCCTTCTATTTATGGCTGTGATTATTGAAAAAAATATATTTCTTTATATAATGTTTGCTATTTTCAGCCAACACAAGGTCAAAATCTCCACCCTATAAGAAGGGCACTTTACCTTTCAGATCTGATCACATAAACAACTGGTTCAACACATTTTCATTGTGAAACCGAAACTCCACAAGACAGGAAATACCCTACTCTTTTGCCCCCTCCTGTATCCCTTTCCCTCTCAAAAAAAAAAAAAAAAAAGAAAGAAAGAAAGAAAGAAATTATTACCCTATTCCCTACTATCATTCTTAACTGGCTCCTCTATTTATTTTATACTTTAGGTTCCTCAGATTAAAGGCACCATGAGATATTTAACCTTCTGTGTCTGATTCATTTCGTTAAGCATACTGGTCTCAAAGGGCACTCACTTCCCTACCAAATTTTATGAATTATACATTCTCTCCTTTATGCCAAGGATTTAATGAGTTCCACACTCCACCCCTCCCAAAACCATACAGTGCATGCGAAAGAATTAAAAACGATAGCACGATTTGTATTTTGAGCCATACTTTCCATTTTTCTTACAAAAAGTTATGGATAACCACCGAAAGCAAGTTAAATATTAGCTTTGGAACGCTAGTTTCTTCCTCTCAGCTGTTAAAGTATTTTGTTCTGGTATTGTTATGATTTGGATTTAGAATTTCCCTGAAAAACCTCAAGTGATTAACTCATGCGGGTTAACCCATTGATTTCCTATGCTGTTCAGGGCTGGGGCCAGGTCTGAAGGGGAAGGTCACTGGGGCATGACACATAAGGATATATTCTCCCCTAACTTCTCCCCACCGCCATTTCCCTCTTGCAATGCTGTGAGCAACTGTTTCCTTCCAGACCCGTCTGCCATGTCAGTATTGCCAGTCCAAGACCTCTGAAATGAGAGCAAATAGAAGCCATCCCTCTCTTGAGGTGTGGGTGTCAGGTATTATGTCCTAGCAACAAAAAACTAAGATAGACGGTGACACAAATAAAGAAGGCTGTGCAAAGATCCCATGGAGTCCCTCCCTGCCAGCTCCGGTACCTCTTGATTTGCCATATTGAAAAGAACACCAAAAGGCAAATGAGTCCAAGGAAGAATAGAAGACTAAATCTGAATACATGCTAAACTGTAAAAAGAGAAAATCACTCACAACTGTTGATGTTTGCAACGCTTTTTTTTTTTTTGTTCGCTTAGTTTTGTGAATTGCTAGTGGCACTTTAGAAAACAAGTGTGGTGATGAAGAAACGCTGACAGCAGAGGGCCAGGCTCTCTCTCCTCCCCATGACACGATCTCACAGCAACTGTGGGTATCGCTTACACTGAGCGTGTTGCTTTGAATCCTTACTTGATAGGTCTGTCTCCTCTTAACATGAATTTCATAAGTTCTTTTAGAAAAGAGCCACTATTTATCATTTTCTTCTCTTCTGGTTGCTAGGACATTTCAAAGACCATAGAAATACCTAATAGTGTTTGAACAGTAAGTGAGTGAGCAGCTGTCTTCCAGTATTTTTAACTAGTAGAAAAAATTTGCTCATTATTTTCCTCTTTCTCTCTATAAAAATTGCAGCTATATTAATAGGTGTAGAGTCTGAGCAATTACCTCTTGCTTTTGTCACAAATGCTTTTAAAATGGTGAAGTGCTGCCAGACATCAGAAGGCAACAGCTTCAAAATACACAGTACTTTATATAGGCACAATTAGCAACAAGACCATGAGGCTTAATGATTTCAGTCTTTAGTTCTTCCTATTTGATGTGTAGGTTCCATTTTCTTTGAGGCCTTTCCAAAGGCAAATAATAAATAATAAATAAATAAATAAATAAATGCTCTGAGTACCTCACGCTTGACAAGATATTACTGATGAAGATAAATATAATCAGGATACTATGTGGATCTGGCACAACCAAAACCTCAAATATGTGCTCTCTTGAGTTTTCCAGTACATTAATTTGACCTACTAAATGGCAGCTGATTTCATTTCTGCAGGTAGTAGAAACAGCCATCTTCTAAATACTAGTGGAGCTTACCCAATATTCTCTTGTACTGCCAAGATTTTAGGGCACAGAAATAATGTTTCATAATACTCCTAGTTCTGTACCTAATAGTGGGGAATGGCGGCAACATTCTGATCTATGAATTCACATTATCTCACCTCTGTTTCTCTGATTCATGATTAATTTGCTGTACTCATGAATCAAATCTGAATTTTACTGAACTATAGGCTATATAGTTTTTATCTTTGTCTTTCTGTAATCTGAACTCAATATCTAGTGATAAATAAAAAGACTTACCTGGAGTCCCTAAAATAACTCTAATTGAGGTTGGAACTCACTTCTGTGACAATACAGTACAATAAGGAATTATCTTTTTCCTTTTATGGAACAACACAATAATATCCACACTAAATTCAAAGTCATCCATATTTCATTCTCTCCACAATAGGCCTCAAGTACCATTAAACACCATCATCTTTACTAACATGATTTGTAGCACAAGAAAGAAAACATTAACTTCTTAAACTGAGAAAATGTATATATGATTATGCATACAAACACATGCATGCATATCTTACACCGCATTTTATTACCACGGACAAAAAGCACTACTAGCAGCACAGGGGATGAAGGTGAATCGCACACTGTGGCTCCAGCTAATCATTGATAGGAAGCTGACAGTTGAGGAAAAGAAATCATGAAGAGCTTAGGATTTACCATTCAGATATAATTTGGGTGGAACCTTCTAGGAGTTCTTCTATATTGGGGGGGGGGGGGAATCAGAGGGAAAAAAAGCACAGGCAATAGTCCAGTGTAATATGCACTTGTGCTTTCCTGATTTTTTCTGCTTATTTATTTCAATCCATGATTATTTTCTTCTTTGCGGCCCCAGTCCCCTCTCCCTGGTGAAGACCTTTTGTAGAGTGTTGAGGTTAGTTATGTGATATAACTAATGGTGATTCATTTATTTGATGTTGGGTGTAAGTTTATCCTCTTTGAGAGAGGCAGAGAGATTAGCAGCACCAAATAATATGGAGGAAAGGAAACATCTAAAGAGAAAGTGTAACAAAAAATAAATTAGTATTTGAATCATTTGGTTGATATACTTCGAAAAGAGTACCAGTTGTTTTACAAAATCTGTGAAATTTCCAAACATAATTATTATTTGTAATAGTGTGTTAGTTTGCAAAACAGAATAATTGCATTCAATATGAGGAATTGGTATAAAATCTTTAAAAATATGTATGCATGAATTTATGAGTGGATAGGTAGATAAAATGATAAACTAAATCTGGCAAAATGTTAATAATTAGTGAAATGTGAGTAAATGAATTATACAGTTAAAAAACCTGAAATAAGTATGCCATTATATCTATTGCTTTAAGTATACTTGTGTGATACAGATTTAAGCTCATTTAATGTAGCAACTCAATATATAAAACTATATATATGTATATATATATATATACTATGTATATAGTATATATACACTATATACATAGTATATATATATATATATATACTACCAATGGTGTCATTATTTGCTTGGTGAAGAGGACAAAAAACTCAGAGACACATCATCCAAGATGGAGTGAAGGGACCAGAAAAAAATAGATTTGAGCCTAAACTAGAAAAATGGGCAGAAAAGTAAGAACAGAAACTTTCAAAGAGGTAAGCTCATTAGATTTTAAAGATTCTTGAGTGTTTGTCCTCTGTTTTTCATTGGGAAAACAGACTAAAAAAATTAAAGAAAACTGTTGAAGACCAGAACATTTCCAGACTTGATATGTTTTCCGTAGCCTTACTTACCCTTAGAATAGTTTCCCCATAGTTGCCAACCCTACTACTGAGGAAATATTTCACTCTTAAGACTGTGCTAGCCATCAGTGGCCAATCTGCAGCTTTTCTACTTATCAGAGCTATAACTCAAAACGGTTGCTTTTGTTTAAAACAACAGAATGGTACAAAAATAATTTTTTCTTACCTCTATGCTACTTTCTTAAACATGAGAAATAATGTACTTATCACAATTTTTGATGTTTTATGACTATCTCAACAATACCACTTTTATCTTCTTCAAGACAGAAAAGCCTCACATGTGAAAGACCATATTGGTGTGAATTTAGCTTCACAGTGTCACTCTGATGCTGTTACAATTATTTTCTATCCTGGATGGGTGAAGACTGAAAATGTCAGACAAACTCATTGTTCATGATCTCTTTTATTTTTTCCTTGCTAATCTGATGGAAGTGAATAAATGAATTCCTTGTTTTTCTATTATACTAGGCATTCAAATCATTCCAGAATCTCTTAACAAAACATTTTGATTCTTCCTAATGTTATCAGTCTAGAAATTTTTCATATGCTTACTACCTGTAAAATTTTAGTGAGATTATTGTTTTTCTTTCCAATTCTGGTTCCAGCAAAGACTTTTCTTAAATCTTGGTTGACACTGTTCCTGAGACTTGCATTCTTTGCCTTAACATTGGCCCTTGTCTTTTACCTCTTCTACACCAAAACTTTTTTTCAACCAAGATCATTTCCAATTAACAAAGAAAACGCCTCAAACTATATTAGTTATATAATTTTTCAGTTCAAAATTTGTCTGTGCTCTTTTCTCTTTAGCTATATAGTAGCAAACTGCCACATTTGAACTGTTTTTCTAGATAGTAAATTCTTAATGGAATTGCTAAAGCATTGTGTTTAATTGAAATAATCTGTTCCTAAATTTATAATCAAGAGTTACACAAACTGTTCTAAAAGCATACATTTGCTGACGCTATAAAATGAAAAGAAAAACACAATTACATTATCAGGACAAAATATGCTGCTTCAAATTAAACAAGTACAAAATATTCACTTAGTTTTATTATTTTGTCCATTGTTTCACTGCACAATTGTTTAATGTTATCAAAAGCATAAAACATCCTAAATTTATCTTGTGACTAATAGTCTAAGGTATAATAAGTGCTATGGTTTTGATCTGAAATGTCTCCTACATCCACATGGATTTGAAAGGTAATTGAAGTATGGAAATTAATTGAGTCTAGTGGATTGATTCATTTATAATTTCATATGCTCTTAAGGAGTGAATATTGATCAACAGGAGCAATCATTTGGGCATGGATTGGAAGGATATATTCTTGTTCTCAGCTCTACTCTTTGCTCTTGGCTTCCTGGTTCTGATAGAATGAACAGCTTTCTTGCACCTAGGTTCTTAGCATGACCTTTACTCATTAATGGATGGACTGAGATCTCTGAACTTTGAGATAAAATAAACCTTCCTATCCTTAAGTTGTGGGTGTCAGGTATTGTGCCCCAGTGAGAATACATTTTACAACTTAAGAGGAAAGACAAAGTGAAAGAGGGGAGTAGGGTGGGGGAGGAGGAAGGGAGGGTTGGGTAGGTGGAAGGACAAAAGGAGAGTGGGAAAGCCCTTGTCACCTTGACAAGATACTTAGGTGTACAAAATGCTCAACTTCATTGTAAACTTTGAATTTTGCACATATACCTATCAATAAAATGTGGGGAAAAAATCCCAAAATAACACGTACATGATATAATTATAATGATCGTGGATTAAAACTAAAAGTAAAAAAATATATATTTTTTTGTTTTGTTTTGTTTTGTTTTGTTTTGTTTTGTTTGAGACAGAAGTCTTTCTCTACCATCCTGACTCATCCTGAACTCACTAGGGAGACTAGGCTGGCCTCAAACTCACAGCAATTCTCCTGCCTTAGACTCCCCAAGTGCTGGGATTATAAGCATGCACCACCATGCCAATTTTATGAGGTGCTAGGGAATCAAATTCAGGGTCTTGAGCTTGCCAGACAAGTGCTTTAACCTCTGTGCTATTACTCCAGGCCCAAATAATTATGTCTTTAACATTTATTTTGAGGGTAAGAAAAAATATTGTTTGAAGACATTTTCATTTAGAAACTGATACATCTTAATGAAAAAATTGACTTATGAAAGACTTAAACTTTTAAATGACCTGGAAATAGGAATATAAAACTCTTAATTTTAAATTACAACTTTTAATAGTTCCATCTTCCAACATCCAGGAGAAAATGCAACATATGTGAAATAATTCTGTCAAATACCCATGAAATTTTGATGATACCACGAAGAATGACAATTTTATTTTCTAAAACTACATGTTAGCTCCTTTTAACCTAAGTTAAATTTTGTAAAACACAGTATCATTATATAAATTTACTTTTTAAAGATCATTAAAATGTATCTGACTATTTTTAAGTATTCAGCCCAAAAATTACAGATTAAAAAGAAGTCTCCCTCCCATCCTCACAATAGTTCAAGGCCTTTGACAGACAGTTTACTTCTTGTTATAAAACAGATGTTTTCTTAGTTATTCCAGATCAGTATTTTCAAGATAGTTAGCACAGTTATGTGTTCCTTATAAGTCGTTTTAAAAATGAGCCAAGCCTGGTGGCACAGGCCTATAGTCACAGTCCCCACAATAGAAAATCTAAATGTGGAAAGAAATGTTCTAAGCCATGTCTATGAGGGGTCCATGTCTAGGAGAAAAGGCAACTCTGTGAAGGAATAAATCAAGACATAGTATAGTGAGAACCTCCAGCAATTGTGTGGCAAATGATATGGCTGACTATCTAATAGTCATTTCTGTCTCACCCCCTTTAATTATTAGTTTTGTTTGTATATTGTTATACATAACAATTACATTCACCTTGAGAAACTAGAGCACGCATACATCACATCTCGGTCATCTTCTCTTGGACTTCCCCTGCCTGCCCTCCTGTCTCCCCCATTTTGGGCTCCCCTTTCCATCTCCACAAAGTCTTGCCTTTTTCCTCTGTTGGGCTCTTTTCTGTGAATGAATTCTGATTCCAATCAAATTTTACACAGAGATGTTTTGATATCAGATAAGACCTATATTTATGAGCTAAAGATAGTATGTGACCTGATTATGTCTAAAAAAATATTATAGAAAACCTACTAGAGATATTCTAGGTTAAATTTTTCTCTATCAAAATGTGAGAGTGGCCAGAGAATTCTCCCTTCCCCTTCCTCCTCTTCCTCTTCTGTGTCTTGTCTTCTTACCCTCCTTCTCTCCCCCTTTCTCCTTCTCTGTCTCTCTGTTGTAATTATGACTCTTCTCTGCTGTAGCTTCATATGGGAGGAAGGATTTGAATTTGATTTTGAAATATGAATGGGAGGTTTTCAGAAAGAAAAAAAGACAGGAATTTAAGTCAGAGAGAAAGACATGGTGATATTAAAAATAGTATTATAGAAATTGTGGGAATTTCTGTGTGTGGTGGTTGAGGAGAAGAAAAAAAAAAGAGAAGAGAGTTTGTGTGTCAGCTTGGGAGCAATTCAGAGAAGAGTTGAGATGGAGAGTTATGCGACGGAACTGATTTTTTTTTGTATTAGTGACTGTCAAGGAAGATTTGAGGATGAATTTAGCAGGAAAAGACTCATGGTAGAGAGAATCAGTTTCTTAAATGGTCCTAAGAGGGTCACAGATACTCATTCCTCACCAGTCCCACAGTGAATATATTGGCACAATTCGCATCCATTTTCCAAAACCAAGATACTTGTAGTCAACAGCTGCCAAGAGTTTTGGTAGCTAAATGTGTTTGCCTCTCTGTCGCTTCCTCAAAAACTTCTCAGTCAAAAAGAAAACTCTCACCCAAATTTAACCTCCTCCTCAATGGGCCCCTCATATCCAGCGACTGGTAAAAAGCAGGGATGCAGTGGAATGGCCCTTTCTCTCAAGTTGTAATATCCTAACAGGTCCTGTCAGCCTGAGATCAATCAAGAGTTCGGTTGCAAACGCAGCAAAACTCTGCTCCTGTAATGTGTTTTTGTCCCTCCATGCGGATGTTATTTTTGAGAACATTTCTTGCATGTAAATATCCAATTCAGAGTCTTTTTCTGAGGGAACAAAAAAAGAGAAAGGAAGAAGAAAGAAAGGAAGGAAAGAAGACTCTTCTTTCCAAAAGCTAGTCCCTCCCGCTTTCTTGAAAACAATACATAGGTCTTATTCTAGCTTTTATCATGAGCTCCTTTCAGGAATCCTCCTTTTGGACTGCAAATATCTGAGTACTAGTCATAGCACAATCAAGAAAGGAGACTGCTAGGCATGCTAGGAGAGAAAAAAAATGTCTCATAACTTAGAAAAAAATCCCAAAAGAAACTTGGAGTCCACTGATGGCTCTGGAATGTGTGTTCTTTGCAAACTAGAAAATCCAACAGCAGAATATATTTCTTGAGAAAGTCCAAAGGTTAATTAATGATCTACTTACCAACCTGCTGATATACATCCCGGTGCAAAGGTACATCACAAGACCATGAATCTCTAACTAGTTAAATTGTGCTAATTCTATCAGATCCTCCAAGTAATAAGGTGTAAGTGTGTTCTGGCACCTTCCACTGAACATTAGAAATTGTATATAGAGAGTTGAGCATAATTAAAGCATAAATATGAGTAAACTATCCAGAAGGTGATCTATTCTTCACCACTCTTTCAATTCACTCTGATAGCAGCCGTGGACAGGACCCTTATGACTGGCTAAATAAAGAGGAATCATGACGAATATATTTCATATATTAGTTGGTTTAATACAGAAGGCAAGCCAAGAATAGCTTACTGTACTCTTTCAACACACTCCTACTCAGTGGTGGCCCTGACACTTATTAATATGGAGAAATCATCTACATAAACAATACTTCCAAAGATGCAAATAGTCAAAGATTTTTCTAGTGAAAGAAAAGTTGCCTGACATAAGAATACAGCATTTGATGCGCAATGGAGTATGGTATGAGAATTGATCAATGCAGTGATCGGTCACCAATTGCAGGATCAGTGACAGAGAAGTCAGGTGAAGGGACACAGAGATGAGCCTTCAAGAGTGGGAATAATAAGTAAAGATTATTTGTATTTTAAATTAAATCTTATCTGAGATTTTATGCCATGAATGAGACACTCAATCAGATATGCAGGGAGATTTAGGTAACTGAGAGTAACATTCTCTGATACCAACACGTTCTAGCTGGTACAGTAGGACACAGAGCCTGCCAAGCTTGAGGGATAGTTTGTGCAAAGAACAAACAGGCTGGGCTTCAATACACCAGGCAGCAGAGATGTCCCTTCTACCAAACACACAAACCGATGGCAAAAGCGACCAACCTTGAAACCCCAGTACATATCATACTTCAAGAAGACCTGTCCACTTCTTAGTGGCAAGGTGACTATATTGGACCTTTTCAACCTTGGGAAAGATATATTCACTATGACTGGGCTTAATGCATATTTCAGTTACGAACTTTTCTTTCTTATATAAACAGCATCACCCAAGAACACTGCTCACAAGAATATGTAGATATAAAAATCTCACATGGCCTTTCACTGTACCAAGGGACCAACTTTATAATGAAGGCGATGAAGCAGTGAGGAAATTGCCATGAGTTTCCACAGTATTATCTCACACTGTATCACCAAGAGGTTGCTAAATTTATATGAAAATAGAACAAGTTTTCAGGGATGCAGCTAAATTATTGACTCAAAAATAAAATGCTACCTGGGTTAGATGTTGTTCGCTATCACATACAGACCAAATCAATGAGCAATGTGTGATGCTGTGGGGCATAGTCAAGAAGCTGAGAAAGGCAGTAGAAATCGTCCTGACCATCACTTTCAAGGATGTGACTGGAGTATCTGAACTTCTTTTCCCAACATTTAAATAACCTCAAGGCTTAGATATATACATTCTAGTGAGAATGTTTCCAACAGAGAACACAGCAAGAGTTCTACTTCATACTAATGTCCAAATATGTTGGGTCTCTTTGCATATAGACAAGGAAGCAATCACTACTCTGGGAGGAGAAATTGACTTGACTAATCATGAGAAGCTAAGAGTATAAACAAAGGAATTAAGCAAAAATACGTTTGGATCCAATATGGTACACTGGATATCTCTTCATATTTCACATTATCATTCTGATAATTTATGGGCAAGTGTAACAGCCATGGTCTGTGAAGTACATAAAGTGTCACACAGCAAAGACAGGTGTGCTAACATTTAGAACACTGGTGAATTTACTATTACCCAGATCCATTCGTTAATCTTGTATGGTCAAATAGGTGATTATATAAGTAAATTCAATGTGTACCCACCATTCAGGAATCAACTGAAAGTAACCATATGCATTAATCTAGGTTTCAGCAAGAAAAGATATAGTCAGATGAGGTGATGGAAAGTAATATTTTGAGGGGACAGTTTCCGAATTGTGAGCTAAAAGAATCCAAGAAGAAATGGTGGAACATCTCTAGGCTAGTTAGAATAACTTTGATCAAATAATAGCAAGATCCAAAGTGCAAAGAGTCCAAGTACATATTTGATGAAAGTCAGTCTTTTTGGGGGAAAAAACCCAGAATATTCAACCCACCATGCTTATAGAAACCACAGAACAGAATAAAAATCTTCTTACTTTATAATCTGTAATAATTATTCTAAAGGCTAGAAAGCTTGAAATTAAAATAACATGGGCATCTTCTCCAAGTTTAAGAAAAGAAAATTTATAGCAGCAGTTTATATGAAGTATGTAAGATCTTAATTATAACATCATGTGTTGTTTGCTTAAAATTTCTTTTCTTGCCAGAGAAATATGACTGGAGTTAGATCCAGGGTCTGGAACAACTTCATTTGCAAAATGCTTGGGTGGGTGAAGCCAATGTGTTTGTGTGTGTGTGATCTTCCATTTATACACTCTCTAGACTGAGAAAATCCTTTCATGATTAACACTATTTTTCAGAAACATCTACTCATGCAGAGTGGAATCTTACCAATCTGGAGGTGTTCCTCTCTTCAAGGCCAAGCTGGAGAAATTCCTCTCTCCGACAGGAAATTCCTCTTATTTTTATACGCTTAATTCATTTTGCATTCACTGACTTTATGAATCATCTTAGAGAATAATTGCATTTCCCTTATTATACCGCAAAGTGGGCATGAAAATTTGCATATACTGTATCTACTGGCCTAATGATAAGAGACCTGTTTTGAAATCTTGACTCAGTCCTTCCTGATTCTGCAACTAAGGGTGATGAGTTATTGTGTAATCATAGATCATGTCACAGATTGGATTTCTTGATGTATAAAATAAAGTATTTAAAAATCTGGACCCCTTAAATGAAAGCCCATTTTCACTCACAGCCCTGTCAATTGTGCTCTATACACCACTCTGTTGCATAACTATCCAGCCACCAACTCAGGTCTCTGGATAACTGTGACAAATTTCTAATTTTTCTTCTCCCCCTATATAATCAAACTCAAGTCTTTTCTTGCATAGTATCTCTCCTCACCGATTTCCTCACCCATAACTTGGGCCCTAAATTCAACTCACCTGTTTTATCCACCTCCTAATTGACTACCCCGTCAGGATTCTCTGTGCTACTTTATTTTTTCCTACCTTACATTCTAGTTTTTTTTTTCCTCATCCATGACATGAAAATGAAGAAAAATAATCCATTGTAAAGCCAAACCTCAGGAGTGAATACAACTATCCACAGCTGAGCTCTATCCTAGCAGAAAAAAAAAAAATGTTTCCCTTGTTCTTAAGGAAAAGTGAGCTAATCTTTTCCCTAGAATCTTTGTCTCTGAGTCATTTTTATTTCTCTTAAGCATTTCCCATTAGGAATCCATAATTCCTGAGCTGAATGTGGTTGGAATCCAACGTTCTCTTAGGAGTAATTACAACAATCTTAGTTCTTTCTCCAACTTTTTCTTTCCTCTGGACTGCCGTCATTTTGCTCCTGCTGCTACTGGAAATAAACACCATTTCAAATAAACCTCAGCTCAAATTCTTTCTCTCCAAGCCAATGCAGCATTCTTTATTCTTTTTGTCTCTTGTCCTACAGAGGATGACCCTCACAAAAAGGGTGGTTAAGAAATAAAGGTTGTTTTGCCATAAACAAATGAGTCATGAAAGAACAGCATAAATCCCTGGACATATCCATAGAAAGTTTACTTCAGTTGCCTCAGGAGATGCAGTAATTTTCTATTAAGAAGATGAAAATCATAAACATCATTATTCATTGAATCAACAGGCTCCTCAAAGTCTCATATGTCAATGAAGTAAGTTTTTTACAATCCAAAATACCCATTTTAATAATAGAACAAGAAATTAAGTTTTAAAACACTTCTATGCATATTTTAATTCTATGTGAAATGGTCACTTTCAAAAACTTTCATAAACTGTTAACAACGTAATTATCAATGTAGTTATAATAATGAGTTATTACCTTTAAGTTTTGCTGCGGTCCTTTCTAACCCACAAATCTGAGAAGCTTATAGCTACAAACATTTATTTTTCATTCACTTTAACTTTAAGCTTATTGCAGCTCTACTTAAAGATGTCTTTATTTTGAGAACCACACACAGGCCTTGTCTGAAACATTACTGCTCTCCTAAAAAACTAAAAGGACATAAAGAACACAACTTCAAAATTGATCTAATTCACCTCAACTAACAATTCATTACCACTATTTAATATACTTTACATACAATGAAATTCACCCATTTAAAGTGTGTGATTCACTGGTATTTAGTGCATTTACAATATGCAACCTTCAACTCACTAGAGCTAGAACATTTTCATAATTCCAAAAGAAAACCCCACATCAGTAAGAACTCTTTCTGAGACAAAGTCTCATTCTGTAGTTTAGGCTGGTCCTGAGGTCATCATGTAGTCTAAGATGGACTAAAACTCACAGTAATCCTCCTGCCTCAGCCTCCTGAGTGCTGGAATTAGAAATATGCTAAGTACCACCACACCCAGGTAGTATTTGGTGCTGGGGATCTGACACTGGGGTCTAGGCAAGCTCTCTAATCACTGAGATACACCCTCGACCCCTCAGTAAATAATTATTTCTCATTCCCTACCACTACAAATTCACAAGCCACTGAGAGCCAATAATTTACTTTCTCCTCTATGGATTTGCTTATTCTGGCTACTTCCCCAAAATAGAACCATGTGTTATGTTACTTTAGATTTGGCTTCTTCCTCTCCTCAAAGTGTTGCCAAGATTTATTCATGTATCCGTACATCATTTTTAATTGCCAAACAATAATCCATTGTACAGATAGATATATCATACTTACACATCCATTCACGGATGAACATTTAGCTTGCTTCCACTGCTGGGCTTTTATAAATGATGTTGATATGACCTTTCATGTACAATTTTTGTGTGAAAATACATTTTCATTTTTTAATTATACAAGAGGGAACAAAATCACTTGGTAATATGTTAACTCAGTGTTCAATGCTTTGAGAAACTGCTAGGCTGCTCTCAAAAGTGGCTCTGCTATTCCACAGGTCAATCAAAAATATAAAAATATAGGAATATTTCCATATTTTCCCAAAAGCCTGGTTTTTGTCTTTTCTACTATAGTTATCTCAATGTGTCTGAAGCAATATAGCATCATTGTTTTGATCTGCAGTATGCTAATGCCTAATGATGGTGAGCAGCATCATATACGCTTTCTGGTCATGTATGCATCTTCTTCGGAGAACTACCCATCAGTACTTTGGCCCATTTTACATTTGTGGGTATATTTGTTGACGTTCCAAAGGACTTTGGGGATCTGTTCATTTTCTTTATGCTCTTTTATTTCTGATCCTCAGATAGATTATGTGAATTAAACTTATCTTCAGTTTCTCTGATTTTGTCTTATGTCAACTAAAATCTGATACTGAGTCTCTATAATGTTTCATTTCAGTTTATAAATTCTCTTTGCATACACATGAGATACTTTTCTTGCCTTGCTTCATCACACATTATTTTACTTCACTGAACAAATTTTTAGTAGCTTAAAGTAGTTATCTATTAAGCTCAATGGTTAGGATTCCGTAGGGACAATTTCTATTTATTGCACTTGTTCCTGTGTATGTGTTGCATTTTCCTGTTCACTTGCATGTCTTATTTTTAAACTGAAAACTGAACACTGTAAACAATGTGGTGACGCAATTCAAGTAATCTCATTGAGATAAATTCAGATAACCTGAGTTCATTGTTGTTTGCTTGTATTCTTGTTTTGCTTTGCTTTGATTTTTTGTTTTATCTATATATATTTTGCAGCTTTACTGCATTGATTCGGTGAAATATATATCCCTTGCATGTGCATTACTGAATTCTCTGTAGCCCAGGCTGGACCTGATCTCACTAAGTAGTCCAGGCTAGCCTTGTATTCATGGCAATACTCCTGCCTCAGTCTCCCCCGTGCTGGGATTACAGGCATGTGCCACCACACCCCGCTTATGTGAGCTGGGAAATCAAACTCAGAGTACTGCACTTACTAGGCAAGAGCTTTAACTGCTGTGCCATTCCTCCAGTTCATCTCTGCATGATTATCTTAGAGGTTAGGTGAATGACTGCTCAGAGAAATTCCTAAATCTCTGGATCACTGTTTTCCAACCTTTGCAGAAAAAAATTTTGTATGTACATATGTGTGCATGTAAATATGAACACATTCAACACTGTGATAATTTATATTCCTGTATTAGTCTTCGCCTATGGATTTCACAGAATAGAATCTCAGGATCACCTGGCTGAAGGTGGAAAATGCAGGATTTCCTGGGCATTTACACAACCCTGCATGTGCATGCGGGCCCTAGCGGACACGGCAGAGCTTCCCAGGAACCCTGCTCTGGACGTGTTATTCTTCATTTCTTTCTTTTCAGATTTTGGCCAGCTTCCTGTTGGCCCCAACTTTCATTATGCAGTTTGGGAGCAAGCTTTAACCAACTGCTGTTAATTATTTGTGACATATGGTCTTATATAGGGCTTTTTCCACTAAATGAGTTCTAAGATGGGTCAAATTAAAGAAGCGCTGTAAAAGGAGATTTCCTAGGGAGCTGCCAGAGATTAATATAGTAAATGTTCTCTAGAGAGGTTTTCTGGGGAGCTCCAAATCTTTTCTACTCTTTCACATGGCTGTTACGTTGCTGGTTCTCCAGCTCCCAAGCTGTGAGTCTGTTGGTCGTCAATGTTGCCTTAGGAATACAGAAAGTGTCGGGATAATGAAAACTCAATGAACATTCAGTCCATTGGGAAGAGTAAGGGAAACTATTAAGATACAACATGCATATACATCGATTCCCCAAGATGAATGAAATGATTATGTATCACAAACATAAGATAATAAAAAATTAGAAGTAATGTCCAGCTGTTTTACCAAAATAAGCGCTCCTCTGACTATTTTAAGACTTTAGGTGACAAGATTGTGGAAATATTTATTTTGGTAATTCTGGCAAGTGTCTTTTTTTTTCCTATGGATTTTTGGTCCTCCCTGTTCCATTATGTCAGAACTCCCACCCATCCTATTGCTTTTTGAGCTCCTACTTCAACATTAAGTTGGTCACACACGTAGGCAGAAGACAAATAGCAAAGTTTTCATGCGACTCATTGCATAGTCAGTCAGTCGTGGAAGAAGAGATTGGAAAGGAAGAATGAGTAGAATGATCCGGAGGAGAAACTGGAGGTTATCCAGCATACCATTTTATGGAGACTAATGTGTAAAACATAACACTAATTTTTGACTTCACAATTAGAAATATTTTTCATATGCTCTAGAATGCTTGGAATTAAAATAAATAAGGCATCTTCTCTCCGTACACAGAAAGCAAAATTGTAATTAACAGTTAGCTTGGTTTGGCATGGAATCAGAAAACACAGCTAAATTATAACAGCCAGTTTAGTTTGCTTACAAAATCCATGTCTACAATAGAAATATGCCTGGCATTATTGTCAACCTTCTCCTGAAAAATACTAGAATTAGTATTGCCAATGTCATTATTTTAAACATCCTCCATTTCTTACACTATATCAGCTGAATAAACTATTCTGATAGCAGTTTAAAGATACAAATGTATTCAGATTGAGGTTTTACAAACTAGAAACATTAAACATTTCTCTATCATTTTGATTCTATATTTTTATGTATTTTTATTCATTGGCCTTATACTTGAATTTCCCCAAAAATGGTCCCATTGTTCATATTTTAAAACAACTGGAGTAAGGTAGATGCTTAGTTTTTATATTAAATAAATTGGACCAGTGAGATGGGCCTTGTGATCTCAAAAAGATCCAGATATTCACTACAGAAAATGAAAATTTAAAATGTGTTATTTAAACAAGGCTAAATGAGGCTTCTGGATCTCATTAGATTTTCCCATAGCTAACTAAGGTTGTCTAGGTAATACAAAGATCTAACAATGCACTCTTCCATCTACATTGTAATTTTGTGTTGGTGTGTTATTTAAAACTGAAAAAAAAACGCTAACCTATGAAAACTAAGGACTACAGAAGCAATGTTATAAAGTAGTTCCTATCAGTTTTTTGGCTAGGTTGAGCTACAGTACCTTCCAACTTTTTAGACCCAGAATTTAACATGAAGAACTGCATTTTGGTCAGTCATTTGGACCCTGTACAATAGCTTATTCCAATTGCACCCTAAAAATCATACTTAACAAGGAAAATCTTCTTTAAACAAAAACCATTCAGAGACAAATATCTCAAATTGAATCAAAATGTCAGTTAAAAGATTAAAAGAGAATATCAAGGAAATATTCCACTAATAATAAAAAGAATTAAGAGTTTTAAAAATTAGTTTTGTAATCTAATTTTAAAAAAAAGCAAAGAAATTTACAAAACTAAGGGATAAATCTCTGACAACTAAAACGTGAATAATAGAAAACATTTCAGAAACAAAGCAGTGAGAGAAAAAGGATGTCGGGAAATTACTTATTTTAAAAATGCTCTAGTTAATTTTCCACATATAGAAAGGACATGAATTTTCAATTGAAATTAGTCACTTAGTAACAGTAAAAATTATAAAATGATAGTAGAAACAAATGTACAATCATAAAAGCCTACACCGATAGACAACATCTTAAAATACTTCTGGGAGGTGGGACAGAAAGGACTAAGAATGAGATTGGCATTAGATCCCTCACTAGTGACACCAGAATCTAGAAGACAGTAAAGGAGTATCTGAAAATATTAATAACAAATTACTTTTAAATTAAAATTTTAAATATTGTACTTAACTAAACTACCAACTATGAAGATACAAAAAAGACATTTTAGAATGGGAATGGAAAGTGCTCTACCAAAAATGAAGAAATAAATGATGAAAAAGGAAAAGATAGACTGTAGGATAAAAGGATACAGCGTAGACAAGTGATGAGAGGAATTCCCCAGCAGATGCCAATGGAAAAGGATATAGAACTTTAAAAGAGTCAAGTTCAAGAGAATATGAAGCCAGGAGGATATCTGAATATTTGGTTAGAGGTTTCAAATTCTATTTCAAAGATTGAAAATGAGTGAATGTGCAGATTTTGATGTCAACATATGACTGTATCATTAGGAGGCAGATTTTATAATTAAGTTCTACACTAAATGCTTCAGGGCTTAGGGTGAAGTGACAATTAGGAAGCTTTTGTAAAGAAGTCACTACTCATTCACTTTTTGAACATTTTTTTTTTTAAATCAGGGCCTCCTACTTATCAGACATTGCCCTAGACACTTGGGTTATACCAGGAACCAAGCCAGACAAAATTGCTTGGCCTTCTACAGCTGACAGTCTAGTGAGGAAGAAGAGAAAAATTAACAAAATGAAAGCACAAAGTCATGATCCACGTGTTTATGACTGTGGTAGTTTGGATCTGGAATGTCCCCCAAAAGCTTCATGTACCTATGGATTTTGTGTAGTTTTGGAAGGTGGGGCCTGGCTGGAAGTGGGTGGCTACTTGGGGCTTGACCTGGAGGGGCATGTGCTGGTTTCACCCTTCCTCCCAGTTCTCTCTCTTCACTAAGATTTTGTGAGGATCTCTGCCTCTGGAACTCTGGCTCAGGACCTGCTCCCACTCCAGCCCTGCCATGATCTTCCACAACATTCCAGCCACCCACTTGTGAGTGGACTGTGCCCTTCTGAAACTGTAAGCTAAAATAAATCTTTCCTCCTAAGTTGTGGATGTTGAGCATTGAATCACAGCGACAGAAATGTAACTAACACAAGAACTAAGAAGAAAAATGACACATATTTTATATTTGGAAAGTGGCAAAAGTGTGCAGTAAGAGAGAGAGATTTAAGTGTTGATGGAGTGGCCGTTGATGGATAAGGCAGCCTGCTAGACTAAAAGGAAGAAAGGAGGCCAGAAAGGATTGTTCCTGAAGAAAAACATTCTGCCCGATGCATAACTATCAACAGTTTCCACAGGGATGACTCAAATCACATGTTTCAATGTTAAGAAAAAACTTCCTGAGTCACACAACTGATTGCATGGCAGTCTCTTGATCATCCCAGGCTATCACAGAGCATCAACTGTATGAATTTCCTTGACTGTTTCTTGGAAACAGGCCTTTGATTAGCTTTCCCACTGTAGAATTAGCTTGAATAGTCTTAATTGGAACATTAGCTTGAATTGGTCATAGTTTGGTATTAAGATTTTTCAGAAAGGCAATAGCGTCAACAGGTAGGAATTTAAATACAAGCTCTGCTACAAATTCTTAGTGATTTTTGAAAATGTTGCAGACTAGTTTCTTCAGGTTGCAAAAGCTGAAATGGATCTTAAAGAAGACTGGATATTTAGTAAGGAGATCTGTGGAGATAAACAGCTAGGATGAGAGAAGGAGTGGATAAAGGGAAAGATACAGGATCAGGAGATGCCTAACTATTTTCATGGAGAGCTCTGAAGACGGGATGATTCAAATTTGTGCCAACTTAAGCATGCTTTTAATCAATTTTTTCATTTATTTAGATGGAGATATAACCAGTGCAAAAATTCATTTGATTGTTTGATTAAACTAGGATTGTGGCAGCATATGGGAACAACTTATTTACATGGAACTGTCCTGAAACATTATGAGTAAAACAAAGGTAACAAAAATAAGACAGTAATCTTTTACATAAAAGGAGATTTTTTCCAACTGGGAATTTCGACTGGGAATGAGAAACAAGCCATGGTTAGATGCTTCCTTGACTGCACTCACATGTTTGAAACTGTTTTGAAGCCTTATGGTTTCTTAGACATTATTTTTAGATTTTGAGGTCACAAAACAATGTGGAATCCATCCTGTGCAGGGGTTGCATTCTAACTAACTACTTGTGAAATACTTGTTTCTAGATGAAAACTAAGTTTTATACTCAATATTGAATTTTATAATGTTGGGTTTTTTTTAGCAGAGGATATGCAGTCACAGTAATACCTACCATTAACGATGCAGTCTAGCACATAACAAAATAAAATAGTGGTCTTCTATTTTTTCTCTATCATTCAGAAGCTTAAATAAGACTAATAAAGAAAAAGACATCTAACCTGCAATTAATTGTTGATACAGATAAACAAAAAATAGAAACTCTTCAATCCATACCTTAAGGATTAACATAAAATCAATCAATTAGTATATCAGCATCTTGGCTACTTTCTCATTGCTTGAACAGAGTATCTGACATCCACGCTTTATGGAGGAAATATTTCTTTAAGCTCAGTTTCAGAAGGTCACAGTCCACTCATAGGTAGTGGACAACAGTGGATGCACATCAGGAAGGTAGCGGTGGAGGCAGCTCCTCACTACATTGCAAACAGGAAGCCACGTCTCACTCAGAAGAAAAGAGGAAAGTAACATATACCACTCCAGGTTCTGTTCCAGGGATCCACCCCTTCTGGGTTCAGACTCAGTGTTATAGCCCTTCTAGGTTTAAACCCCTAATCCACCACACACATGTAATCTGTAATCTACCACAT
This sequence comes from Ctenodactylus gundi, assembly GCA_004027205.1. Taxonomy (NCBI): domain Eukaryota; kingdom Metazoa; phylum Chordata; class Mammalia; order Rodentia; family Ctenodactylidae; genus Ctenodactylus; species Ctenodactylus gundi. Next base: position 556,111 of record PVKB01000823.1, read on the forward strand.
ACTTGTCTTCCACTACACATTTAAAATCCATCACATGCTGATAATCCACCCCTCCAGACCAGGTCCCCATCTCCAAACAGCACATGCTTCCACAGACAGTCTATAACATCCAAGTAATGAGACTTTAGGGGGGCATTCCAGATTCAAACCACAATAATTAGCAATTATTAAGTACACAAATCCATATGATCTACATTGCTCTGAGCATTTTAATGAAATCCACCTTAAATATATGTCTTGTCCTATTATATTTCTCAGTTTTTCTTGGCCCAGAGAACCTGAAAAGGGGAGAGTTAGGAACTGATGTTTGTCAACCAGATTTTTTGTTGCAAGTTAGAAGCTAGTGTGGTTGACTTAAGCAGAAAACAGATATATGGCAAAGATATCTGTCAGCTCACAGAATGACAGGATGTCTGGAATAACAGGCTTAGAGAATGAGAACACAAATTCTCTTGTACAAGAACAAAATAATGCAAGCTTTTCACTTTTACTGAATTCATCTGTCCATGCCAGATGCTTCCATAAGAATATACCTGATTGTTTTCTCCTTCACCTTTATGACATTCTCAAAGTTCTAATTCTCCAACTGAAGAGTTAACTTGTCCTGAGTTAGCTACTAGTGACAAGAAGAGGGAGATTCTCTAACGTTGGTTTTTTTTTTTTTTCTCTTTTGTTTCTTCTTTTATGTACTCTGGTACTGGGAACTGAGCATTGGACCTTTTCAAACTAAAGGAAAAAAATAAATGGTTGGAAATCAAAAATTATAAATGTTTAAAGCATGTGATTATTTTTAATCTTGTTATAGTCCAGTGGACAACTATTAATAAGAATGTAGTAGTGAGGGAAGGACTTCATAAAAATGAAGTTGTTTTGGTTTAGGACTTGACACTGGGGTCAAAGAAGTAGATAAAGTTTGGCTGAAGGTGAACCTTGGTACTCCTGTGCACACTGGAAGCCTTAGTTACTCAATTCAAGGATGAGTGACCCTCTACAACCCCTTAGGATGTTTTTACCTTATTACTTCTACCACTCCAAGGTGTTCCTGTGTATTCTGGTTGCACAAGCCCTGGTATTTGAGGCCTTTAGGGGGCCACGGAAATCACCTGGGATTGGAGAAGTTTCTTACTTCAGAGAGGACAAGTCTGAGGCTCCCAGATAAAAGCTACTCACAGAAAACTGGTCAGTCAGCAGCTGGTTCAAATAAGACCCTGGCATTTTCACTAGTCTAAATGTGTGAAGTCAGTCATGCTCTCACTACACTGATGGCCACTGCACTATACACACCCTCACTGAGACTGTTGCATTGGCTTCCAAAACTGTCTTTCTCCCACCTACAAATCTCTACCAATACAGTTTTACCTTTGAAGTTTAACTTGAAACAATTTTCCAAACAGGGTTTGGACTGCTTAAGCCAGAATTGTGAGGTTCTTGCTGTCTTTTGATTCTCTTAAAATTCCCCAACTTTCACTCAGAAAATCAAGTCCCTATCAAGTTTTCTGCACAGCTTGTAGCTTCATGTACCTCATCACTGCTATGGTTTGGATATGTTCTCCAAAAGCCTTAAGTGTTTATATGCAGTAGAATAACTGTGGGACCATGGCTTATTTAGAGGTAGGGCCTGGCTGGAAAGGCCAGATGCTTGGGGTTCAACCTGGAGGACGTGTGTCAACTTTTTGAGAATGTGGGGTAACCAGGGCAGAGGTTTCAGGTATGTGTTGATGGATTGTGGTCTATAAAGTGAGGGAGGGCACTCACCTGGCATATGAGGGGCCCAAGTGGCAGGTTGAACTGAGTAAACCAAGGAAGAAGAAACATTATTTCAGCTTCTTCCTGGGAAGGTTCTGGCCTTGCCTGAGTCTCCAGAGCTCAACTTGCTCCTCACTCACTTAGCTTCTGTCTGCAATGCTGTGAGCAGCTTGCGAGCAGCTCTCCAGCCTCTGCCATGTGCTTTCACCATTGGTGGCTGCTCATGAATGGACTGTATTAGTCCTTTTTAAACTCAGCTGAATAAATCTTATTCCCTTAAATTGTGGATATTGAATATTCTGTCATAGCAACAAATAAGTAACTAATACACTCATATACCTGGAATTCTTTTCATTCTTTTCTTTTTGTAAACTTCTACGTTTCAAAATCTCAAGTATGATTTTCCCATTGAGGATGTTACTGAATAGCAGTTCTACCTTTGCCATGGACACAAAGCATCCTCGTACATAAAAGCATTGCAGTCACAATTTAGCGTGCTAGTTTTAAAATGCATGGTTCTCTCCCACTCTATGCTGCCAGTGTCCTGAGAGCACAGATCGCATTCTAATGCCCAGGTAAGTTTTAGGCAAATGCCAGGTATCAATTGAATAATTTTGAACAAATAACTGAATCAATTCACTTTGTACCACATCCATAAATTTATTTTATGAGCTTAAGAAACATGTGCTTGGGAAACACTATGCATTTGAGCTAAATTTCTCTTGTACTTGCTGGAGATCATTTAGACTTCAGAGTTCTAATGAAAATTACAGCATTTTTACTATTTAAAAGTGAAAGAATAAACATTTTCCTAAATACATCTTTATCATTTTTATTTTTGAGAATGGACACATTTTTATTAAAATAATTGATATAACCTATCAAGAATCTGAGTCAAAGCAGATTTAAAATAAAATCTGTACTCCTTAAAACTAATGAATGTAAAGCTTTTTTAAAAAACAGGTTCTACATACTTGGGGGCATTAATAAAGCTGCACCTTATCAGGGTTGGTGGTGTTTCTCAGTGATTAGAGTACTTGCCCAGGAAGTATGAAGCCCAGCACCACACTGTAGCTGGGCATAGTGGTGCATGCCTGCAATCCTAGCACTGGCGTTGCTGAATCAGGATTGCCATGGATACTAGGCCAGTCAGGGCTACACAGTGAGTTTAGGACCAGCATACAGATAGAGCCTGTCTCAAAAAAGAAAAAAGAAAGAAAGAAAGAAACAAACAAACAAACAAACAAAGAAAGATAGAAAGAAAGACCTGTATCTTATTATGTTATTCACTAATCTAGAAGTTACATGGTGACTCTTTAAGGTAGATACTAGTAAGAATTATACTAGCTCCTCTTCTCTCTCTTTCTGTACTCCTAACAGTCACTTTAAGAAAAAAAAAAAAAATGAAAGTCAAACCAAAAAGAAAGAGAAAGAGCAAGGAGCAGTAAGAAGTTGACCCGGCAAGTTGAGCACTGTACCGTCCAGTGCCCTGTACAGTGTTATGAAGGTTTCAGAAAAAAAATGTATTTGACAAATAAAGACTTCATAGTAGAGAGTTTTATGAAAACTAGAAATAAACTCTGTTTTCCAGTCCACTAATAAGGGGCACATGCCTCCTCACCAGAATTTTTACATATGAAATGACTATCACCAGTTACAACACTAACTACCCAACAGCACGATCGCCGTATTGATAAGCCCTTATAAGATAGCTGTGAATCCCTGCCTCCTTCCACAGGATGCAAATCAATGTAAAATGGCATTTCAGCCTTTGCCTCCAGTGAATATTAAATATCAAATGCTTTACAATGCTAGCAATAAGTGGGCTGCATTGATTTCCTCCTCCCGCCCACTGACATCTTGCTAATAGAGCCTGCCTCTGTGGATTTTTACTGGATATTTTGATGTGTGTGATGGGAAACATGCAGCAAAATAGAGCTCCTCGTCATATGAGAGGAGTTGAGGAGAAAGAATATATGCTGTTAGAACCATAGCCTACATTTTACATATGACATAGGAAAGTATTGCTCCCACCACAAATTGCTATCTTCTAATAGTAAGTTTACATTTTTGGAGGTTCTGCATGATGACAGATCTATGCTTAATACGTTATGTAAATGTAAACTCTTGCAGGAAAATAATATTGAAAGTATAATAAACAAGGTCTACCCAGTTGCAAAATTGTTTTGCACATTGTAACTGCCTGAGGGGTTTATAAATCCGCATCGAATTGTAATCCATTCCGATGATTCTGATTTTGACCTTAGCATTAGGAGTTTTAATTGGTTTTCAAGTGGTTCTAATGAGCATCCAAGATTGATTCCTAATAGTATAAAGAATATGTACTATGGTTCAAGTCCAGAGAGGGCATTCTTTCATTCCTTCATTTAATTTTGGTTGATTGTGTTTCTGTATGTTCTGACTTACTATCATGTGCTTTGCATGCTTGTTCAGCTTCTAGCACTGATGTTTGTGTGCACACACACACACGTGCATGTATGTATGCTTTGGGAGAGTGTACTGCCAGGATTTTGTAAAAAGTTGATCACTTACAATATGTCGCCTTTCTCATATTTGCAGACATTTTTTTCTGGGAAACAAACGTGAGCATAGACTTTTCAGAAAATGTTACCAACAGATAGTGTTTAGAGTATTGAAATAACACTGAAATTTATTATCAGTTTGAAAACTGAGTAGATTATAATAAATGATGCAGGGTAGCATGACGACCTTGGTTTCAGGCAGTTTCCTTTCTAGAATTCATGTTGTGGATATTCAGAAAGCTACAGTGAGGAAACTGGCCTAGAAACTTAGGAAGAACATCCAACCTATTTCCAATAACGCCTGGACTGTTTTTCCTGGAATTGAAATATGTGTGAACCGAAAGGAATTCACATGAATTCCATGTCACTAATTAATCAGGTGATTGTTCCCAAACCAGAGAGATGGAGGCAAAACAGGTGCAGCCTCAGAGCATGTCTTTCTTGCACACAGAGGCGCATCATACTGAACTGGTCTTTGTGAGCCATGGTAAATATCAGGAGAGGAGGAACAGGGTCCTGGGGATATCACTTACACCTACTGGAGCATGCACATGCTATTTCTAGGTATTTTCTAACTTGCTTTTCCTAGTTTTATCTCATTCAACATCTGGCTTTCTGGCTCGCTTGTCCCAATGTCTCAGGCCATTACCTTTGTCTATAAAAATCAACTACTTAAGACTACTTAAGTCTTGCAAATGTGGCATATTGGTTATAATGAATGTAAATGAATTTTTATCTGCCCAGTTCTGCCTGGAAGAATAATGATTTGGTATTGTGCAAAGCCTCTACTACTTTTTTTCCCTAAAATATGCCTGAAAGTAGTTGTATTTCTTATCTTTGGAAAATTTCCTTTCAAATATTCCCAACTGGTCCACACACACAAAATTATCTTCTTTATATACTTTGACTTTGACCTTATTTCTTACTAAATAGTATCTTGACTTACGTAAGAAATTTCTTCCTTTTTTCTGACCTAGTGATACCTTTCCCTGCATTAATTATTAATGAAGGGCATCATGTCCAGATTGCTTCACTCTGATTCCTAAATTCCTTCTGTCTACAGAAGTATAAAAAGCTCATCTCACTCACTGCATTACATTGTCAGCATAGCCCACTGTTTCTTATCTGTGATGTGTACTTTGAGGGGTGGGGTCCAAGTAGAAAATGAAGGACAATGAAGTATAACTGCCTATTTCTCAAAATAAATATTATCTATAAAATGAATCTCAGCATAAAAGGACAAAAACTCTGCAACTGTAACCATCATGGAAAAATACATCCTTAACAGCTGTTTTCTTTTAAAGAAGAGTGGCTTCTTTAAACTTCCTCAGGCCTAGGCCATTAGCTGCCAGTCCGATCTGTTTTCTGCCTATAAGAATTGGTGCAATATGCAGATACTGGTACCAGTAAATTGACTTGGCATTTTACTGTCTTAGGCAGAAGAGGGAGAATCTGGCGTCTAGGAAGGGGTGAAACAAGCCTAGACATGGATGCTATCTTACTGTATTTCAGCCCCACAATGTTCCTTGTTATAAGAGAAATTACACATTTGTACATGGCGAGATGGTGATTTGACGCAAATGAGCCCCTTCATCTCCTTAGAGCTAGCTTTGACCAGATCCCTTTCCTCTTTAAACAAAATAAATGGCCTGCTATCATTTTGTCAGTGGTGAGTAAACAGAGAACTATAAACTAAGTGGCTTATAACACAGCTACCTTAGTATTCATGCTTGTACTGCTAATAGTGGTGACAAAACTCTTCTGGTACCTTTTTTTTTTTTTGCAGAAAATAAAAACCCAGTAATTATTTCCACTGTACAGAGGATAATAATGGGATTATCACTTAGCATTGAATCTTGTGTATCTTAAGTAATGAAGAAATATTTTTGGAATGGATGAAAATCAAAACAACTTTTTAGAATAATTGTAACTTCAGTTTGGCTCAATCCTGAAAGAATTTCGTCCAAAGGGTGGAACTAGAGAGCAAATTGACAGGGTGAAGACATTTGTGATCAACCTTCATATGATTAAATCAAAGAATTTATTGTTCAGTATGAACAGGAGGTTAAATAAAAGAGAAAACACTGTGAATTTAACCTCTTAAAAACACAAAAGCATGAATGATATTTTCTATGAATGAAAAATTTACAGTGAAAGCTCATTCATTAAAAGAAAGTGACTGCCATTTTCATAGCTGTATCACATGCAAGCTCCCTATAGAAAGGGAATATGTAAAATTGTTACTGATCTTTGACATTTTGGTAAATACTGACAATACTAAAATACAGTGAAGCACATATGAAGTTATATGTATTTACATGACAGATCAAAAATTCTGAAAGTGAATTCAATCTTAAGGGAGAGATAAGATTATCTGAGATTGTCTCTTTCTCAAAATAACTCAGACTGTTACTGGACAGGATCTAAGGAAATCCCTAAAATGGACATAAGTTTCTAGACCACCCTGCCCACAAAATTACTTTGTTAATACCTATGGTAGTAAAAGGATTTTTAGAATTACTCAGTAAAAGGTATGGAGGATTCTTTAGGGATAAATTAAAAATACATACTCAGAAAAATAGTATGGAGGAATGTAAATCTGTGGAAATTATGAATCTACAGAAAGTTTGGGTTTTGGGTTTGGTCCTGGTCCTAGTTACCTTTTTTTTTTTTTTTTTTTTTTTTTTTGCTGCTGGGACACAATGCTCAATATCCACATTTAAGAGAGGAAAGATTTATATTAGCAAATAGCTTCAGAAGGTCTCAGTCCATCAAGGGCATCCTGTAATGGTAGAAGGGCTTGGCAGAGAGATTAGTCAGAGGCGAGCTGTTCACAGCATGGTAGGGCAGGAAGCAGAGAACAGATGAAGAAGCAGAGGTTGGGGAGAAGCTGAGGTAAGAGTATATCCTCCTAGGCAACACTCTCCACCATGTGCCACATCCTCAGAGATCCCATGACCTCAGTAATCTATCATAACCTCAGTGACTCACATGCCATCAGTAGTTCACCCCTCCCAGCAAGGACTCACTTTCTAACAGCACTTGAAATCCATAAACAATCCACAACATTCAAATACAAGAGACTTTTGGTGGACATTCAATATCTAAGTCATAACAGTCCTACTCACTTTACAAGTCAAAGAAGGCCCAAGCCTGTTGTTCCTCTCAGCCTACAGTTCCCCTCCCTCTTTTACTTTATTTATTTATTTATTTTTACATAAGGTATGCTCTAGGAGCTATGATGTTCTGACTAAAAATATTCTTTGGGATCTCTGAATCTGTTTCATTCACTTAAGATCAAATTTCATCCCTTTACTAATTTGGCATATTTATATGGATTATAGCATTGTTAAAGGAATTTGAATGTGATAGCCTGGGGGGGGGATCATAAACAAACCAAGGGATAATTTTGGGTTAATTTGATTGTGTCCTGAAGTTATATTCTTCTTAAAAGTATAATGTCTAAATTATAATTTTCCTTGTGTCCTTTCTACCTGTGTTATTTCTCCAATCCTAGTTCATTTCTCCCCTTGAGACTCTGATCCCTTATTATTTTTTTCATGTGTGGGGATTCAAGCCCAAGTCCTGATATTTTGAGATTTTGAGACAGGGTCTAATTTGTCCAAGCTCAGCTTGAACTCGCAACCCTCTTGACTCAAATTCCCAGAGTGTTGGGCCTGCAAAGGACAAAGGACCAACGGTCCTTTTACAAATGGTTCAGGTTGAGGAGGGATGCTGACCCTAGCCAAAGATGAAGACTCACTTTGACTAATCTAAAGGAACATAAAAAGATGTGTTTTGTTGTTTGATGACAAGTTATTGATGATTAGACTTCATTTTATAATTATGATAAACAAGAAAGGGCCAAAAGTTAAATATAGAATATTGGTGAATAGTGGCTCCAAGAAGTGGTAGAGGCCAAATAAAATTAGGCCACTTTTGGCATAAGTCTTGTATTTTTAATATTACCCTCTGTTTGTTCTGAGGTGCAGTTGCAACAGGTGCAGTTTAAGAGCATATAGACTTCTCCATGTGGTCAACATGAAATCTAATATCTTTATTGCTAGTTATAAAAAATTTCCAAGGTATTCATTAATGATATCGATGTTTCTATATGACCCATGGGCCTCTGAAGCTTTTGCCACAGGGCAAGAACCTGGGTTCTGGTCTCTTTGTTTGACCTGAGCACTTTTTGTAGGAACTGGCCCTATAAAATACCAACACAGAATGCCTTAAATAGTTAATGGGAAGTTGGATTTTACCATAAATGTAACTAGCTTAGCAGCTGAAGTATTTATATCAACATTCTTAATTTTCCTGCCATTTTATTAATATGTATAAATGCAATACATAATGTTTACATTGATCTTTAGAATTTTGTGTATATATACATCATGACAAAATTACAAATCCTTCCTTTCTCTCTTTTCAACACTCCCACCTCCTACCCCTCCTGTCAATTCCCAATATTCCCCTGAATTAGTTTTATGAAATAATTGTGGTCTTGGTTTCGCATATTAGAGGGACCATTTGATATTTAACCTTCTCCTTCTAAATCACTTCACTGAGCATGATGGTCTCAAGTTGCCTCCATTTACCTACAAAAGCCTCCAACCTACCTGTCTTTAAAGATGACTAGTATTCCACTGTGTATACACAAATACCACAACTTGTATGTCCATTCGTCTGTTGATGGGTATTTTGGTGTCTTACACATTTTAGCTATTGTTAGTTGTGCTATGAACATGGATATACATGTATCTGTGTTATGTGTTGTTTTTAACTCTTTTGGGAAAATTCCCAGAAGAGGTATCATTGGATTGAAGGGGGTATTTATTTCCAGTCTTTTGAGAGACATCCATAGTACTTTCCAAAGTGGTTGTACCTGTTTACATACCCACCAGCAGTGCAAGAGGGTTCCTTTTTCCCCACAGCCTCACTAGCACTGATTGCTGTTTGCGTCCCTGATATGTGCCATTCTCTCTGGAGTCAGATGGTATCTTACTGATGTTTTGATTTGCATTTCTCTAGTGGCTAAGGATGTTGAACATCTTTCCATGTGTTCATGGGCCATTTGAAGTTCTTTGTCTGAGAACAGCCTATTCATTTCCTTTTGTCATTTTTCAATGGGATCATTGATTTTGTGGGGCTTACTTTTCTTCAGGTCCCTGCATACTTTGATTATGAGCCTCCTATCTGAGGTATTGGTGGTGAATTTTTTTTTCCCATTCTGTCAGTTCTCTTTTTACACTGCTGATAATTTCCTTTGCCACACAGAAACTTTTTAATTTGACATAATCTCATCTGTTAATTCTGGGGACTATTTTTGTTTGCTTGTTTTTGGTGTCTTGACAGATTATAAGGCAGTTCAAAAAATCAGGGAACAATTCGACATTCTTATTTTATAGGTCGACCTCTACAAGAAGCTAAATTTTTACTCAAGCTGAATCTTTCCTCTAAAACTTCACCTGTTACAATTTGTTTTTTTTTTTTTGAAGAGATGGTAATTTATTGGCAATAATATAGAAAGGGGATAAAAAGGAGATAAACCTTCCACTGGCTGGAAGAGGTTTCTGAAATGAGGGGAGCCCTCAAGGGGGTACTTTAATGCACACCGAAAAATAGCATAATACTTTGTTAAGATGTGTTGAAGGACACTCTCTGGAGAAGCTACCGAGACCATGGATACAGATATCTCACACCTGTAAGTTATGATGTTACAGGCGTGGTAGAGAATTCATAGCTGATGTCACCTTCTAAGTCCCTTTTTATATATAGTTTAGCATTTTGTTAATGTTACTTATTACTTGATCTTTGGTTATAATTTCCTGCTTGGTGCTTAAAGCCTAGTTAAAATAAGAACTGTGGCAATACAATTATTCTTTTTATATACGATTTTGTCAAGTTCAGTCAGGAGTCTTTAGGAGTTACCTTTAGAACCATGCGAGGGGCCTCTTAGTACCTTCAGCTTTTCCTTTTACCAGTCATGTTCTGTCAGGATGGGTTGCAGTCTTGCTTGACCACATGGCTTTGCTTGAAAGCATGGGGGCATTTTCCTCTCTAGTGGCCCTCCGTGTTTCTCGGAGCTAACAATCTTCCTGCTCAGAAGGTTGGGTGATGCACTGGATAGATGTAGAGGCACTCAATCACGCTCTGAGTCCTGGCTGACCTTAGAGAGTAACAGCTGAACATTTTGTCTTAGCCCTTCCTTCTAGCTGTGGTCTTCAAGCCTAAGTTTTGAACACCAAGATTAATTATATCAATCTTAATGTGAAAGAAGATCTTGAATTTATCTCTGTTGAGTTAAAAAAAAAAGTTGCCAAAAAGAAACTGGCCTGATTTGTAATGGTTATAATTCTTCATATCAATAGAACCCTCCAGTGTATACTTATTATAGGTTTAAATATAAGCAACAGTCCAAGATGATGTGACATGGATTGCTGGCCATTGAGAGTTGCTTTGTCATTTTATGCTCTGCTTTAGAGTTAACTCCACATCAAAGTTGGCCTCAATTAATCTTATTATTATTACCATTATTATTTTGGTACTGGGGGTCAAGTCCAGGGTCTGCACAAGCTACATCCTCAGCTCATTCCACTTTTGCTTTTTGGGGGAGGGACAGGTTCACACTAAGTTGCCCAGGCTGAGCTTGAATTTCAGTCTTCCTGCCTGACAAAGGCTTTGCTAAAGTTGGTCTCAGTTATAATTATCTAGCCTCAATTGAAGCATTAGTTAATAAAGAAAACACTTTTGGAAAATAAGCATTACTTATCTTCTTTGCTGAATTACATCACAAGAATTAAATCTTCTTTAGGAACCAGGACTATATAATGCAATTCCCCACATGTTAATTTTGGTGTGTTAGGTGGAAGTAAGCATCAGCAAACATATGGAAGGAATATGCTTAGAACTTTGTCATGCTCAGGGAGATGTTGCCTAGGGGTGTTATGAGTGTACCAACCATAAGTGGAAGGATCGAACATACCTGGAAAAATTGTTATGTCATGCTCAAGAAATATGGGAGCTTATGTAGCAAAGGAAAACAATTAGACAAAGGAATTATGAAATAAAAAAACTGATCTTGGTAGGCAAGAGAATTACAAAAAATAGAGCTAGGGGTGAGATAGGAGCAAAAAAAAGAGTCAGGTAATCTGTCTTTTCAACCAATCCTCTGTACCAATTTGTGAAAAAGAGCTAGATATAGTCTCTAGTCATTAATACTTGAAAATTTTATTTTTATTTATGTGTTCATCAATTAAAATAGAAAAACAGATGCCATTATGTTCTAAAGAATATTTTTACAGATTCAGGGCAAAACAACTTTTTTCTTTTTACCTTTTTGAAAATTTTTTCACACACACACACACACACACACACACACACACACACACACACATACATATATAGGGAAATCATTATGTATTGCGTATGTATATATATATATGTCATTATATATTGCATATATATATATATATATATATACATATAACATTTACAATGAACTTGAGTATTCATTTATTTATATATTTTTGAGATAGAGTGTTGATCTCTACACCAGGCTGACTCTGAACTCACTATGTAGCTCAGGCTGGCCTAAAGATCAAGGCAATCCTCCTGCTTCAGCCTGCTAGTAGTGTTGAAATTACAAGCACGTGCCACCACACCCAGATATTATGTGCTGTTAGGGGATCAAAGTGGGAGCCTTCCTTCCTAGGCAAGGGCTCTAATTATTGAGATACCTTTCCAAGTCTCAGCGAATCTTTTATTTGGGCTCCTATTTTGCTATCTCTTAAATGCCAGTCTAGGCACTGTTAAGTCAGAAGGCCTATTGTTTTCAGCACACAGTGTCTGTAGGTCAATGTGCAAGCATTTATCTAAATGTGATTTGACAACAGCATTCCTGTTAATGGCATCTCTTGTGAAGTCATTCGATTTCTTTTTTTCTTGTAGTTACAACTACTTGTTTTTATACCCTGTTACAATTCATCAAATGAGCAAGTAGAGGAAACAATTTTTATCTGGTGCACTATAGCCCCCAAAGAGCACTCCCATGATTGATTAAATCCTAAAATAACCTTTCAGAATTTATCTTCTCTATTGGAAATTTATATTACATTATATTATACATACATCAGATTAAAAAGGACATATAATATACATCAAAATGTGTAATTATTAGAGATTTCTAGAAACTTTAGGCCTTTTAGGTATCACTGTTGCTGATTTTAATAATTCCAGGAAGCTAGAAGACCAATCAGGGCAACAGATTGTAAAAAATAAAAGAACTACTGTATTTTAAATCCTGTCTCTTTTTCTCTAATCCCTTATTCTTTTCCTTTTCGTAATAAAAACAGATTAGTTTTCTTATTTCTACTTGAAAACAAATTCTCTCCATGAAAAGAACTTGTTAAGAAAAATCAACCAATCTAGAGAATTGGAAGTATTATGTGGGCAACTGGCCAGTCACCCCTATGTTACTTAGATTTACAGTGCATGCAGTGATAACACCAGATGGTCCAATTTCCCATCTGGCCAGACACACTCAAATCTTCTCCACATAGAAATGCTTGAGGACGCTCAATCTTAGCACACCAAAAGGCAAAATGTGAAGTGCAAGTAGAAAGAGAAAAAAATAATAATAATAAAGACAGGTTCCAGTACAGGTGCATTATCATAGGCCATAGGCAATTATTGGGAGTCTGTGTTGTGATTTACATCGCTAGTGTGTTTGGATTACCAACAGATATTAACTTCTAATCAGTCTATACACAGTGTATTTTCCCCACTATTTTTACTAATATACAAATGTAATACATAGTATTTACAATGAATTTGGGTGTTTCATACATCTATGTATCACATCGACTTCACAATCCCTTCCCATGTTCTACCCTCCCATCCGCTCCCTGTCCCTTCCCTTGGCTCCGGCTATCACTTCATATGGTTCCAAAGAATGTCTGTGTTCTGGGTTTTCCAAGTCCGAGAAACCATACGGTGTTTAACATATTAATCTAGCATGCCTAAGTCATTTCACTCAAGTCACCGCTCTACCCCAGCTTCCTATTCCAAAGTTAATAGTCAGTATCTTCATTCAACTGCATTCTATGAGATTGATCAAATTGTGTACTCAGTCTCAAGTAACTTAAGATTTTCGTTAGACATTGACCAAGGCTAGTATGGGCCTCATATCCAGACCTAGCAAATAGTTGACTTCTTAGACCTTCACCTCTCATGTGCTATGGCTATCCTAAGCTGCAGATCTGTACATTTGTGTTTCGCAGATAAGTGTTGGCTTCTGTTCTGGTTTTATATTTACTGTACTATCCTTCCTTTTTTCCCGTTAAACCCTGATGAACCTTAAGTAGAATCTCTTATAATTAGCTAGCTGTCAGTGCTGCTCCTCCCCGCAGCCTAGCATCTGTCATTAGTGAAGGGATACTGAGGCATACTGTACAATTCAATTGAATTTAGCTTCTCAAGCCCTCTGCAACATCTGACATGATGAGAGAATACAGCTCCTTACCAGGAACTTTCTTATGAGTGGATCTAAAGAAAACGACATTGGAAAGACATCACAGAGGAGCCACATGAGAGGCAGCCCCTTTAGAGATGAAATCTAGCAGGGTTTTAAGCAGGACTGGGGAGTTCCTCTATTGCATACCATGCACATCATTTCCTTTCTTGCCTTTCTCTTTGTCCCTGTCTCGGCTTAATTCTTCTAGGCTATATTCTTGATGCTTACCCCCAGGAATTCTACTCTGTATCCTCAAGCCTCCTCGATTCATGCTGATTCTTTCCAACTCAGAACCTCGTGGATCCAAACTCCTGATAACAGTGCCCATTTTAGCATCCAGCAAGCCCTGGCTAACTCTCTGCTTGTTCCTATCCTCAGAGGCATCCTCTTTTATAGCCACAGTCAGTGAGCTGTGGACAGACAGATCATCTCAATGGTTGAAAGGATTGAGGTGAATTAAGGAAGCCAAATGACAAAAATTGCGTGAAGCGACTTAACTACCACCAATAAGAAATGTTGGCAAGGACGAGGAGCAACAAGAATCCCCATTCACTGCTGGCCTGCATGCTAAACAACATAATTACCTTGGCAGATATTTTGTCAGTTTCTTACAAAACTAGCCTAAATATACTTACATTATGCAATCATGTTCCTTTTTATTTGCACAAAGGAGTTAAAAAACTATTGATATGTTCAGAGAAAAAATACTGCACATAGAAGTTCATAACAGCTTTGCTTATAATTGCCAAAAATTGAAAACAAGCAAAGTGTCCTTCAGTACACAAATAAATAAACAGTGCTTCATTGAGAGATTGAAATCTGAGTAAGCACTAGAAAAAGTAAGCTATTAAGCCATAAAAAATGAAGGAAGAAATAGGGGAGTAAATCAGCAGTTAGAGCACTTGCTTAGCACACTCAAAGCCCCTGGGTTCAATCCCCAAGAATCAAAAAAAAAAAAAAAAAAAAAAAAAAGAGTCAGGTATCATGGTGCACACCTGTAAATGGAGCACACAAGAGGTTGCGGCAGGAGGATTGTTGTGAGTTTAAGTCCAGTGTAGGCTACACAGTGAGTTCAGAACCAACTTGGACCCCAGAGCATGACCTTGTCTCAAAACAAACAAACAAAAAAAGACATGGGGGAAAACATAAATGGATATTACTCGGTGAACAAAACCAATCTGAACATGTTACACATTGTAAAATCTCTTATTTTCACTCTGGAAAAGACAAGCATGGGAACAACAAAAATGGTCAGTGATTGATAAGGGGTAAGGTTGTGGACAAAGATGTAAAATATTCTCTATGATGCCATAGTGGTGGGTTTATGTCAATATAGATCGCTCCAACAGTGAGCCCTGTAAGAAACTATGGACCTCTGGTGTTTCTCTTGTGCCAATGGGGGTTCATCAGTTGTAACAGATGTTGCACTTTGGTGAGTGGTTTTGATTATGAGGAAGGCTGTGAATGTGTGCAGGCAGAAAATAGGTAGAAAATCTTTGTAACTTCCTCTCTATTTTGCTGTGAGCCTAAAACTACTCTAAAATGGTCTTTAAATAATAAAACATAATAGCTTAGTGGTGGAACTAAACTCCCACTGAATCCTTGAAAATATTCTACGACCTATTATCGTATGTACAGAATTGTGTCCTTGAAAAGAAACGCTAAGGAAGATTTTTGGACAAAAAAGTAGAGATTATATCCATAAAATCGGAGTCTTTCATTCAGAAGTTGTTACGTTTTAGAAAGTGATCTCATTCTGAGGGACTCATAAAAATAGATTCCTCAGAATAAAAAAGAAAGATAAGGACAAATGTGTTATTCACATTGGATTATAGGTAGAAAGTTGAAGGAATTCACTAACTTATATTTAACCCTTAGATACTTTTGGACTTCTTCAAGTAGCAATGCAATATATATTAAATTACAAATGAAAAGTAATTCAAATTTCAGTATTTGCTGGGTTTTGATTTTGGAAAAGCTGCAGACAAGACTTGAAAGCGGGTTTGGCATAAAATCGAGCATTTCCACCGACAAAAATATCTAGACTAGATGTTTAATGTGAGTGGAACAAAGTATAAAGTTGATTTCAGAGCTCAGGATTTAGGACATTTTGTTCCACTTCAGCCCTTGAAAACTGAGAGCGGGGACACACAGGTAGGGGATTCTGAATATAATAATTTAGTTTATACATTCTCCTAAGTAAATTTTCTATTTTATTATGCGATCTATAATGTTAACATTAAACTTGGATATTCTGTGTACATATGTATCATGTCAGAGTTACGAACCCCTCCCCTTTCCCTTTCCTGGCCCTCCTCCTCCCCTTTAGCAGCCACTATCTGTCCCCCATTTAGTTTTATGAAATGGCTGTGTTCTGGGTCTCTCATATTAGAGAAAACATTCCATATTTAAACTTCCATGTCTGACTCACTTCATTGAGCATGATGATCTCAAGTTGCCTCTATTTGCCTACAAAAGCCTCAAAACTATCTGTCTTTATAGACTAACAATACTTCATTGTGTACATATCCAAAAATTTGCGTATCCATTGGTCTGTTGGTGGGTATTTTGGTGTCTTCCACATTTTAGTTATTGTTAGCTGTGCTGCTTTGATAGGTATACATACACCTCTTTTTTGTTGTTTTTAATTCTTTTGGAAAAGTCCCAGAAGAGATATCCACTGAATTAAATGGGATATTTATTTCTAGTCTCTTGGGAAATTTCCATACTGCCCTCCATAGCGGCTGTACCAGTTTACACTACCCCAGCAGTGTAAAAAGGTTCCTTTTTTCACCAGTCTCACCAGCAATAATTGCTGTTTGAGTTATTGATATACGCCATTCTCTTCGGGGTTAGATGATATCTTAGGAAGTTTTGATTTGCATTTATCTAATGGCTAAGGATGTTGAATGTCTTTTCATGTATTTACTGGCATTTGAATCTATTCATGTGAGAACTGATGAAGACCCCATTTTTCAATTGGGTCTTTGAATTTGAGTTTTCTATTTTTCTTAAGTTCCTTGAATGTTCTAGTTATGAGCCTCCTATCTGAGGTATAGGTGGTGAAATATTTTTCCCATTCTGTTGGTTCTCCTTTTGCTCTGTTGAAAATTTTGTTTGAAGCAAAATACGTTTACAGTTACTACTAAACAGTTAAAAGCCTATATTTTACTGTCATTTACATTTGTATAGTTTATGTTGTCTATTTCTTTATAAATACCTCTGGGCTAATGATAGTGACAAACCTCCAGATAGAACAAAAGGCTTCCCTTAAAAGGTGAAATTGAACATAATAAAGGGACAGTTTTCATAAGCTTGGGTACATTTAATGACCAACAAACAATGATTAGGACCCAAGAACTAGATTCATTTGAAGAGCATTACCAACCAAGTCTGAGAAGTGGAGGAGAATGAAAAAGGATGGAGATGGAATGGTGTTGAAATTAATAGTTTGGTGAGATCTGGGCTTCTGACCTAGGGGCTGCCAAAAGTGAGCTATGGCCTTCTAGGAATGCTGACCCTCCAAAAACCCTGGTAACATAAAGAAAAAACTATAAGCACTATCGTGATACCAAAAAACAGACAGATTTATCTAGGAAAGAAAATTATGTACAAATCACCTTAATGAACATAGATGCAAAAATTCTCAATAAGGTACTGACAAACAAAATCCAACAAGGTGTTAGAAAGATCATACACCATGATG
Organism: Ctenodactylus gundi; assembly: GCA_004027205.1. Taxonomy (NCBI): domain Eukaryota; kingdom Metazoa; phylum Chordata; class Mammalia; order Rodentia; family Ctenodactylidae; genus Ctenodactylus; species Ctenodactylus gundi. Next base: position 573,620 of record PVKB01000823.1, read on the forward strand.
AACTTGGCTTCATTCCTGCCTGGGATGCAAGATTGGTTTAACATATGTAAATCAATTAAGGTTATAGATCACCATTAATAAAAGTAAAAAAAAACCTCATATGATCATCTCAATTGATTCAGAAAAGGCGTTTGACAAAATCCAAAATCCACGCATGATTAAAAAAAAAAAAAAAACTCCGAGGACTATAGGTACAGAAGGAACTTTTCTCAAACTTTATAGATGTCAGATGTGCGAAACTTATTCCAAGTATCATAGAAAATGGAGAGAAATGGAAAGCATTTTCCCTTAAATCCCTGATTTAATGACATGATAAGGTGGTCCACTCTCACCACTCCTATTCAACATAGTTCTCAAAAGCCTAGCTAGATCAATCAGGGCAAAAGAGCGAAATAAAGAGAATATGTGTCAGAAAGGAAGGAATCCAACCATCCTTACTTGCAGATGACATGAAAAATAAATACCTTCACCTGCTTATCACCTCTGATTACCTGCTGGTACCTGCTCATATGTTAAACAAACAAACAAACAAACAAACAAAAGACTACTAAAAAGCACATATGAAGTGCTTAGAGATCAGCCCTTTGGGGCCCAAGACAAGGCCAACAGGTAGAAGATTTGGAGACTGTGCAATATTAACCATTCTAGACTTCTCTAAAAACATTTATACTAGTGTTTTGAGAGCTCAATAAACATTTACTAATTAGTTAAAATTTACCTTCTTTTTCCACTTTTATTTTTTCTCTAATTGAAACTCTTTTTTATTTTTCCTTCAGAACTATTGTTTTCCTTGTTGATCTTAATTGCCTTTGGCAAAATTCAGACCATGCCACTCTGCTGATGTTAATCTACTCCTGCAAATGAGCACAAGGACTTCAATTCCTGGTATCAACACCAAAAAGTATAGGTAGTATCCAACACTGGAGAAGGATTTTTTTAAAATAATGCTTGCAAGCAAGAGAGCACAGCTTTGCAAAAAAAAAAAAAAAAAAAAAAAAAAAAAAAAAAAAAAAAAAAAAAAAAAAAAAAAAAAAAAAAAAAAAAAAAAAAAAAAAAAAAAAAAAAAAAAAAAAAAAAAAAAAAAAAAAAAAAAAAAAAAAAAAAAAAAAAAAAAAAAAAAAAAAAAAAAAAAAAAAAAAAAAAA